>OY986435.1:104023614-104623614 GCA_963920525.1 Dichetophora obliterata
GATCAGACCACCATGGTGGAGTTCGGATCTTACAGAGCAAAGACGCGACCTAAAAGATTTCTTTAAACTAGCTAAAATAGCTGACCAAGAGGAAATTTTGGGGGAATACAAATGTAGGCTCAAACTTTTTAAAACAAACGTACGCAGAGCAAAAAGACACTCTTGGAAGAACTTCTGCTCAAGCATAGAAAAAACTACGGACACAGCAAGGCTCAGGAAGGTACTCTCAAATCAGTTCTCCATTCAGAGCCAGCTACGCAAAGACAATGGAGAGTGGACGGAGAGCAGTCAGGAATCACTCGAGGTGCTTTTAAAGGCGCATTTTCCTGGCTGTACCGAAGCTCCAAACACTGCTATAATACGAGGACACAGGACAACCCCGCTACAGGTTCCACACGACTTAATAACGTCGGACGGAATCGTATGGGCTATAAACTCGTTCTCGCGATACAAATCTCCGGGACCAGACGATATAATTCCTGCCATGTTGCAAACGGCCGAATCGCGAGTTGTCCCATGGCTGAAGAATATATTTAACGTATGCAGCAGGCTAAACTATGTACCTGTGGCTTGGAGGACAGCGAGGGTTGTATTCTTACCGAAGGCAGGTAAGAGCAGCCATCTCTATCCGAGAGATTACAGGCCAATAAGTCTGACCTCCTTTGTACTCAAAACGCTCGAGAAACTGATTGACTTGCACCTAAGAAACAATTTAATCCAGTTATCAACCAACCAGCACGCATACACGAAAGGGAAATCGGTTGAAACGGCACTACATTTCCTAGTAGTAACCCTAGAAAAAGCCCTCCACCACAAGGAATACGCACTCGGGGCGTTTCTAGACATTTCAGGTGCATTCAACAATTACGTGCAATAGAGGCACCACTAGCAATAAACCTATGGTTAGACAAGTTGCTAAGCTGCAGAAAGGTACGGGCTGAGTGGGGCACTAAATCCATGGTAAGGGAAGCTTGCAGTGGGACACCCCAGGGAGGGGTACTCTCGCCACTACTATGGAATTTTGTAGTTAATGAACTACTCGAAAAGTTCGCAGGTAGAGCCCCGAGGATAACTGCCTATGCAGACGACATAAGCATAATTATAGTAGGTAAAGGTATAGAACAAGCACAGCAGGCGGTCAACATATTTACCGACGGCTCCAAAATGCCTACGGGGGTAGGTGCGGCGGTGTATTGCGCAGAGCCTAATATAAGGCAGCCATATAAACTGCCGAACCACTGCAGTATCTTCCAGGCGGAAATATTTGCCATAAGGAAGGCTGCTGAGATAGCTCTCAGCATGGTCACACAACACTCTAACATCAACATTTTCGTTGACAGTCAAGCGGCGATCAAATCCATGCGCTCCGCTAGCATCAAGTCCAAAAGTGTCTTGGCTGACAGAGATGCACTAGATGCACTATGCGCTTCAAAGAGAGTTCGCATCTACTGGGTTCCTAGCCACCAGGGCAATGAGGGAAACGAGAGGCAGATGGCTTAGCAAAGGAAGGCGCCGGGCTGGAATCAGAACTCGCAGAACATGTACTTACTCCGCTACAAGAGTTGTACAGGAACCTCGAAAGAAGAGCCACACAAGCAGTGAATCGTAGATGGAAATCTCGATAATCATGTGCAATGCACAATGCGAAAAACGAACTCTGTTCATCTTGGTACGCCCGCGCAAAGATTGCAGGACACTAGTGGGCATGCTCACTGGTCACTGCATGACGGCAGCCCACGCGAGGAAGCTTGGCATCACCACGGATGACAACTGCAGGAAGTGCAAGGAACCGGGCACAGTCGATACCCTGGAGCACATTCTCGTCGCTTAAGGATGTAACCAAAGTATTTCTGGAATCCCTTCTAAGGTTTGCGAATTCAACGCAAATCTTTAAGACTTTAAATAAACACAAAGGTTCCTTTTGTTTGCTACCGTTACCATTAAGGACCTGAATTGGTCTATGTGAGCCTTCACGAAGGCATCCGGCTTAACCTAACCTCCGATTCCTCCCAAAAAATATATGTCATTCAAAACAGTCTTTATTCAGTAAATTTTGTAATATGTGAGTTTTTTTAGCCCATATGCAAACATCCACAAAAAATTTGAAAATACATTTTTAAAAAATAACATAAAAACATAACATAAAATAGGTTATAAGAAATGACTAGAATAAATCCTAGTTCTTAATAATATCACTTCCAATGATGCACCAACTACTGCAAATCTCTTTGCAGATTTTTTCCTATCAAACTTCGAACCGGTTAAAAATGTTGAGTTTGAGGCTTCAAGTAATTTTTCTCCAGAAATTCTCTTTGTGTCGCTCGCTTTGACTGAAATGGAGGGGGGGTGCGATAAAGCCATGCGAGATAACGCCATATGGCTTTATAACTCAATTCGAAGAGTGATAAAGCCATCTTTTTGTCAAAATTTCTGTATGGCTTTATTTCCCATCACAAAGAGCGATAAGGCCATATGGCGTTATCTCACATGGCTTTATATATCATTTGATATTTTATTTTAAAAGGTTTATTTTGGTAATGTTTCTTATAGCCGAGAATCTGAGAGCCAATCTAATAACAATTTTCTCTGTAAAAGAAAACCTCAAACGTTTCATTGAGAAAATCCTTAGTTTTCACTGAAAAAACAAAAGCTAATGATTTTCCCTTTTACAGAATGTTCTAATTGAGGTGTAAAAATTCTGTAAAAGGATAAATAGCTAATTATATTTCACTGACAAAAAAAAAGAATTGTTATGATTAGAAATCATTTGAAAAGGTAATAATTGTTGTGAATTTCCCACTAACCATTTTTTAAAAAGAAAAGAAAGTTTTAGTTTTTTTTAATGTTTATTTCAAACGAAAAAATTTTCCTTTTGAGCATCATTTTCATTTGAAGCATCTAAATATTCTTCAGGAATATGATTTAAATTAAAAAAAAAAAAAAAAAACTAAACGTTACTTCAATATTACATTTCGAACAAAAAAAAACGGCTTGAAACCAAATAACTAGATGTAACAAATCGATTTACAAAAACAAAAATGTCAATAAAACTGTAGGTATTATTTTTAAGTCTATTAGGAAAATATTTGTTTTACATCATTTATTACCATACGGCAAATAGGGCACAATGTTTTTACGCCTTTTGCTTTATTGTTTTCTTTCATTATTTGGAAGCATATTGTACAAACTTTATAATGGTGACATGGGTCGAACAAAAGTTCCCTTTCTCTTTCGCAGCAAATTACGCACAACAAAGTCATATTTTGTTGTGTTTGCAAATCGTTTATACAATTATCATCTGCATTTCCATCGTCATCGTCGTCTTCATAGTCATCATCGGAACTGTGGATTTCATTGAGGAATTTTTCTGCAACCATGCAGCTTTCAATATTAGAAAACTGGGTGAGAATTTCCATCAAAGTTATTTTATTATTTTTTAATAAATCTAGTCGTTTCTTAATATATTTGTCGCGTAAACTATTACCGATTTTTTTTTCTCTGTACAGATTGGTACAACCAGCAATAGATTTTGAATAATCCATGCTTTTTACAAAATCTAGTTCAAAAAGCGTTTCTAGGAAGTTGTAGAAGGTGCCGCGCTTAGGAAGTTTCATATTCAATCTGCTATGGAAACTTTCGGCAGAATTACTTGTCCTGATAGGTTCTTTATACACTGAAAAGTTTACAGGTTTTTCCTAAAATAATAAAATTTTATAAAATTATTTGTTTTACAATACAACCACATAATCACATACTTTTTTCATCCATTGTCGCTCGAAGTAATTAATAAATGGTTTGAAAAGACTTTCTGTTTTAATTGCATTAGAAAATGTTGTGTCCATGGCATCTTTTGTTAAAATGTTATAAGCTTCTATGATATTAGCCGGTTTCAATAATGGAAAGTACATAAATTTTGAAAATAGGTTTTTGGCTTTCTTATCTTTGTTCAGTTTAGCTGTAAATCCAGGAATTTTTGTCGATTTCCGTCGAAGGGCATTAGTGTAGTGAAACCAACATCCGACCATTTTCACTGTTGGACATACGCTTTTAAGAGCATTTCGTAAACTGCATTCATAATCGGTGATCACTGATTTCGGTTTCAAATCGATTACATTCGATTGCAAATATTGCAATACATGTTTATATGCAGATTCTGATTTATGGGACATTAAAATATATATAAACGGATATGCCTGAAAAATACAGAAAAATTAAATGGATTATGTGAAAATAATTTTTAATTTTAAAATTCTTACATGGTCTGCGTGAATAATGTGAATTATAAGCAATTGCTTATATTGCTTTGATATAGGTACAATTTTGAAAGTTCCATCAATTATATAATTACGTTGTTCTAAGTTGCTTCTTCCTTTAATAGCGTTAGATATGGTAGGAGACACAAATAGTGAGTAGGCAAAATCTTCTTCTACTATAGTGTCAATATAAAATTTTTCTCTTTCCTCATATCTGGACATTGTGAATTTAGATTCAATTTCTTTATTTTTATATGCTTCAATAATTTCATCAAAATTCATCGGATTTTTTGGATATTTTTCCTGTTTTATGTGAAACAAATGCCTACGCATTTTACCGAATTCCACTGCATGTGCTGATTCCTTAAATTTTTTACATTGTGCATCAAATATATCCCGTACACTTGAACGTTTCAATGATGCACTCATCACTTCATTTTTTATCGAATTTATCAATTTTAATTTTTCAATTAAAGCACTTTGTTCGCCATGATTGTGGTCGTTCTTGCCGCTCTTTCCTATTTTACGGCAATATCTTGTACTATTAAAATCAATGGCAACTCCAGCTTTACATTTATCCTCATAACAATAATAATACTTTGTGTTTTTATTAATATATTTATATTTGAAAATTTGGTTTTCTTTTTCTATTAATAACAACGAACTATTTTTTCTGAAACCCGGAATTAATTTATATTCACAAATTATTTCACTATTTTCCATTTTAATCACAAAACACGTGGATACAATATGACATTCATAAGCAGAGTTACGGAATATAATGAATAACAATCAAATCAACAATAACAATGCAACAGCAATGAATTGAGAGATAACGCCATATGGTTTTGTCTCTCAATTGCCAAAAATAAAATATGTCATTATCTCTCAATACGATGGGAGATAACGCCATATGGCTTTATCTCTCAATGCGATGGGAGATAAAGCCATATGGCGTTATCTCGCATGGTTTTATCGCACCCCCCCTGAAATGGATGTTTTAAATGGTATTCGTCGGCTGAAATCTTCACAAATACTATATGTTGATGGTTTTTGTTCTTTCTTTTTAGATAAATGTGCAATCAGTTTAGCATCTCCTCTTATGCTAATTTTTAATAGTTCATTGTGTTCTGGCAATTTATTGGGTAGCTGGAAAGTGTCTTTGGTAACTCCTGTCTATAAAATCTGGTTCAAAAAATTATGTTGCCGATTATAGACCTATATCCAAGCTCTCCACCATTTCAAAGCTCTTCGAATCCATTGTCAAAGACAAAATGTTTTTTGCTGTAAAGAAGTAATATCCCCGTATCAGCGTGGATGTATGCCTGATCGCTCTACATTTTCAAATTTGGTTTTTTTCTCTGAGTACTGCTTATCTGCGCTTCAGGATGGATGTCAGGTGGGTTTCATTTATACAGACTTTGCAAAAGCTTTTGGTAAAGTCTCCAATTCTCTCTTAATCAAAAAACTTCAATGGATTGGATTTCATTCGGGCCTTCTAAGTTGGTTGACTTCATACTTGTCTAATAGGCAGTGTGTCGTAGCCTTTGATAATGTTAAATCCTACCCATATATGGCTGCGTCTGGTATCTCGCAGGGCAGCATTTTGGGGCCCTTATTGTTTATCAATGAAACGACTTTTTTATTAATGAAACAACTAGAATAAATCCTTTTAAAATTTTAGTAAAAACATGTTTCAAAATGTTTTACTTCTTCTAAAAGCATTTTTGTATTATGGACTTTTTTATAAAAGCTATATACATATATTGCATATTTGCGGTTAAGTCTTATGGGCAAAATCTAAATCATTAAGTTAATTTTTTTTTTTTGGAATTTAAAGAGATTTTACCGCTTTTGTAAAGTCACTTTGTCTGGGAGGTAGGAGTGATTTTCATCAGATTTTTAAATTTTATATGTGTGATGTGAATATTTCACGTCCAAGCGTTAACGCAATATATTAATTTTTGTGTTATTTAAAGATACCACTTTTACTAAAATCCGTTTTGCTAAAATCACTTTGTAAGAGAGGTAGGCGTGGTTTTTATCCGATTTTGCTCATTCTCGAACCTGATCTTTTTTTTAATATAAGCATATCTTTTGAATTTTATTCAAAATTTCGGCTGTAATCGTGTCGACAGACAGACAGACGAACATGGCTAAACTAACTCAGGAGGTGATGTTGATCAACAATAAATATACCACGCCTTCTTATTAGCGTTAAAAACGGAATGACAAAGCTAATCTAGCCCTTACGCAGTACCCGTGAAGATTAAAAAACAAGTTAACTTCTTGTAATCACTTCTTGTGATCGTAAATTAATTCCCCCCAAAAATTTACTCATTCCCCCACTCCCCCATCGAGTAAAAATTTCACCCGAATGGGGGAATTACCCCCGCGTTGGCAACCCTGTTCCTCAGTGAAGAGGAAATTATCTGGCAAAACGCCATCACAACGCCATCACAAATTAAGAATCGTTTTGATTCTATTTAAAAACTGTACTTTATTAATTGCGTCAGTCGCATCAGCGAATGGACCACAAACACAATTACCGTTCCTTATGGTCCAATTATGTTCGCGTAACGCAACGCAAGGTGGCCGTAGCAAATTGCGGATTGCACGTAGATAATTTCGTGTTAACTATGCAGAAGTACATCTACTTAAAAAACTTCAACTCAGCTGCTTTTATTTACATTAAATTAGATGTTTTTAGTTGACGGGAAATTATGTTTGTTAGCAAATTTATCGCACTAAAAACAAAAGACAGAACAAAAAAGAATTGTGGGTTTAAAAAACAATTTATCAGCAAATTTACCGCACATAAGCTGTTGCTATGAAAATGCAGCTATTTCCAGTGTTGTCACTTGAAAATTTTAAATAGCGTAGAATCCAAAAAAGTTGTAGATCTACCACGATTGTGATAGAGTGATAACACTGGCTGTCGCAAGACCGTAGCGACGTAAGTTCAAAATGAAATTGAACTTTTCATTTGTTCTACGTTCATCTTGAGGTTGTGAGATAAGATTCTATTTTCATCTATATTTTTCTAAGTTTCGTTGCGTGGTGCATAACCAGATACACCCAAAGCCCATACAACAGAAATGCAGGTGACATTTGCTATGGCCACCTTGCGTTGGCCATAATAATTATTTGACAAGGTAGCTGTGACAGTTTTTTGGCGATTGATAGTTGTCAAAAACAGCTAAATTAGTTGTAGTTTGGTGCTGTTGACAAGCTATGTGCTTATGTTTAACTTGTCTTTGATTCATTAAATTTGTTCGCGAAGTTTATTGGTATGTTTTTATTTGCTGCGTTTGACTAGCTATGTTTAAGTCGTTGCTTATTTTTTCACATTTCTTTGATTACTTGCATTAATAGCTAATTTTGACTTGATTACCCAAGCGTAACGTGAGGTGGCGCAGCTGGACGTAGCGTAGTGCGACGTTGCCTCGAGGATAAACGATTATCGAAATCGTAGTCCATCGTTGTGAAAAAATTTGCTATAAAGGCACTCGTTTTTTTTTAGTAGGCTTAATTATTTCTCCTCTTCAATAAAAGGCTGCATTCTTTCTTATATAGTATTAAAATTTACAATTCTCTTTCTCAATGTCCGGTTAGTCAAGCTCTTAACCAGGAGTTGATTTCCCCAAGTACTGTTAAGTAACTGTCGGTTTTATTGTAATTTTGTAATCTTGTCAGCAGTTCCTTCGATTAGCAGCTAACCGAAACCAAAACTTGTCGTTAACTTAATCAGCACTTAACTGACAGCTAAGCCTTAACCGAACATTGAGAACGAGCTTTTTTGCTAACTGGTGGTTAAAGTTCTGACTAGTGCTTAGCCGAACATTGAGAAAGCGGCCCTTTAACAAAACTTTTCCCTTTTCTATTTTGTACATATATAGGTTTCTATTTTCTACAGACTTCTACGCTGCGTCCCGCCACGTTACGATTTCGGTAACGACTTGTACATATATATCATTTAACAGATTTTAACTTGACAGTTGACAACGTCACCCTACGTTAATGCTCAGTTATAATAGACGTAACGTAATGTGGTCTAATGTCAATTGAGCAGTGTGTTCTTTCACTTATTGTTTCAAACAATACTTTCTTATACAAGTGATTATAATAAACGTAACTTAATGTAACGGGACGTAAAGATCTACGTTACTTTACATTACGTCTGTTCAAAGAACAACTAAACATTGAGGTTAGATTCGATTATTGCGTTATTTTATATTGTTGAACTACACTTTTTGTTGAGTTTTCGTTATTAATGTGATAGTTCTATATATCCACAGCTATGGATGACGAAGTTTTAATTGTACTTGTACAGGAAGGTGCAATTATTTGCGACAAACAACTTCCTGGCTACTGCCTATTATAATTGCTACAAAGTTTTCTTACATTACGTCCCGTCACGATGACAATTGACAACATTACGTTACATTTAATTACGTCTATTATAACTGGGCCTTTACCTTACGCTTGGGTAATCAAGCCTTCAATCGCACTTCGTGACATCGGTGTTGAAACGACGCGAGTCGAAAGATCGCTGTTATTTCTATCTCGTATAATGTCACAATGGTCTAAGCGTACGATAAGGTGCAGAATGAGAAATTTTCTCGGTTTTCACTTATGAACTTGGTTAGTGTTACAAAAGAAATCGTCATTTGTTTTCAAGGTAACCGTTTACGTTGTGCTCGCCAGAGCAAATATTCTCGTGTTTTTCTTTCATACATTTCCTGGTATTTTTCATTTCGAGACATCATTATCTTGAAAGACAAATTAGAAAAGAAGTTGAGATGAATATTTAATATAATTAAAATATTCTGAAAAACTAATTTAACAAAATATGACTTCTATGCAATTCGTTATACAACCTCTGCCGGCAACGGATGATCAATTCATTGAAAGGTAATATATTTAGCAACTCTAGGATTAGTCTCATTTGTAAAAATGTAGCTAAAGAGAAAAACTATTAACATAAATGTTAATATCATATAATTAACAAAGCTGCGATCTGAATGGTATAGAATTATATGTGTTTATATATATATATATGTATACATATATATAGGGATATATATAATTTCGTGTACGTGTACATTCCATCAAGCAACCCAATAAATGTCCTATTTGAAGGGTTTTTATGTATTCATACTCAGTCTCGAGATAGTTTAGGTTCTTTGGATTACATATAGTCTAAAAGTTCTGTAGTAAATTAGATACCTGAAGTTATTAGATGTTTGACGATGGAACCGTTTTTGCCTAGGGCCAAATTGCTCACCTCTAGATATATTTGTCCAGTCAAATTTTAGTGGTTAAAGATATACAGAGGTGAACAATTTGGCCATCATTTTATTTTATACTTATCTTAAGATTCGTGAACATAGTGTTCGTTTAAAATTTAAACTTTTTATTTGTTGCAGGTTGCGTGAAGTTTCCGACAAAGTCAATAAGTACCGCTTTGGTACACACCGCATCTTTGAACAGCTTAAAGCTCCTGTTAAAGAAATTGTTATTGGACCAAACCATATTGGAGTTCTTTCGGAAGATGGCAAAGCTTTTCGTGTTGCATTTTCCATTAATTCTGAGCGGCTGGATTTAAGTAAATCTGATTTAACAACAAAGAGGTAGTTTACATTACTAATTACTATTTTTTTTTTTTTTAAGAGATTTAGTCTTAAGTTACTAAATCACTTATTCTATTTGATGGGATATATTTTCAGTTCTACAAACAGTAGCTCTAATGCTGCTGGGAATTCAAAAAGCTCTGCCCCATCTTCCTCACGGCAGTTGGCCAGGTCTCGAGCTAGATTGATGAGAACGACAGGTAGATCTGGCTCAACTGGTCAAGGTTCTGGATCTCGTAGTTCTGGTGTTATTATTGGAGGATCATCATCAAATCGTCCACTGGTGTCTGTGCCATCAACCTACGTCCCAGAAGAATTGATATCTCAAGCTGAAGTTGTTCTTCAAGGAAAGAGCAGGAATCTTATAATAAGGGAACTTCAGGTTGGTTATAATATTTTGTTGAATTATGACTGTTAACTATTACTGAGGAAGGGTAGAACAGAACAATCAGCCGTATTCCAGAATTAGTCTAAGAGTACATTTTCTTTCGCATTTGTAATGGCGTATTCTACATTCCGAAACTTCACATCCTATTCGAACATGTGTAGCATTGCAACTCCACAATTTGAACGCATATAATTTTTAAAGATTTTTTCGTATTAATTCACGAAAGCTTTGCATCGACAAAAGAAAACATTTACAATCTATTTAAAATTAGGCCGTTAAAATTTTTTCCACGCGTTCAGTTTCCAACGATTTAGTTAATAATTTCAAAGGGATTGATGGAATCTCTTAATATTCTTCGATGAATTTTCATAGTTCCTCTTTGTGTGGAATATTCCATTTGTGAGCAAATTTTAATTGCAATGGGATCCAATAAAAACAGTTGAAAAACACAATATTGAGAAAAACACTTTAGTTTTAAAATATTTCTTTTTATTTATGTCTGCATTTGAAATTAACTTTTTTCGAATTACCGAAAGTAAATTCGAAAAGGGTAATTCGGTATTTGGATTTTCAAATTTTTTGTATTCGTAGCGTAGCTTTACGTTCGGAAATTTATTACAATGGATGCTGGAATATCGCTGAATATTAGGGATATAACTTTTTTTAGTGCAAAATACCAGTCTAGTACCATGTGGGGAATGTTGTTCTGATAACAAAAAACAATTTTTTAAGTTGATTCGCTGAAAAAAGCTTCCGCGCCGAAAGCGATTTATTAGGTCTGTTCGCGTACTTTTCTGGTAAAAAATAAAAAACGTCAAAAGTGATAAAATTGAGAGAGAATTAACTTTAACTTTAAAAAGTAAACGAACGCTTTCTAGTAAAATAATGAAAAATGTCAAATACGTCTAGGAAAATCTAAAAAAAAACTTTGCTGCTACACACACACAGCTACCATTTGACAGTTTTCATTTTTTTACAAGATGAAATTCTTCTTGTAAAAACTTTAAAAAACTTGAACGGAGAGAGAATGTGATTTCCTCTCTATTACACAATTCTCTCAGTAAACGAACGCTTTTCAGGCACTTTCTAGTAAAAACTTTTGAAATATTTCGTTTGCATTCGACTACGTTAAAGACAGGTACTCTTTCTGCTTAAAATATCGCGATTTGATCAAACTTTTGCATTAGACTTATGAAAAATGGCTTGGTATTGAAGATTATATAAGAATTTAAACAAAAAATAACTTGTTCAAGACAAGAGTAACTATTATAATGAAAAATAAAATAAATAAATAAAAACAAAACTTCAACGCTTTCGGTGCGGAAACTTTTTTCACGATAGAGGAAAAGTGATACCATATTTTGTATATTTTTTTCATACCCCACACGGCTATGCGGTGGTATTTTTGATATTTGCAAAAATTGCAAAAAGTTATATCCCTACTGAATATATGTCTGTGGTCGGTCGGTTTTTTAATCAAATCGTGTTCAATAGACTTGAACTTCAAATAATTGATAACTCCGACCAAAGATTATATATTATAAAGATGTGCCACGTAGAACATTAAAAAGAAACAAATATTTTTCAGATCAATACATAAGCTTTTGTGAGCGCGATGAAAAAGCTTTCTTGAGAGAAAAGTTTCCAATCCTTGCATGCACATTCTCTCTACAATGCTCTTCACTCCACAATGCTTCACAGCATAGATCACCACTGCACGGTTTCTCATAGCTAGCAAGAGTCGTTAAATTTAATGTTGTAATTGTTTTTTCCGTTGTTGTTGTTGGAACCAAGCAGTTGTGATCTCTGCTTGTCAGCAACAAATATTTTTGTTTGTTTGCATTATTTTCATGATAATTTCCTTATTTTGTGCGAAGCAGATTTTTCTTATTCACTGCTCGCTTTTAATATTGACTATCAGCCAGAGCAGTAAAATCTTCATATATATTCAGAATCTTAAGGAAAACTGAATAACGACATACAAATCCATCCAATGAATTCAAAATTGTTTATAAATAAAATTTTTAATTCACATTGAATTTTTAAAAATTAATTAGTAATTAATTTCAATTATTTTTTTCGTTATTCAGAATAATTAATTATTTTATTATTCATATGAATGAAAGAATGCAATTCAAAAAGAATTTAAAATTTTTCAGCAATTAATTTTTTGTAAATTATTATTTTTTGATTCATTGCCTATTCATGTGTTATTCATTATTAATTTTATAGTCATTATTAATTTTTTATTTATTATAATTTGGTTCCATATTCAAAAGTGAATAACAAGAAATTTTATACAAAAATCGTTAGATCAATACAAATGATAGCTTAAATGAAAGATATAAACGTCTTATTTGCAAACATGTATAAATTTTGTAATATAAAAAAATACTTTTAAAGTTATAGGACAATAACTGGGCACATATTTTTCAAAACTTAAAAAAATCGAAAAAAATCTTTGAAAATTCTTCAATTCTTTTCGAATTGCATTCGTTCTATAATACTCATACAATTTAACACAAAGTCTATGGCCCTTATTATGAGCTGTGTTCGATCTTCGACTGTAGTCGAATGGCCTGATCGAACGAATTTGCATTTGGTATTATAACGTGCTTTCGACAAAGTGTAGAGCTATTGTGAATTTCGTTTTTTTTTGTTTGTTCACGGTAGTATATTTCTATCAGGTGATCGTTGTTTTATTTCAACTAAATACGATTGGTTTTAAAGTTGATTGCAAAAAAATGAGACAAAAAAGTTATGACTGTGACGAAAATAATCTCTATAAGATTCTACCCTTCGTCAGAAGAGGATGAAAGCTTGACGGAACTGGCTAGAAGTAGAAAACGGTTGAGCAATGCTTTCTTTAGCTAATCTTAAGCCACTTTGCTGTTCTAACTGGTGGTCCTAAGCAATTTAATTCCAGCGTGAGTTCTTCCTATTTCTTTGTCGCCTGAACTTTGGAACAAATGCCTGAACGGTTGCGTTCGTGATCTCGTTGGGCGTAGACGTGCGTCCGTCCGTCCTCGTCATAAATTTAATATTTTTTAAAAGCTAGTTGTTTGTCCCGTGAATTTAATGTTTTGCCGTGTGTTTTGTGTCTAAATATTCTCCGCGATAGTCAGTTCAAAAATAAATAATTATAAAAACAAAAACAAAGTTAGTTCAAAACAACAAAGACTCAGCAGCTCCAACCAACAACACAACAGCAAACCTGTTTTGCAGAGAGCCAGCCGCCAGCAGCAGCATCAACACCGTCGACAACATTGGTGTTTTTTTGTCTGACCATGTGAGGGGCTTTTCTATGCTCCTCGCGGTGTAAGTAATTGTTGTTTTTTTCGGTTCCGTCAACTCCCCCATCCTTTCACATTAGTTACGTTTGTAAGTAGGGTTGCACAGTGGGCTGAATTGTGCTGAAGGAAAGGTATAACACTTGCTTCAGTACTTTTTATATTGCTCATGTTGTGCAGCTCTCTTGCAGCCGTAACTAATTACCTTATATGCCCATATTTGTTTGGTTTTTGCATGGTGCGGAAATGTCGGGTCATTTTCGCATAGATTTCTGCAATGTTCGTGGACTGAGGGCGAATTTTTTCTCGGTCTATGTACATTGTACTCTACATAGGCCTCAAATAATGGCACTGAGCGAGACCCAGGTGGCCGAGGATGCAGATCCACTGGATTTTCACATACCTGGGTATCGCTTACTGCCATTGTTTTCTTTGCATAGGGGCATTGCCCTTTTTATAAGAACAGATGTAGCGTACCAGTGTGAGCGGAGTCTGAACGTGACCGATCCAGAGTTTAGCTCAATGTGGGTTAGGTTCAGGCTTCGCTCTCACTTGCTACATTTCTGCTTTATTTATAGAAGTCCGAATCTAGGAAGGGAGCCCACTTTTAACAAACTGGACTCTCTCTCTGATTCGATTACGCATATTTTGGGGTTGTTTCCTGACAGTGAGATCGTTGTAGCAGGCGATTTCAATGTCCACAACCCGGCTTGGTTACGTCACTCGGGCCCATTGACACCTGTTGGACAATATGTTGAGCTATTTGCTGAATCGAACCAACTGATTCAACTAGTGAAGGAACCCACTTTTTTCCCCCAAAGTGATTTGCAAAGCCATAATATCCTTGACCTTTTTCTGACTTCACATCATGAAAAATATGATGTGAGTGTCAACGCACCTCTTGGTAACTCGGACCATTGTACCATATCCGCTGTTTTTCCATATTCTAGCCCCTGCACCTCTACGCCTAAAGCCCCGAAGAGGACTGCATGGTTTTATGGAAGGGCAAATTGGACTGCGTTAAATAATTTTTATCGCAGCTTCAATTGGAAATTATGTTTCGCTGATAGAAATGTGAATGCCGCGGCTGTCATGGTACAAGAAATTATTCTATTGGGTATGCGGTCTTTCATCCCCAATAAGATGAGAAGCATTAAACCAAAAGACCACTCATGGTTTAATGAGACTTGCAGGATTGCAGTCAGGTCCAAAGAGGAAGCTTTTCAGAATTGGCGTTCTAACAAGAATACTGATACTAAAAGACTTCGCATCGAGGCAAGGAATCGCTGCAATGCAATTTTAAAACGCGAAAAGTTTCTGCACGAAGCTCGCATTCGAGAACAGGTTCTTCTCTGCCCCAAAGGGAGCAAAAATTTTTGGTCATTTGTTAAAAGAGTTAAGAACCAGACATCGTCATCGATTCCAGCTCTTTTAAAAGATGACCAAATCTTCACTGACTCGGCTGATAAAGCGAACCTATTGGCTAGATTGTTTGCACAAAATTCCACTCTCTCGGATAGCAATCAGCCACTGCCCTTTGTTGAGGGTGGATCTTCTGCAATGCAGGAGATATACTTTAGAACGAGAGCAGTTAAAAGGGTCCTTACAAATCTCAACGTTAACAAAGCCTCTGGTCCTGATGGCATACCGCCAATTGTGCTTAAAATGTGTGCTTCTTCGCTGGCTCGGCCTTTGCGCAACCTTTTCAACATCTCCTACAGAACAGGAATATTTCCATCTTGTTGGAAGGTGGCAAATGTCCAGCCGGTACCTAAAAAGGGTGATGCCACGAACCCTGCAAACTACCGACCCATTGCGATATGCTCTACGCTCTCCAAAGTTATGGAGAGCGTAATAAACTTCAACGTTATGAACTATCTGGAGCACAACCAACTGCTCAGTGACCGTCAATATGGTTTCCGTAGGGCTCGCTCTACTGGTGATCTTATGGCGTTCTTAACCGAAGAATGGAATAAATGCGTTCACTTTTTCGGCGAGAGCAGGGTTGTTGCTCTGGATATTTCAAAAGCGTTCGACCGAGTGTGGCATAAAGCGCTCGTGTCAAAACTTGCTGCATATGGTTTTGGTGGTAATTTTGCTCGATGGATCACGTGTTTTCTCAAGGACAGAACGATTCGAGTCGTAGTTGACGGTATTTCGTCCGAGAAGCACGCCATCAACGCAGGAGTACCGCAGGGTTCAGTTCTATCGCCAACCTTGTTTCTGGTTTTTATCAACGACCTTCTGTCGTTGACGCATAACCCAATTCATTCGTTTGCGGACGACAGCAGCATTTGTCATTCATATTCATTCAAAAAACGCCCAAGCTCTATGGAGATTGAGAGAAAAAGGCAAACTATGAATGACACACTCCTAAATGATCTACAAAAAATCTCCGAGTGGGGTCTTGCTAATAGAGTAGAGTTCAATGCAAGCAAGACCCAGTGTTGTCTGTTAACCCACAAGCGGATGGATTGCCCCTTAGCTCCCCTCAATATGAATGGTGTGGATCTTGTGGAATCAGCCGCTCTTGACGTTCTGGGCATATCGATCCAATGTGATCTTCGTTGGAATGATCATATTTTCGATGTGTCGAAAGAAGCGGGCAAGTGCCTAGGTTTTCTAAAACGGTGCAAAAAATATTTCACTTCAGCTGATCTTCGCATGATCTACACCTCATATATTAGGCCGAAAATGGAGTACAATTCGCACATTTGGGCAGGGGCTTCAAGATCTTATTTGGAGCTTCTGGACCGAATTCAACGTCGTGCAATATATTTGATAGGAGATGAAAGTATTTCATCCTCTCTCAACTCTCTTGAGCATCGACGTAATGTAGGTTGCATAAGCCTTCTGTATAGGTATTACCATGGGAAGTGTTCAAGGGAGATACATGGCCTGACGCCACCAGCTCGTGTGTTTCCCAGGTCCACTCGGGCAGCTGTCCAAGCCCACCCCTTTACCATAGCATCGATGCCTAACAGAACCTCGCATTACCGCGATAATTCGTTCTTTAGTCGCGCGGTTAAGTTGTGGAATAGTCTCCCTGCGAGCGTGTTTCCCGGCAGTTTTGAGCTGTGCAAATTCAAAACAAATCTTCACCGACACTACTCCATCTATCCACCCTCCAACTAACTATCACCCATCTTTCGAATCAACACAATGCTTACGCATTTATAGGGGGCATCCCCTGAGCGTTGGTTCAGTCTAAAAAAAAAAAAAAAAAAAAAAAATCCTTTGCAGTCAAAGTTTGCCTCCATCAATATGACCAGTTTTTCTAACTGTGATTTGTTGCTCACCACCTTAGACCTGCATAAAAATTAAAAAACAGTTCAATATTAGTTTATAGTCTTTAAAAAGAAAACACAATCACAAAATACTTTAAATTTTTACAATTATTGCTCAGCACGCATCGCATCCAAAGCAAAATCCTATTCGACTGAAATTTCGATGAGCAACGAACATTTCGATAGGGTTGCACTGCTCATAATAAGAATTTAACGTTCGATACTCGTTGTTCGATAACCAGCGAAGATCGAACGTCGAAAGCAACTCATAATAAGGGCCTATATTAATAAAACTTATTTTCTGGTTTGTTTGTTTAATTGACATTTATACAAATTTAAATGGCTTAACGGACTTCGCTCAATTTGAGTATACATATTGTGTGCATTCTAGATTAGATTGTAACATACTTAGTTTTGATCACGCTCATTCCACCCATGTTCACTTACGTAAATTTTGATATTGAAAATCTTTCTTGAAGAAAGTTTTTCGCAAATTAAATTTAAAAAATTTTAGTAATTTTAATACCAAAAACATTCACATATATTTAGAATTTCAGAAATTTTTGGTACAACGATTTTTTCATAAAACATCGTTCCCCAAGAATGAGAAAAAACGACATGAAAATCAAAACTTTGACTTTCGATGCAAAATATCCGCCATTTTAAATATATTTAATTAAAATTTTTTTATCAAACTTTTAATAAAAGCACTTAACAAAAATAGTTTCAACTGTAGCGTTAGGTCAGTGAATATGCTCTTTAATTTTTTTTTTCAAAAACGGTCCAAAATATTGAATTTTTACTCAAAAAATGATTAAAAAAATGTTTTTGTTGTATAAATAAGAACAATTGAAATTGCACTTCTGAGTACTTTTCATATAGTAAATCATGTATTTGCAATAATATAATAAAAATATATAAAAGTAGTTAAATAAAAAAAAGTATAGCAGTGGGGGGACTGCCGACCGAAGCGAAAACCTATATATAAAATATTAGTATTCCCTGAAAGACTTTGTCCTGCCACGACCGTCTTACTGCTATATAAGAATTTATATTTACAGTTGTAATTGAATGACTACAGTCTGCTTATCACAAGCGTTCTATTTCTTACCGTTTAATGTTGTAAATCGAAAACGCAAACAAACGACAAGTAAAAAGAAAAGCGAGAAGCAACACTTTTTCTATACGAAATTCTATTGCTTCTCGTGTCTTACTTGTCATTGGTTTGCGTTTTCAATGTACAACACTAGGCGGTTAAATTGTGTACGTACATTTATTATATTAAACTATGTATAATTTATATACTATGTCTATTTCTTATATTTTCTTATTTTAATACACAACACAATCTATATATAGCGTGCATGTATATTGTGTTATTATATAAAAAGATATAAATACGATTTAAATTTTTAAATTAATTCAATAATGAAATAATTCAAATAAATGATATGAATTATATGTATAGATTTTTGATTTGGTAGTACATTTAGTTAAAAGTAAATAGTTTCAGACATTTATACAAAATTTCAAAGATTGATTTAAACTCTTATCTAAAATAAATCAGTTTCAATATGCCGACTGTAGCTACAAAAAAGTCTAAAACAAATTCCAGCTAACTGTACAACAACAATTACCAAGCAAATATACAACAAACGCAGTGAGAGTGGAAAGGTTCACAGCGGTTGCGCAGCATTAGAGGGGATGAACGAATCGGTGGAATGGCAAAATTAGACAAGATAGTGTTAGGGCGGGTAGCCGGTGACAGAAACTGTCAAAACGAAGTTGACATTTCATACAAAATCTGCAACCAATGAGAATGCAATATAAAAGCAAAAATTGGCCAAAATACAAAAAGGGTTAAGTTTGACAGTTATGGTCACTAAGAAAGAGAACACATTCAGCCCTAACACTACCTTGTCTAGTTGTACTATGAGTGGTGGCATCAAAAGGGACTTCACGGTCAGTGAAACAAAAACCAAATATCAAAAATTTTAAATTTCGTTTATTGTAACCTACAGCAGCTTTACATATACATTGAAAAGAATAGTATCATTTAATGTTTCGCAGCGGAGCAAAGGGAGGGAAAAAACGAAGCGTCAGCAGAGGAACTTATTGATGGTTGCTTGCTACATTTGCTGAGCGCCTTGTAGTCAAGATCCAAGAGCGTCATTTAAAAACCTACTCGCTGTCTGTATTGATGACGAGAGTTACTCGCAAAATGACGATGACGCAAACCAAAGATTTACCCTATACCAAAATCGTTCAACGCGCCTAAAGAAGTTTTCACTTCAAAAAATAGCGAAAGTGCTTGAGTTTGTGTGTGCGTGTACTGCTTAAGTTTTAGAAGACAGTTGGCGGGACAGTAGCTAGGAGAGTAGAATGATATTTAACATATCAAATGACAGAATACGAGAAAATTTAATAGAATTAATGGAAAATTTGCAATACTTTGGCGTACTCGTTGTTTTAACAAAAAAATTTTCTTCATAAAATATAAATTTTTTACTATTTTGTCTACTGTCTTGCCAACTGTCTTACCAACTGTCTGTACTCTTTTTCACAGACACAAAGTTTGACAATTAAAACGTATTTTTCACTTAACAGTACTGTCTTTGTAACCCCCGTGTTATGAAAAAATTTATTAATAAAACAATGATAGTTGACAACTCTGAAAATAAAATGCCGCAGTGGTGAAAAAAACAAGTGTGAAAATTGTAAAATTTTGTTAGATGATATATAATAAATAAGTCCATGCATGTAATTATTTGAATCTTCAACATATTCCTTTATCACAACTTAAAGATTAAAATGTTAAAACACTCAATCCATATATTATTTTTTCTTGTTTGCAAACGAAGTTCCAGCAGAAAAAATCAGAAAAAGAAGAAGATCGTTCCATTTTTAAATCTCACCATGCATAGCAGCTGTTTAAGTAAAAGCAAATTTTTCAAAAATGTGGACAAATACAACAACTGAAGAAATTGCCAGACTTTAAAAGCATATATAGACCAATATAAAGCGAATTAATAATAAGTTTTGGCTGTAAACATCTTATTGCAACCTAATTTAAGTATTTATATACTAACAAACAGATTATATGCATTAATTTCAGGAGCTGCCAAGTGATTTCTTTGTGAGCTCGCGGCCGATTAGGAACAAGAGTGACGATAATTGTTGATATTTCTATGCACAAATATATGCAAACATTTTTTGAGGTTATGTTTTTTAATTTTCCTATCTTGTTATCTTTGCTGTCTGCGTTGATGACGAGAGTTCCTCGGAAAAATACGATGACGCAAACCAAAGATTTACCCTCTTCCAAAATCGTTCAACGCGCCTAAAGAAGTTTTCACTTCAAAAATTTTCCGCAAAAAAAACAACTTAAAAAATATTGCTTACATTATTCGCTGCTAAGCTTCAACTGATGGAATCGCCCTTACAATAATACAACACTAAAAATATCATGTGGCAAAACGGCGAAAAAAAAACCAAGTCAACACACAAAATATACCTAGATTATGTCATCTTTATGATATTATATTCTTGAAATTATATAAAAAAAAGATAAGAGATAATGCAAACAAATATAATAACTTTAAATTATATAATTTCTATTACTTTTCAATATAATGCTCACATTTGCTCACATTGTCGCTTACTTATTCTTTCGCTCTCAAAAGCTTTAAATCGTTCACTCACTGACTCTCATAAAGCTTTAATGTGGATTTATGATAAATCCACATTCAAATTTTACTGTGCCAATTTCAAATTTTACTTGCTTGTGGCACACTTCAAGAAGACAATAGATGTACTTTTTCATAGCAAATTAAAGTGTTTCTTTCTGATAATTAAGAGGCATAAACAGTCTTTTTCGGTTTCTAAACATTTCTAGAAACGAGACTTGCCGTTCTATTCCAATCCAAAAATATGTGTTATGGTAGCAACAGTTTACTTTTTTTATCTTATAAATACAATTTTTTACAACAGCCATTGAAAGTATGTTAGTTGTTCACGTATCGCTCGTTGTCTTCAATAACATAATAAAAAAAAAAAATTAAAATTAAAATTAATTTAATGCGAAACATTAGTCATTGTATGATTTATACTAGGGATGTCATTTTGAGGATGCGGATCTGTAAAGAGCTTTCCTTGAGGATACGGATAATTGAAATTCAGATCCTTGGATGGGGTGTTTTAGTTAAATTAGACATATATTTATGCCCCACGCGTACTGCGTAAGGGGTATATTAACGTTGTCACTTCATTTTTAACGCTGATAAGGAGGCATGGAAGGTATAGAAAAGTCTTGGGACCGTAATCTCTTCTGGAAAAAGAATTTTTTTAGTTTTTATGTTATTAAAAAAACAAGCAATTTTTGGTTTAAATATTGCACTTAATTAATTTATTAAAATCCATAAACTCAGGCGTTTAAGAAAAACTTAGTTGTATTTGGTAAAAAAGGTAATATTTATTACCTTTTATACATATGTACGAATTGTTTATTTCAGAAACAAAGTTAGTCAAGTTCTTTCAAACATACAAGCCATTGCAGAATAACCAAATAGGGCCGGCTCGCTTAGTGCAACCACTTAGTCAACGAAGAGTTGAAAATGAAAATGCTGAGTAGTTGTCAAAACGAAGAAATTCGTAGAAACGTCAAATGAAATAAGAATATTATGTTTTTAAACTGTAAACAGTGCGGACACTTGTGTTAAGTTTAGTGTTAATTTGAGTGAAAATATTATAAAAACTGCAAATAAAACTATAAAATGCCGAGGAAGTGTTCAACATAAAGAAACTCGATATGAACAGCTGCTTTTGACAACTAGCTCGCTTTTCTCTGCTTTATACTTCACTCCTCTCCGATTCGGCCCTACCTGATTATTCTGCCATGGGTTAACCGTTCGTGTATTCCTATACAAGTACTATAAAAAAAATGCTATTTTTTAGAATTGCTAAAAATTTCCTATCATTCATGCGAAAAAAGTATTTCAAGCCTATTCTTTTAAAAAATATTTTATATTTAGCCCTTAGTATGAAAATTTAATAGGGAGTGAAAATCGAATGTTAACAAAATATTCTAGCGTTACGTTTTTAGTCCGTACCTTTTTTTGATCTAATCTTAAGTGTTTAACTGAAAACCTGTCATAGATGTTCAATTATACTTGACCTTGACCGAAATCGATCAATTACATATTTTATAGCCCATATGGCTTTAAGGGCATCTTGTTGTGGTAATACATTTATATCTGTTTGCTTTGTTTGTTTGTTTCTTATACTTACGTATTCAGAATAATCACTTATTCAGCAAATGTGGTTGCAATCGCTAACTGGACTAGGCATGTCGATCCTGGACATTAAGAGACCCGAAAATCTCGGGATTTCGGGACTAAAAAAAATTAAATAAAAATTTTTTGTATGCTTTATGACAATATTGCAATGGAAATTTTTTTCACAATAATACGATGAAATATTATTGCATATGAAATGATCGCAAACTTAAAAGCTACGCCTAAGATTTAAAACGAAAACAAATATTGGTTCTTTGTTTATTTATTCATTTGTAATACAAAAGCCTTATTGGCCAATTACTATATTACAAGTATGTATGTACATTAAAGGGCTGCACAATTACATTTGAATCGCTGTACAAAACATTTGTGGGGATCGCAATTACTTTCGTTCTCTCACTCTCATTTGCGGATAGCGTTGGCGTGAGCGAAAACTGTAGGTAGTGTTCGTAAGTGGAAAACCGGTTGAAAGCAAAACAAATAAATTGTCTATCGCGTATTAGTAATATATATAAAAATAACTTGCAAGAGAAGTACAAGTTGGCAAGTACTTGAAATACTTGATGATACCTAATTTCAGTAATGTACAAGATGAACTTGCAGTTGCGTGTTTTTATTTAAATGTATATTTTATTAAAAACAAAAAACCATTCAGATAAAGATAACGAAAACACTAAAAAAAATTCAAAAAATTAAAATTTATGTGTGGTAATATATATTTATTAATTATTAATGTTTGAATGTAAAACATAATTTCAGTTTAAAAAATAATAAGTTTAAAATCGTCGCTCATAATTTTTACTTTTATAGCGTCGTTATTAATATTAATGATGTTAATATTGCTATTTACAGGAAAAGAATCACTATTTGTTGGCTGTAAACATTTAAGCATTAAAAAATTAAAATAAAACAATAATTCAATACTTACTTATTTCATCAATTTCCATTTTTTTAATTTAACTTTTACTTTATTTTTACTTTACTAATTCTTTCATTAGCAACTGATAATGACTTCTGCTTTCAGCATACGCAAGTATTTGCAGTAGAAGGTAGAACTATAAATTTTTTTTTTCATTTGCCGTGATAGCTACCGATAATTTTTGTAATTGATGAGAGCAAGTTGCGTATGCATTTGTTCCGAGAGAGAGAGAGAGAGAGTTAAAACATTACTTTTTCTCTGAGCAACAAGCAACGGATTTACGCTATTTCTTTTCTTAATTCTGCTACAAGTGATGTGCCTAGCTAAAAGTACTTGGTGGAATTAAAGAAGTAAATACATTTGTGCAGCCCTTTAATGTACATTCGAGATATAACTTAAAACTAATATATACATATGACAGAAATGAAGAAAAACTACATAAACATTGCTAAAAAAACCTAAGATAATCTTTCTGAAAAATTCTATAAATGTGGGTTTAAAAGAAACTTCGCAACACACACAGTTGTTTTGTTTAAACATCGAAATTTTTTTATAATTCTTATATGTTTTAAATTAGTTTACATTTATTTTTTATATAAATTCATACATTAATTTTGCTTTGCAACTTGTTTGAGTCTCATTTTTCAACTGCCCTGACGCTGGACTTTTCCCTGTTAGTCACGTCCACTTCGTCCAGTTGCGTATATCATTTTTCCTTGTCATCGTCGAACTATATGGACGAACTATATGGTTGTCTTGCTCTTCGTCCAGTTACGTTGCCAATGCCTTATGTCTTAGAATTCCCGTCCGCTTCGAGTCGCATGGTACGTGCCAGTGTTATGTTCTATCGGTCTGTCAGACCTCAATCTCACATTCGGCCCTCCTGACGCCGCATTGAACTCAGCCACAGTTGAAGTTGTCCCTGGACTTTCATGCTGTCCTACTTTTTCTACAACATAGCCCTTTTTCTACAATTAGCTTCTCGATAATTTTATATGGGCCAAAGAACTTTGGTTTTAATTTCAACCCAGAACCATATTGCGTGCGCTTGATGGCGACCAGCTGGTTCAGCTCATATTACGTCTTGGGAATACGTTTTTTGTATTTTCAGCGTGAATTTCAAGTAGACTGTAGCGGGCTTCCTGCCGCATGTCGTCTCTTCCGCAATGAAGTTCAGCAATTCCTTCAGACTCTAGTAAAACTCTTAATTATGGATTTATTTTTATTCGCATGTCCAACCCTGTCAGGATCCTGAATGGTGAAAACTTCGTACTTCTGGGTGGAGTACTATTAACGATCTGTGCTTCTTTTATTCGATGCTTTAACGAGTCTTCCACTAGGTGTCATGAAGCATGACTAAGAGCATCAACATGCTTAATTTTGGAGCCCGACCTGTGTTCCACCTAATAGTCAAATTCTTGAAGAAACATTGCCCACCTTGATACCCGTACAGGTACATCTTGTTTCTTCAGGGTCATAGTAAACGCGTTGTAATCAGTAACTTTCTTTAATTTTATACGAAGAACAAATATTCGCCATTTTTTTAAAGCTTCAATTATCGCGAGCACTTCCAGTTCGTACGAATGGTACTTCTCTTCATATGGTTTTGTTTTCTTGTTCATATACTGGATCAGGTATAAATGCTGATCCTCCGGATCCCTTCGCAGTAGCACCGCCCCATATCCGTGCATGCTCGCATCTGTATTAAACTCGGTTGATGCTGTAGGATTAAAAAGTTTGAGCACTGCAAAGCTCACGAGTGCTGACTTCAGCTGCTGGATTGCTGCTAACTGCTCATCTTTCAACTGATATTTTACATCTTTTCGAAACAGATCAGTCAACGGTTTGGCTATAAGGGCATAATCTGTGATGAATCGCCTGAAAATATGAGGTTAATCCCAGGAACCGCTGCATGTCCTTGCTGTTAGTTGGCACAGGAAAATTCTTTACTGCTAGAGTCTTTGACTCTGATGGTTAAATCGTGCCGTTTTCGATTATATAAACTGGCATTTCGACCATTTAATTCTTAGCCCACGAGCTGCTGCTTTCTCTAGAATACGTCTCAGCTTCTGAACTCTTTCATCTTCATCCTTGGCGGGAATTATGATGTCGTCTAGACAGGGCAGGGCTACACCCTCCTGAAACAACTCTCTTAAAACTGCAAAAATAAATCTGGAAAACACTGCAGGTGAATTGCAGATACCAAACGGAATAAACAAAAATTCGTAGTGTCCGCTGTGGGTCACGAACGAAGTGAATTTTCTTGAAGATGGTTCTATTGGGACGTGGAAAAATCCGTTCAGCAGATCCAGCGTAGTAAAAACGTTTCCACCCTGTAGCCGACCCAATAAGTCGTCGATAAGTGGCATCGGAAAGTTATCTCTAACTATCTTTTCATTGATTTTCCGATAATCACAGCATAATCTCTTAGTCCCATCTTTTTTTGGTACTAGCACAATAGGCGAAGAATATTCCGATGTACTTGGCTGTATTATACCCTCTTAAAGCCACTGTGCGATTTGCTCATCATGACGTCCTCCTAGGTCGTTGATAAACAGGAACCTCATTGCTGAGCAGAATTTTCATCTCTACTGGTGATTGGTATTTCTTATCAGGCACATATTCTTCTATCATCTTGGTTACGACTTCCGGCTTGATGGTTCTCAAATGTGATAAGTCTATTTCCTGCTATGTGTTAGAAGCTCTCCTCGTTCTGCTGCCAAACATAGACTGCCAAATTCTTTCAACAGTGTCATAGCTCGTCTTCTTTGATTCTTTTTACCTCTTTTCTAATTGACTTTTGGACTTTGTGTATCCTTCTTCTGAATTCTGCACCAGTTGCCCGCACTACGATTTCAGCATCCTTCAAAACACAATTTTCGATTATGGCATCATAAGGAATGTCTCGCTCTGTGATCTCATGGAATAAAATATTCAACTTTACCTCGTCAATCTCTAACTCAATATGGAAACTTCCCAACGTAAAAAGCTCCCCTTTACCAATGCCAGTTCCGCAGTTGAAACATTGCCTTTTGGGGTTTTCTTGTCGAGAAACAGGTGAACTAGTTGAAGCTGCTTGTAGAGGTGCATTCCTCTGGATTGACGATTGGTGACGAACAGGTAAAGTAGTTGAAACTGTTGGTTGCGACGTATTTCAACTGTTTGTTGACTGGTGAGAACCGTAAACTTTCTCATAAACTTTAACTGTTCTTTTTACTCTTCAATGGTGCGTGATTGATAAAGCACAACCTTGTTTGCCCTTGAGTCCGATATGCACTCGATAAAATACTCGATAGTGCTCCTTTCGTCCAGGTTGATCGGTTTTCCGATCTCAATTATTGTGTACATATATTCGCGGTACGTCTCCGATGGCTTTTTACGACGATTTTTAAGCATGCGACGAATTTCTGCCGCCGACAACTTTTCACCAAACTCTTCTTATAAAGCCTTCTTCAATGACAACCAATCGGGAATGCCCGACTGGCTTCGAATAAAAAGCTTTGCCGCTCCTTTTAAAAGATGCTTGGCATAAATAAATTGCTGCAAGCTGTTCCACCCTACGATCGTTGAGCTCTCTTCGACTTCCATAATCCACTGATTAATTTCAGGACACTCTGTTCCGAAGTATGGTGACAAACTAATCTCTACATCTTTTAATGTGAATGTGGAGCGCTGCATATGAACGGCACGAGAGTTATTTATTTAATTCGGCATCATCATATTCAGATTCTTCTTCATCTTCAGCATCTCTGGAGAGACCGAAGTGTTCGAGGAGTCGGTCTTGTAAGTTGTTCTTCCGTCTTGTCGCTAACAAACCCAATTCTAACAACTTTTCCTTAAGTTCATCTACAGTCAGTTTTAAAATATTAGACACGTTCTTTCTGTATACTTAAATCTTATACAATTATATTTAGAAATAATATGTACTTGCAATTATATTTGTTTTTACTATTTCGTTTCATAAAAAAAAATCCAATCAATTATGTTACTATTATTTACTTTTATGTGTTGCTTTTACAATGTGTTTACGTTTGTTTTATTTTCCTTATAAATATCTATGTTTTCTTTACAATGACAATTCATAAAAAGCTAAAATAATTTTATAATCATTGTTTGATGACATGCTAATTAAAATAGTTTATATGACAACTTAAAATACAAACAATACTCTCACCAACTGTGTGTTCAAAAAGTAAATTTTGGTTTCATCTTGTTCATTATGCTTGTTGTTGTAACAGCAGCTTTTTCCTTTAAGTTTGCCTTCGTTTCACTCAATGTTTGAATTCGCCACTCTTTTTTGATGCACTCATTTTTTATGCTTGCTTTCTGCTATTTTCTCCGCTACTTGCTTTTGTTTTCAATCATTGCTTGAATTTGCCACACTCTTTTGTGATGTTCCCCGTCTTTTAGTCGCTTTCTGCTCACTTTCTGCTCGCTTTAAGTTTTATACTTCTGCATTTCGTTTTGCTGAACTGACTTGTTGCTGAGCAGGACTCTGCTGATCGTTATATGCTTTTATGTACATACCCATGGTAGAAGAATACAGGTATATGCACCAGATGAGAGCATACTGCCGGAATTGTCAATACGAAGCAAAACTTTTTCTTTATTTTCTTTTGTTTCCATTCGCCACACAGCTAAATTTGACAGACATGGCAGTATGGAAAGAGAGCACAGTCAGCGCTGCATATACCTCTATCCTTCTACCATGTACATACCTATGTAGACGTTTGTACCGTTGTTTATATGTTTTTCTAAATGCCCTATTTTGTCTTTATTTTGTGGTTAACAATTTTGTTTAAACTTGTTTATTTTGTTTAGCACTGTTTTTTCTTTTGTAGTTTGATTTCACTAGCTTTATTTCAAATTAGCTTTTAGCACTATTTTGTCTTTAGTTATTTCGATTTACTTAGCTTTATTTCAACTTAGCTTTTTGGACTTTTTGTTATTTAGTTTTACTTAGCTTTGAGCACTATTTTGTCTTTTGTTATTTAGTTTTACTTAGCTTTATTTCAAATTCCGGTTGAGCCCCCATTTGTGGGTTTAAAAGAAACTTCGCAACACACACATAGTTGTTTTATTTAAACATCGAAATATAATTAAAATTCTTATATTTTTTAAATTAGCTTACATTTATTTTTTATATAAATTCATACATTAATTTTGCTTTGCAACTTGTTTGAGTCTCATTTTTCAACTGCACTGACGCTAGACTTTTCCCTGTTAGTCACGTCCACTTCGTCCAGTTGCGTATGTAAAGGCTTTCGGAACCTCTAAAGGCTTTCGAGGTTCTAGAAAAAGTGCGTAAGGAAGTAGGAAGCCTATTCCAACAACGTGCTGTACGCACAAGAAAAGAACGCTTAAAAATAGAGGATGTAATTATTGGTATAACATTTTATTTATTTCTGGTAGAACGGGTAAGCATGATTTTTTGAAACAAGCAGTGTGGAACATTTGTTTTAATAAGCTTATGAAAAGACTATAATAGCCTTATATTAAAAAAATTTCGGAAAAAACAATTTAAAAACATAATGAAATTACACGTATTCGAATAAACTTCAATACAATATGTTATACTAGACGTAAGAAGAGCGTGACCTATTTTATATTTAACATTTAACGGCAAAGACAAATTTGAGCTTAAAACATCTATGTGGAAATAAAAATTTAATTGCCCATCGATGACGACCCCGAGACATTTCATTTGCTTAACAAACTGGATTTGCTCATTTTGAATATTTAATTAATTTTCAAGAGATCTAACGGAAGTAAATATGATACATTTAGTTTTTTGGGAGTTAATAGTTAAGTAATTTTCAGATGTCCACGAAGAAATAAGAGAAAGGTTATAGTTAACTACGGACTGAAGGACAACTGGAAACAAGATCACTTGAAAATAACAGTTGTATGAAATCCGCATAGATAAACGGCTTGCACAAATTTGAATCAAGAAAGTCAACAATATCAATTAAATGATTGGTTACCGCCAAACGATTAGCTGCCAGTTTTGAACGGGGTCTGACCTCCCTGTTCTCACCGGATTCAGACTTCCGGTTAGGGTTCGGCTGTGTTTCCGTCTTACCTACATCTTTAACCATTTGTTCGAAGTTTAGGAGGAGCTTCCCACCTCGAGCTAGGATTTTGTCCTTAGAAGCCTGACGTATACGATCATCTTCCGGTCCATGACGTGAAAATGGGCATCTTTGGCTCCACTGTCGGTCAGTTCACTCTTCATGAGACCTCCACGAATAACGGTCTAAGACTGATAGACTTCGCCGCGGCACGAAACATGGTAGTTAGTAGCACCAGATATAAACACCTCCACATCCACAAAGCCCGGATCAAAAAACACGAAACCAAATTGATCACGTTGTAATCGATGAAAGGCACGCCTCTAGTGTTGTAGATGTGCATACGTGTCGGAAGGGTCAACATTGACTCCGATCAATATCTTGTTGAAAATTTGATCAACAGGTGAAGCGTCTAACCCAAGGTTTCAAGCCCGGAGCATCCACTTGAGTGGCAGAACCACCACCTAGCCATTAAGAGGTTAGAGTTGCTATCCAGCGACTCAAAAATAATAAAGCAGCGGGTGCTGACGGCCTGCCTGCCAGCTGAATTGTTTAAAACCGGCGATAAATTGATAAGACGCATGCATCAGCTCATTAGCAAAATATGGCTAGAGAAAAGCATGCCCGATGATTGGAATCTCAGCTTACTTGCCCCTTACATAAGAAAGGAGTCCCAACAATCTGTGCCAACTATGGAGGTATCAGTATTATATCCATCGAATATAAGGTTCTCTCAAGCGTACTGTGTGAAAGATTAAAGCCGATTACAAAAATACTGATTGGACCTTATCAGTGTGGCTTTCGACCTGGAAAATCCACAATAGACCAGATTTTACACTACGAAAAATCCTGGAAAAAAACCACGACAACCAATTTGACACTCATCATCATCTCTTTGTCGATTATAAAGCTGCGTTCGATAGCCCGAGAAGGGATTGCCTATACGCAACAATGTGTGAGTTCGGTATACCCGCAAAGTTGGTAAGACTGCAGTATGACGTTGAGCAACACATGCAGCTCCGTCAAGGTAGGAAATGACCTCTCCGAAACCTTCAATACCGAAAGAGGTTTCAGACAAGGCTATCCGTTATTTTACGATCTCTTCAACATCATCATGGAGGGGATCGTTACGAAAGGCCGGTGTGCATTGCAATGGCACCATTTTCTACAAAAGTGTCCATCTCCTTGCGTACGCTGATGATATTGATATTCAGTCCTATTCCAGAATCCGACGGAGCGTAAATTTTCTTTCGGATTCGTAATGTCGTATTCTGCAATCCGAATCTTTAAATCGTATTCGAACATTGGTAGCATTGCTATTCCACAATCCGAACGCATCAGCTTTTGACAGCTGTTTTTCGGATTTTTTCACGAAAGCTTTGCCTCAATGAATTTGTTTACGACAAAGAAAACAAATAAATTTTTATCGAATTAGGTCGTAAAATAAAACTTGTAATTAATTTTTGGTTAATGTAGGTAAAATATTTTCTTTTAAACCTGTGAATATGTTAGTTGAAATTTATTTAGTTCGTTTCCTACATTTCGTAATCCATTTCCAAAGTGTTGATGGAATCTCGCAATATTCTTCGACGAATTTACATAGATTCTCTTTGTGAGAAATCTTCCTTTTATTGAGCGAAAATTGCAATTGCAATTGCAATGAAGTTCGGGAAGTTTCGTTCGGAATTTGGCAAATTTGTTGTATTCGTAGCGTAGCTTTACGTTCGGAAATTCATTACGACGGATTCTGGAATAGGGCTGATTGTCGGCAGAACTAAAAGAGATGTTCCGCTGCTTTCACCGCTATCGAAAAGGAATCAGCCAAAGTGGGTTTGACAAATAAACGAGGGCAAAATATATTATGCATTTTATTTTTCCATATTAAAAGTCTATTTTGTTAGCTAAAATTTACATTTTAAATTACTTTTAAAATAAACTTATCGTCGCTCACTTGTACAACGGCCCTAATTGAAATTTTTTCAGGACACACAAAAAACTGTGATAAAACCACTAATATAAAATATTGAAATTTGTGTACATGTAGTTGTAGTCTTCAAGAATATCTTCAAGAATATAATTTTGTAGTTCTATTATATATAAACTCTATATATAATACTTGTTCTATATAAAGTTCTATCTAAACTATATTTTTTAAAAAATGTCTATTTAGGCCGTTCTACAAGTGAGCGACGATACACAGCCCAATTTTGAATAATTTTTCACGGAATTGGAAAAATTATTTTTTATTTTTAAGATAGCAGATATAGATGTCACATTTTTTTTGTTTACACTCATGAATATTGACGGTTGATGAACAATATGGAATTAAAAATTTACAGAATGTTTTTGACATTTATCTTAAAAGTGAAAACTCCCTTTTCCGATTACGCGGGAAAAATCCTTAAGAACTGGGCGGGCTGATTGTATGTGCTCTTTAATACAGGAAAAATAAATAATTCATATTTTTCCGAAATATATGTATCCATTTATTAAACACAACTTTGAATTGCATTAAAGTTTAACCAACATAAAAATGAACAAGAACAACAAAATCATCACTTAAAATATCAAACGAAAAATTATTACAGAAAACAAATTTGTTTTTAAATAATTTTCATTTAAAATATGAAATGCTTTAAAATGGTTTTGAAAAATATAAATGAAAAAAAAAACATTTGTATTTTTTATTTAATAGACAGTGATACTGAAAATGATGCCACGCAATGGAAGTTTCTAAGGCTTCTAACCTTAAAGTTAGCATTGATTTTGATGTTTTAAGGTTAAGGAAGTAACTGATTTTGTTTTACTTGGTGTCGCAGCTCGGCTGCAGCAGAGAGAAAATTTTCTGAATTTGCATTTATTAACACGAAGCTTCAAAACAAGTTACATTTTAGAACCATTAACAGCATTATGCTATCCAAAGAACTTTGCGAATAAAAATTAAGCCCCCTATTATGAATTTTTTTACGATAGACGATAAACGCTTGCAAGCGTATCGTAAAAATCAAGCTTTCGAATTATCGTTTTCATACGCCCGATAGAATTGCTATTGTGAATGACAGTAATTTTTGCTTACATTTTAGTGTGAATTCAAGAAAAAAAAACTGAAATTCTCACTTCAAGATATCAAAAGTTCAAAAATAAAATATATAAATGTGTTTCCGACGTTCCATAGAGTTCTTTGCACAGCATAGATGCTGTGAAAAAGTAGTTGAGGGATGTTTCTATTCGGCGTTTTCTTCCATCGAAGTGGCAAGACGCTCAAGTTGAGTTTTCGAGCTCACAACTCTTGGCCAGAAAAGATCGCATTGATTTTGCTGAAATCCTGTTCAAAAACTTATTTCAATCACTTTCATACAAACATATTTCGAAAAAAAGATTAAAAATTCATATATATTTTCTGCTATCGTACAAGAATATTAAGCCGCTTGCAAGCGTATGAAATTGAACAGCTGATCTGATACGTATCGTTTCGTAATACCATTTTTTTCTGATAAACGCTCTGTCGGATTTAATACGACAAACATAAGTTCGTAATACCGCATAACAGAATGCAAGCGTTTATCGTGTATCGTATGAATTCGTATTAGGGGCATAAGCCTCATTCATTATGTGTAGTTGAAAGAGAAACGATTTTTGGATTTAACTTTTATTTTAATTAATTTATTTAAACATTATAATTTATAATATTCAATAAGTTCCTATTTATTTTTAATACAATAAGGAAAATACTTTTAAACTATTTTAAAAAATTTACTTAACGGGTTCCATTCCCTGTGGCAGGCCCGAAACTGCAATAAAATCAGCTAGTGATATTTTCCTTTTCATATTGAAAATGTTGTTTCTTTGGAAAACATTCGTTAGAGCAATTAATTGTTCTAACCTGGTCTAAAGCTCAATAAATTATTTTTAACTATCAAGCAACTAGAATTTGCATTTAAAATCAAGAATTATTTAAACTATCAAACATTTAGAATTTGTATTCAAATCATAGAAAATTAACATAATATTTAATAAGTTATAAGGTCATATAGAAAAAAAACTACTTAATAATGATACAGAATTGATGCAGTCGAACTTCCCCATAGTGAAATTCTATACAATAAAGTTTTCCCTACTATGAATTGATTTAAAAAAAACACAACTTTTTTGTTCTACTTTATGTGAATTTAGATCACCTTATAATGATTTTCCATACAGTAAATCTTTCTCTACAATGAACAAATTTTGCGGCTGCAAATTGAACTCATGCGTTTTTGTCCCCATATAATGAATTTTTTTAAACCATTTTCTGTTACGCATATTAATATTACTGTGTAGAGAGAAAAAGTAAAACATTATTAGGGGATGCCCAAAAGTTGAAAATAACTACACAGTTAAAAATCTTGGACTAAATTTTAAACTTTTTTGGATTACATATAGGACAACACAAAAAAAAGATTACTTTTAATCCAAGGAAAAGTTTAAAATTTTTCAATCCAAAAAAGATTAATTTTCAATCCGAAAAAAGTTAAAAAAAGCAATAAATATCAACTTAATATAAAAAAATTTTCTGACCAGATCATGATTTGAACACACGTCCGCTGTTGTGCTGATCCAACACCTTATCCACTCGTCCATCTCATTTGTTAAGAAAGTTACGCTTATTTTGCATTATTACGAATGCAAGTAAGTTCTTTTCAGGAACGTGGGTTTGAGACCCAGCTAAATTAAACTAATGTTTGGATTAAAAAGCAGTACTTTTTGGATTAAAAATTCCTTTAAACCAAAGTTTGGATTAAAAAGTAGTCCAACATTTTTAACCGTGTACAGAAAAATAAAAAGAAGAAAGTATCATCACTAGCAATTTTGTCAGCAGTTGACTGTGCTCAGTGAACAAAGTTCTGGAAAGTTGTGGAGTTCACACTATCCCAGTATTTATTTTATAATTTATGTGCATACTCATGTTCATATTATAATCCTTTTGCCAAATAATTACGGTGACGAATTGGCGGATGCTACGTTACCTACAATTCAATTGACATACTTCAAACCTTTGTAGATATGACGTACCGACTAATGTTTTTAAATTTCTTAATGTATTACAAGGTTTTGTGAGGAGGAAAAATGGTAAAGTGAAATCTAAACTCAAATAGTAATAGATTCTTTTAAAGAAAAGTGGAAAAAAATCATGATTTCCGTACATTGAAGTTTCTATATAATGAAGTAATTTTCTGGTCCCTTGCGAATTCATTATAGTGAAGTTCGACTGTATTCTAAAAATGTGATTTTAATATTTAAATGTTTTTTTATCGTATTGTATAAGTTTGCTAATGTTTTTTTAATTAATATTAATTAATTTTTTAAAAATGAAAAATACATGTCCATTATTTAATTTTTTTTACATAAAAGAAAAATTTGGTAAATTTTTTTCATATTGGTAAATTTTTTAGGAATTTTGGTAGAAACTTTTTTTTCTTGTGTGGCAACCCTGGTTAGGGCGGAGAGCCGAGCCGGTGACCAAAACTGTCAAAAAGAAGGTAGCATTTCATACAAAGTCTGCAATCAATGAGAATGCAATATGAAAGCAAAAATTGGCAAAAATACCAAAATGGCTGAGTATGACAGTTATGGTCACTAAGAAAGAGAACACATTCAGCCATTTTGGTATTTTTGCCTAGGTGCATGCCACACACAGCGGACACGGACAAATTTGTTGTTGTTTTCGCGGGTAAAAGAAAAAACTGGAAATTGAGAGAGCTTCTCACTCATCAAAAAATTTCCAGGCAACCGACAAAAATGTTCACGGCCCAAAGCTGAAAACAATTTGGACAACGGTTGCATTTTCTTGATGTTTTACGTTTAGTAGTAATAAAACTGCACTGCAGTAGGAAATGTACTATTTGAATTCATCAGTAATGCGATGTTTGTTGTTTAGTATTGAATTGTACGCTGCTAGTGCTATACATGGCTTGAATGGTATTTATTTATAAAAAGAAGAAGAATACTTGACGAACATGCAAAATGCAGCCCGGCTAGCTGCAGCAAATGGATTCAACTGAACAGCTGAATATTATTATTGATTGTTGTGAATGTAATATTAATGATTTAAAATATATTGTTTTTTTAGTGATTGTGTATTTTTTAAAAATAAAAATATGAACGTAAAATGTGTATATGATGTTATTTATAAAAATGTATACATTTTTTAACTATATTTTCCATTTATAAACTATTCCACTGCATATATGAAAGTAACACGTCATTGTATATAGTATTTTTAGTGCTTGTATGTACAGCTGCAGTTGTCTCTTTCACCCTTGTATTTTAGGACAATCGTCAAGAGAAAATGTGAGCAGTAGATTTACTGATGGTATAACTGATCAAGCTAGTCATACATTACAGCCGCGTAGTTAACAAATAAACTGTTTATATATACATATATCTTGTAATATCGTTTAAATCGTTAAAATTTACAATATTCTAAGAGATAAGGTTATGGCTATTAATTGGAACAGAAATATTACTGAAATGTTCATAAATAAATTTCAAAGCCAACCGGCTTTGTGAGATATTCTTAAAAAAATTGTAAATGCTCATCAGTGAATCTTAGCTCCTTTGAGCAATTTATCATACCTTTCTTATGTCTGCCAATTCTCCATGGCTTAATCCAGCAGGATCTTTTTTCACTTTTTTTAACTCCATCCAGAGTTTCATCAACTCAACAATTGTTTTTATTGTGACCATATCGTTTTCATCTATATATGTGGATACACTTCCTGCATACATATTGGCCAATGTAATTAATTTTAAACCTCGAAAATCACAATTTAACCCATCAATTTTAAATGCAAATAAAACCACTTATAAACAACCTATAGAGGGTAGCCGTTTTATTGAATTGATTGCATAAAGGAGCATTACCTGCACGAAATGGTAGCAAAAACGTAGTAAATTTAGCTTCCGCCATTATCGAACAGAAAACAACGTGTAGCATGCCGTGGACAAAACAATGAGAGAGAGGAAAAAAATGGCGAAAATTCCAATGTTTGACGGACAAGCAGACACCGTGTGACATGCCCCTTTCTACCTTGTCTAGTTCTACTATGTGTGTACCTTCGTCGTTCAACAGTCAACCACAGAAATTTTTGTGGTTGAATTTTTTAGTGTCGCTCAGGAGTGTTAATGTGAACCCCACTTAAAGCTTTATGATGCTTGTGTGTCTATACAATGCTTGTGTGATTTTTATATTTGGTTTTTTGGCTACTTTATAAATTTAAATTTTAAGGCTGGGAAAAGTGTAGAGTGTTTGATGGAGTAGAGATTATGCGGTGTTTTAAATGTAAATGGTTTAATCATAGATCACCAACCAAAAGTGAGGAAGTGGCTTAAAAAGTTTTGAAAACCACAAAGCAAATTAATATAGCAAAGAAAGTTAATAGAATGTATAAACTGCAAACATGCAATGAGAAATTAAAATTGGGACTGGACGAGAACTATCGAACTCTAAGAAGCAGGATATGCCCGATTTTTCAAATCAAGCTTTACAATAAGAAAAAAATGGGATACTAGCAATAAAAAAAGTTACTGGAATTTATACGAATACACAGGGACTAACGAATACTCAGGGACTTACTAACGAATAATTTCACAGAGATCGAACTATAAAAAACTAGATTTTTTAATATTAACATAAACACATGTAACTAAATATATTGATGAAAATGAGATTGCGCTCAAAAATTACAATTTAGTAAGTTGTATTTCTATTACAGAAACATCGAGAACTGGAGGTGTTGTATCTATCTAAAAAAAAAAAATTAAAAATTACTTATATAAAAAAAGAAATTTTAGCATATAAGATTCTTATATTGATTGGGAAAAAAATTAATTATATAAACGCGAAATTCAGGCATTTTAAATGATAAATGTTTAAAGCAAAAAATTAATTAATACACACGAGTAACAGAAATTTCTAAAACAATAATTGACCACGTTATCACTAATATGCATAGTGTTGATGTTAAAATAAAAACAAACAAACAAAATTACAGAAAACGAAGTAATAGATATTCAGGTAATATATGAAAGGATGAATAAAAGATTATTTAGGGATGAAATGGAATTATTTAAATATGACGGAAGGTTTATGCAGGAATTTGGAATTTGGTTATGGAAAACATCAGATACAATAGAATCAACAATATTCATTCTAACGCGAAAAATTTAGAAACAGGTCTCAATAACACAATTAACAAATTTATAAAAAAAAAAAACAATAAATTTAATGAAAAATGATAAGAAGTGGTTCAATAAAACGAATTGAGATAAAATTAAAGAAAATAAAACTATACCAAAAGGCAAGATTAAACAACACAATCGATAGTTGGAGAGAGTATAAAATGATTAGAAATTAGTATAAAACAAAAATTAATAAGGAAAATAGTTACATTGATAATATAATAAATCAAGCAAACAGTCAAAAGCAAATGTGGAGTGAACTTAAAATTCTCGTTTTGAAACAAGAGAAGGGTAAAATAGAAAAAGTTATGTTTAATGAAATCGATTATGACGATTAAGAAGTAGCTAATAACTTTAATAAATATTTTATTTAAAGTGTGCAAGACATAAGAAGTTCAATAGAAAAGGCACAACATAGTAACTGCATTGAGCAGGCAGAAACATAGTTTAGATTCTGTGCAGTGAGCATTATAGAATTGAACTCGTTATGTAAAGAATTTATAGTTTTGACGTTGAGTTTATTTATAAACTTAGTTTTTATTAAATTAAGTTCTGAAAATGTTCTTTCTGTTGTTTTATCTATGATGGAATGCCAAAAATGTACAACATATTGTTTATGTTTCTGAATGTAACTTTACGTAAGAAATTGCCTATGCTTACTGTTGTTGGTAAGAGAAGTTCAGAAATAACCATAAAAGTGTTTGTTGCGAATAAATGGCAGTATATTTGAAAAAACGCAGTGATGCAAAAGATCATTAAATTTTGCTAAAAATTGCAGTAGGTCTACAGCAATTGCAGTAAAGTCGGAACACTGGTGTCCACTGCGTGCATAAATCGTCGATCGGCGGAGTGTTTTTTTGAAACAGATTTGAGAGTCGAATAGCGAAGGCTGCGGCTGTCTGTTCTGATTGCAGCTTGTTGACGTCTAGCTTTCTCTGTGGAGATGCACATATTCTTCAAGAATGATAGAATAAGAGATTACGCTTTGCGCAGGTCCGTTACTTCTGCTAATCGAAGTTGACAACCAGCTATTCAGTTGACTACGTCACAATATTTTATTTCTTTGAGAAACGTACTGCGATCGGTTGTGTTTCATTTAATTGTGTATATATCGAAGTATATTTTGCGAGTTTTTAACTTAAAATTTAAAAATAAAGTGTGCTGCTGCTAATTGTGGTAACAGTAGCGAACAAATATTTTTCAGAAACCTGATGTTTGCAATAAATACAAAAATTAAACCAAGATATTGAAGAAAACGCTCACAAATGAAAACAAAAATACAAAAATATATTAACTTAACAAAATTTGTTTCATTATTTAAAAACTTGGAACTATCATTTATTTGTCCTTTCAATTCACAGGTAAATTAATGGAAATAAAATATCGTGGAATGTTTAAACTCTTAATAAACTCTTAAACTCTTAAACTCAATTAAAATCTTAATAAACATTTTTATAAAATCCAAATCGAAAAATAATGCTCACTGAAGTTGGTTTCTGGGAGAAATTTTTTTTTAACTAAGCTGCTTTCTGGCTGTAATAAATTAATAGTAAAAATAATGTTTGCAAAGGAGTACTTAATAAATTTACCTTCTTCTCGTTCTAATAAATTGCTTTTTAATTCTTTTATTTTAATTATACAAACTAAAATGTATGTAATTTTCATTTCTGTATAGAAAGCGTATGCAAAGTGAACGCTTTCCAAAACAGCATTGATATTATGACGTACATGCGCAGAACGACAATTTTGTTGTACTCATTTTTTTGTCTTCGGCGCAATCTTTGTATTCTATCATTCTTGCATATTCTTAGCTGCGCATATACGTTTACGGATCTTGGCTGCTACAAGAAAATTTTCAGAGACTATTTTGACACCTTGGATCATGGACACATATAAAACATTACAAGAGTCTTCCGTCAGTCAAAACGTGATTTATTTGGTTGCCCGATTTTTGATCAGGGAACATTCAGGTGGCCTTATGAATATTAAGATGTTTGAATCTAGTGTTACTTACGGGATGTTTCGTGCTGCGGCGAAAAGTAATTAGCTACATTCCGTTATCGGAGGCGTTGTTATGGAATCTGAAGCATTCGGCTGTTGTACTAAAAAGGTTTTGCTTACATATTCCTCACCTTAACGTTAAAGTCACCAAGTACGATTTTTCTAAAGCTCGTAGAAAGCTTATTTGATCTCATCGTTCTTGTCTTGTGTAAAGACAACGTTGCCGTTACCATGTGAAAGCTCGTCCCCTGTTCCCCTGAATTAAGGATTAAGTTGTTGTGCTGCTTTCCTTTCCCTTTTAGGGCCAACTTTTCAGTGCGAGCTTAAACTCTAGTCAAATTAACCTGAGGTTAACTCACTATAACTGAATGTTTAAGCTCGGTTAAGGCACAAAAGAAACACGTAATCTGAAAATTTAAGTCAATATAACACCAACGAATGGTAAAATATCCAGTCTAATTTTGGTGAGTTACCCACAGTTTAATTAGACTAGAGTTTAAGCTCGTTCTGAAAAATGTGTCCTTAGGGTTAGGGTTAAGTAAATATTATCCCTAAAAAGCGGGGATCGTAGAAAAGAGAAGAGTAACTTTGGTACATACACAAGTTTAATAAAGTTTACGGCTTGAACAAAAGTAAGATCCACTTGCTTTCACCGTCATATTATTTCGATGAGTTTATTCAAACATTCAAGCTGAATCACTCAAGATTACTGAAGAGGAAGTGTAGCTATTTCCGAAACAATCTGCTATGTGATTGATTTTATGCAGAGTTGTTGTTGCCTTCCTTCATAAATTACTTGACCTAAAGCTCTAAATTATAACCTTGTAAAATCACCAAAGGTCACAATTAATTATTTAAATCTAATAACTTATAATTGTTTAACTTATTGTTTTTTATTTTTATTTTAAGCGTACCAATTTGGATGTTAATTTAGCTGTCAATAATTTACTGTCGCGTGACGATGAAGAAGCTGAAGATACTGAAGAAGGTGGTGAAAATTACGTTCCAGAAGATTTAATTTCTCTTTTGGATAATGGATTTCATGCTGAAAACAATAGTGTTATTATAGATCCATCGGATGGCTTGTTTTCCGAAGAAATTTTTAGCAACTACTCAAGCATTCGAAAGTAAGCTGAAATAATTTTGATTTAATGCTTAACATATTAATTTGTTTCAAATTTCTGAAACAAGTTTATTGTTTAATCGTATACGTAGCGAGAGATCGCAGTCAAACTCTGGTTCGGCTGACAATAGTCAACCTAGGTCATCATCAACTTCAAATGTACTGGCTGGATCAAGCGGATCATCGTCACAGATTTCATCTGTCAGTGCCGATCGCGAGGCTTTTAGTCGCTGGAGAGACAGGCAGTATTACGGTCCGAGGCGTTGGCTGAATAAAGATGATTATGTTTGGGACAAAGATGCTGGTTTGTAAAATTTTTTAGTTAAAAATGATTTTGTAGCACTTTTAACTTATTGTAATAGACTCTAAAAAGAAGGAACCCACTTCTCTAACATCCCCAATTTGGATCTCGGAAGATCTTCAACCCTGGCCGGATAGGAATAATTCTATAAAGTTTACAAAAATTGGTGCTCTTTATTCGGAATTTATTGCACTTTCTGAGACTGGAGAATTACATCAATGGCGTTGGTCGGATCCAGAACCTTATAAATCTGAGGTAAATATGAAATTATGATTGTTTGTTCTCAAATATAATTGATGTTGAAAAGTTTGGTTGCAAATAAAACAAATAAAATTGCAATTAAAAAGTTTAGTCGGGTTAAGGCCGACTCTATCAGCTCTCGCCAGACTCCTCTGCTTCCTATGCAAAGAAAAAAAAAAGTGTATGAAAAAAAAATGTTGGTGGCAAATTTTGTATGGAAGGCCCCATATGTATAATATAAATATCTCGTAAATTATTTGACTAAAGGAGATTTTGATTATTATGAAATTGTTCTTTAGCTAGTTTTATACTAAAATATACTTAACTTAAAACTTGGTTGGATTAAAGTTCTCGAGACATCCTCAGAAGTTTTAAAATTATGGCATAATGATATAACCAGAATAATTAGATAAATCTGATAAAGTTAATTTAAAATACCTTTTCACGAATAGTTTTGAATATTAGTGAAAAACTAGCGAAAAAATTAGCGCGAATTTCTAAGGTTCAATTCCCAACTCTAAATCGAATTTATATTTTTGTTCGGCCGCCACCTCTGCATACAATGGCAAATCGCAGAGAGTAAAAACTGCCATGTAAAACTTCTTGATAACATGAGCCGTACGGAGTCTGGATAAAACTCGTAGGTCCAGTTCTCTCATATACAGCTGTGTGCAAAATAATAGTAGTGGGATTAATTTTTGCGCCGCCGTGCTTAACAGTTCTAAGAACATATTTGGGGTTATATTCTGCGTTTTTCGGTCTTCGAACATACTGTCTGGACCCGGGCGTGCCAAAAAGTACAACTTTGGACTCATCTGTCCACAAAATATTATGCCATTTTGACACTGGCCACTCCAAATGAGAACGCGCAAATTTTAATCTGTTTTGGACGTGTCTTGAAGTCAACAAAGGCACCTTTCTAGGACATCTGCCAAACAGATTTTGCTTTTTAAGACTTCTGCGGATAGTTGAAGTATGAACTTCCAATTCTAAATCCTGCTTAAGCTTGGAAGATGTCAGAAATGGATCATTCCGTACCATTCGCTTCATGCTCATTACCTCAAAACGCTGTATTTTAGTCTTTCGACCGCGTGTTTCTGGCTTTTCTTCCCACTTTTTGCAATTGGCAATCACTGTTGGGGAGCACCCTACAGTATCTTGAATAAATTTGTAAGTTTTACCTTCTGATAATAATTTTTTTATAAGTTTTCTCATTTCAGGAGTACAATGTTTTCCGTGGCCCATTTTGACTTAAATATATTTTTTAAGTTATTGAAATTAATTTTATTTGATCAAAAGTAATAACTTACCAATTCAACAGAAATATCTTAGCTAAAATATTGAAAGAAATATGATTTAAAAAAAAAACACGTGGCACTACTATTATTTTGCACAGATTTAAAACTATACAATTCCGAAAAACTAACGGGAATTGGATAAAGCCATTAGAAAGGGACAACAATACAATTACAATTGTTGAATCACAGTAACAGTGTTGCCATATCAGCATTTTTTTTTTTATAAAATCAGTAACGGCTATTTTTTAATAGAATTTTAAAAAACTTTGACGCACTACTATTATTTTGCACACAGCTGTATATGTTCAAATATTAAGCTATGAAATCTGGCTTCAAAGTTTTCAACCGCCATACAAGTTATATGAAAGGGTGTTTCGTTTTTGGGCCATAACTTGGCTGCGGTCATGCTAGAAGATTTTGTGTGGTTATAGTGCTATATGTGTAAAACACAGCTACATCAATAACTCTGAACTGCCTTAACGACTTAAGATGTTATTATAAAACGCCACAGAAATAATTAATATCCTCAAGCGAAAATTTAGTCTTTCATTAAATCACAAAAGGAGTGAAAATATGTAGCTATCTTTCTTAAATTGCATCCATTTCTCAACACTTGTTTTAATGCTTAAGAGCCACTAACTCATCCAACCAACCACCAATATGGTTGTAAACCTGTTTATGTGCCGTTTAGTTGCAAACTGAGGCCTTTTCCATCCTAGTTTAGAAAATAGAGAAAAACTGATACACTTTAAAGTTCGCACAAATTCAACCAGTTTTTTATATTATTAAAGTATTCTGTTTTATTATCGTATATAAAGCAAAATAAAATAAACACAGTATTTTTATTTAAGATTACTTCTGTTTTTAAAAACTGCCTTAATGACTTCGCTTTTGTAATTACAAGGCCGAAGGTGAAAAATTTTACTTAAAAATTACGCGATATTGCGCGGAAAAATTTTGTATGTTTTTAGTAAGAGCAAATATTTTCCTCTGAATGAACGGATACATGTGGTTCTAATTACAAAAAAACTTAATTTTGATAAAATGAAAGTGAACAGCATTAATTAATTTAACAAGATCACATTAAAACAACAAGATCGTAAAAAGGTAAATTACTTTTACGCACTTAAAAATTTGCACTGAAATTTCAAAGGTACGCGAATTTTATCTCGTTAAACAATTGAGATCTGCAAAAATATATTTACGCTTAAGAGGCCTAAATACATTTAATAAAAACAAGAAAAGAATATAGAAGGAGAAATTATCTTCTGCAGAATTAAAAATTATATAATAGTATAAATTGTACAATGTTTTTAAGTCATCTCATTTCAATACCGGAACTTCCCTCAACGATGAGGTGAATTTTCGATGCGTTCCTTTATCACTTTAATAATTTTCATGTTTAAAATGTGTTATGGGCCTCTTAGTTGTAACTATACTGCTGCCATAAAGTTTCCACAAACTTGCCTTTTGCCGAGTAATCAATAAGATTTTTGTAACTTTAAACATTTTTTATATGCGTAGTAGTTTTATTTTATTTATTTATTTCTATTTAACTATCAACAATCGTTTAACAGTTTTGAGTAATTACAAGTAATTTATAGAAACAATAAGATATAAAACTAATAAAATGTAATCATTAGTGTAAGACCGAATGTGGATTTTTGGAAGAAGCCGAATGTTCGGCCAAATAAAAATAATCGGCCGAAGGCCTAAGCCAAATACTAACAAAAATCTTTTCAAGTAAGAAAAATAATAAAATATAGGCCTTGCTTTTGTTATTTATTAATTTCAGTATAAAAAACGGCAATCATTAAAGGTCCAGTCTGGTTAATCAGGCCGAAAAATATGCAACTTTCATTAATATTTTTTGGAAAAAGTAAATAATATAGGTACTCTAAACTTTTTAGGTATATTTACAGCATTTTGAAGAAGATTGTTATAAAATTTTTAGATTATAATCAATAATTATTTATGCCCCTATCACCGTCTGCGAATCGAATGCTTCACTCGAATCGAATCATTTGGCGAATTTTTCTTTTTGTTCACTGTTTGCGAACCTACTTATTCGCCTCAGATACGGTGCTGCCAAAGCAGAAAACATAAAAATTCGCTTAGAAACGTCAAAACTCAACCCTCAAATTTCAATGAAGCCACAATAAATACAAATAAATAATAAAATATACCAAAATGTTAAGCAGCACGGAGCTATTCTTTGGAGAAACTGAGGAAACACAAACTTTGTGCAGATTACGACCCAGTATTAGGGATAAATCCAATCCGCTAGAGATTCCTGACGACCTGTGAGTATTTTTATATGCCCGGTTGATCTTCAGTGAAATATTTAAAATCTCTTAAAGGTTTCAATCATATTTTAGGCTTAACAAGGAAGCCTTTGTCTTTGTGTTGCAGAATATTGAAGACTCCATGCAGTCAATTCGAAGTTGTGCGATTCCTCCTATTTTGAAGCTAGCTAGTACTCTACGATTTTTTGCTGAGGGTAGTTGCTAAAAGAGCGTTGGAAACAATTTTGAATTAGGTCTTGCGCAATCAACGGTGTCCACAGTTTTAAGCGAAGTTGTCGGGATTATTGCCCTAATCGTAATCTATGCCCTGTATGGATAAGAGCAACCATGACAGAACAGGAGAAACAACAGGTTCGGAACTTTTTTTATGCAAAATCAGGATTCCCGGGAGTTATCGGTTGCGTCGATGGCACGCATATTGGCATTGTTGCCCCAGCACAGGCAAAACACCACTACTTAAACCGAAAGGGATATTTCATCATAAATGCAATGATCGTAGGTTCTACACTATGACATTGATTTAAATTTCTAACCACTTCATATGCAAGCTTATAACCACAATATGGTTATAAGGTTTATTGATGCAAGATTTCTCGGATCAAGCCATGACTATGTTCGGATTCTGCTCCATAAGATGGACCATTTTATGGAACTGCCGGCTGGTGGTTTTTTTCATACTAAAAATAAATAAATTGTTTAAAATCAAAAACAAACCACAAAAAATACAAACAATGCAATTTACTTACCCTTTTCAATTATTTTCCATTTTTATGTGCAAAATAAAAAGAAATCAAACGCATTCGCCGGCTTGTCACCAAATATTTTTATTCGTCTGTTTTTGACGCTTAAGTCGAATGACGTCTGCGAAATTCGCGAACAGTGATACCACGAAGTTTTTTTAATTCGCCTGATTTTGACGTTTCAGTCGAATTAAATTTAAACATTCGCCGACGGTGATACCAACTTGGCGAATTCGACTTAATTTTTGTTCGATTCGCAGACGGTGATAGGGGCATTAATTAATATACTGCAGCAAGCCAAGAGGCGACTTGGTAAAGTGCTTTAAACACGAACTGAGCTGGCGACCTTTCCACAGGTTGCAAAATTCATCTAAAACAATAATAAAAATAATTTCCTGTTAAGTATGAATGTGGTTATGGAATAATTTTTTTTTAATTTTGACTGAAAATTTTCGTTACTTTTTTGTTGATAAAAATTCCAATATGAAACTTATCGATGAGATTATGGTCCATTGACAATTTAGTAACTTGTATTTTGAAAAAAAGACAACATAAAGATTTGTTAAAAATTTACTGAATTATGAAAGTTAAAAATTGACTGAGTTATGAAAGTCGCAAGCTCGAAAACGCAGTTTTAAAGAAAACACGTTTAAAGTACAGTGCGCTTCCTGCTTTGGCGCGATCGTCTCGGAGGCTCATAACTTTTGAGAAATTACAAATTTCTATTTAACCTTTTAGAATGATATTTTACACAGTTAAAGCTATTATTTTTATATTATTTATCGAAAAATGCAAAAAAAATATATAAAAATTTTTTGTATTACAAAAAAGCAAAAACATTCGGCTACTTGGGCCCATGGTATAAATATTTGACAAGGTAGCCGTGACAGTTCTTTGGCGATTGGTAGTTGTCAAAAACAGCTAAAGAGTTGTAGTTTGTTGCTGTTGACTAGCTATGTGCTTATTTTTAACTTTTGTTTGATTCATTAAATTTGTCCGCGAAGTTTATTGGAATGTTTTTTGTTTGCTGTGATTGACTAGCTTTGTTTAAGTCGTTGCTTATTTTTGCAACGAACAGCTAATTTTGACAACTACCCATCGCCGCTCGTTAGAAAAAAGCCAGTCTACGCTACTACCTTGTCAAATAATTATACCATGTTTGGGCCGAAGTCGAAGACGAAGCCGAAGGTTAAAAAATTGGCCGAATATGCCGAATACCGAAGCCGAACATTCGGTCGGACACTAGTAAACATAATTATAATAAAGAATACTGCACTTTTATAAATTCATTTTAAGCAATTCTTAATAAATTTTGTTGAAAAGTATGTCTATTCAAAGTGAGATCTATTTGAGCACTTATGAAATTGAAGGCTGGGCACATACTATTAATAGGATCATTACGGCCATAGTTAGTCCTATGATATAAAATTTAAATCAAATATCTTTGTCTAAAATAGCTCTCAGGCGCATAGATAATTAAGAGAGCGAAGAGTGGCTCGCAGTCTATTATATATGGCATCATTATATCGCGAATAAAAATAATAAGAAAAAACTTACGCCTGGAGGATAAGGTATTAAGACCTAGAAGAGCACACCTGGATACATACGTTGGCATAAAATTCCAATTTAATTTAAACATGTAACGAGTGAAATATTTTTGTATTTTTTCCAATCGCAAAGAATCTACCTCGTAATATATATCCCAAATCATACATCCATATTCCAAGATAGACCTTACTAAAGATAAAAATAAAGTTCTAAGGGCATATGGATCCTTTCATTCCTTCGAATTACGTCTCAAAAAGCCCTGGTAATTATGCATAATTGCATAATTGCATTAGCCTTGGTAATTATGCAATCGTAATGGTTGGCAAAATAAATTTTTCTATCAAATAGAATTCCCAGATCAGATTTAGACTCAACACGTGAAATACCTTTATTTGCCATTGAGTAATTAAAAAAATTTGTTTGTTTTTTCATATAAAAAGACATTATGTTGCATTTGGCAACATTTATATATAGTTTATTAACCGAACACCATTTAATCATATTATTTAAATATCAATTTGAAAAAGCCGATGATCGGAAGGTAAAGAAACCGAATTAAACAGTTTAACATCGTCAGCATACATCAAATAGTTAGTATGCTGTAAAAAGTTTGGGAGATCGTTGATGAACAAGACAAATAATAATGGTCCAAGGTGGCTTCAGTTGACTCAAATAATTTAGCAGCCCTATTCTGGCAAAGTGACAATTGTTACCTAGTATTTTTAAAATTTCTATGTGTTTGTCAAAACAAAATTTGAAGATCAAAAATAATAAATTTTGATAGAAATTGTCACCTGATTTTCAGATAGTGACATTTTCATTAAAAAACTTTGTTTTTTGAGCTTAAATTTTGTTTTTGAAATCAAAAAATTACAACAAACATAGAAATTTTAATAATACCGTGTAACAATTGTCACTTTGCCAGAAATAGGGCTGTACGGATCAAAGTCAATTTTGATATCTGTCGATAGTTCGCTATATTTTGCCTAGAGTCAGACTTATGGATAGGAACTATAATAAACTCTTTCCAAATATTCAAAAGCTACCCTGTCTTTAATGATAGATTATATAAAAGCACTAATGGCTGGGCTAGCACAGCTGCGCAGTTTTTTAGAAATATTGGGGGATTATCATCAGGACTTGTTCCTTTATTAATGTCTGATGAGCACATCTTGTAAGGCATCATCATCAAAAAGAACTAATCAACCCATATCAGTAATAGGGCTGCCATTATAGTAAAAAGGGCAGTTTACGTCGTCGCCATCTTATAAAAAATTCGATTGAAAAATTATTTTCCTATCACAGCAAACAGATTTATGACGTCTGAATAGCACTTCACTTTTTCGTTAAAAAAAAAACATATTTTTAGGAAAACTCTTCGTGTTTTTTTTATGAAAAAACTTTGTTGTTGTTGTTGTTTCTTTGGAAAAATTCGTTAGAACAATTAATTGTTCTAACTTTGACCTTAAGCTCAATAAACGATTTTAAACTATCAAACAACTAGAATTTGTATTTAAATCAAGTATGATTTAAACTATCAAACATTTAGAATTTGTATTTAAATCATATAAAGTCAACATAATAAATATAGAGGTCATTTAGAAAAAACTTTAAAAATAAAATTTTTTATCTGACTGCTCTGATAGAAATAGAAACAATTCTAATGCCAAACAAATCGTATGCTTTGTTGTTAGGCAAGTCCTATAACAAATAAAATTGTTTTCATACTATCGGGCTTTCATTATTTGGCAGATCGTACGAGAAGCTGTATGCTTTCTCAGATAGCCTGAAGCAGCTTTTACATAAATACATTAGTATTAAAAATATATATTTTCAAAATGCTCATAAAATCTGACTGAACCTTTTCTGTTTGTAAAAAACATTGACAGTTTCACGTTAAAGCGTGAAAACTGTTTTCAAGTGATATCATCTCTTGATGAAATTGTTTAACCTGTTCATATCTCAATTTACCAAGATTCTCTGGGAAAAAGTTGAAATGAGAATACAGAAAATTAATTTTGATAAACATTCTGCATCCCATTTTTCCGTATGCATTCAAGAATTCGTTTACAACGTCAACGTAATCGGCACTTCTTTTGTTTTCCAAAAAATTTATACATAAAGAAAATAATTTCTTCATGCTCTTCTTTAAACTTTACTCAATTTTTCTGAGAAATTTTCATCTTGCATAATTTTCCGAGTTTGATGTTCAACGAATATACCTGCAAATTGACAAATATATAATTGCGTGTAAATAATCTTTACCGAGAAGAAAAAGCATGTACCTTCTTTGATTTTGGAGTCACATAGCCTAGGAAACATCGTTTTTAAATATAAAAAAGCTTCGCATTCTGTGTTAAGTCGTTTCACAAGTGCTGCATATAACCCGATTTGAGATGCAATGGTGGCAAAATGATTTTGTTACTGAAAACATTACTTTTTCGAATCATTAACGATTTTCGCGGTGGCCACTCACTGCGTTTGTAGTGATCCTTTGCACGACTGTCCAAATACTATAGAGAGGACTTTCAGATCTGAGACGATATGCCATTGAAGTTTTGTGTATTCAATTAACCTCAGAATCTTCGGCATAGTTATGTACGTTTAAAAGGTAATTTCCGAATAGGGAAATAAAATAAAGAGTCATTCGCATTAAACAAATACACTAATTTTAAAAGAATTCATAAAAATATATTTAATAGAACCGTCAAAGTGATGCATAAACGCTATCATACCCATTGAGTAATGAAGTCGTAATTTCTTATATATAAACAAATTTAATAATTCAGTCAATTTTCATCCGATTTTCATAAATAAACATTAATTTTATTTTTAATAAAATGTACTTTTATAAAATTATTGCGTTTATTGAAGCTTTTAACAAAACTTTGACAGTAAATAATCCCCAAAGTTGGAAAAGTTTAAAAAAATTTAAAAATGTTGGTTTGGCCGATTACAACTCAAAAATTTCTTTTGATAGTTCTTGAGACATGTACATATTTTAAAATCTTTTATCTTTCGAAAACCGTTTTTAAATCGAAAATCGGTAAAAAAATGCTGAGTTGATTGCTTAATGCGTCAAGTAGGGATAGTTACGAAAGCCCCATTCATGGAATCCCCAAACGCAAAAGCCCCAACATTGTAATAAAGCCCCAAAAGCATTATCTCCAATCACAAAATCGCCTAACACAAAAGCCCCAAACACAAAAGACCCAAACACAAAATCCCAAACACGAACGCCTCAAAGTCAAAGGAAATTTTAGCACAGATTGCTTAACAAAATGGTTAAAGTTAAATGTTCCGATTTGCGGACGAAGGACAAAAAGGAGCTCACTAAACAGCTTGAAGAGCTTAAAAATGAATTGCTTAATCTGCGTGTGGCTAAAGTTACTGGAGGCGCTCCTTCAAAGCTTTCGAAGATTCGTGTTGTTCGTAAAGCAATAGCTCGCGTGTTCATTGTTATACATCAGAAACAGAAAGAAAATTTGCGTAAAGTTTTTAAAAACAAAAAATTTATGCCTCTTGACTTGCGGAAAAAGAAGACCCGTGCTATCAGAAAGGCTCTGTCTACTCGTGATGCTAATAAGAAGTCTTTGAAAGAAATTCGGAAGAAATCTATCTATCCGCCAAGGAAATTTGCTGTAAGAGTTTAAGTGCATAGATGTTATACTTACATATATGAAAACTCAATGTTACAAAAATGAAGGGCGAGTTGAATAAATATTTGGGCCTGCGCCAAACTACTTTCTGTTTTGAAAATAATTAGTATTTCCCTTGTACGAAATATAATTATAAATTTTTAAGCATGATTCATTGACAAATACAAGGCTGTAACAAATACTTAGAATAAAAATTAAAAATAAAAAATTAAAATCCCCGATATCGAACCCGACCCAAAAGGGGATTGCTACGAAAGCCCCAAAATCAAAATCCCCAAACGCAAAAACGCAACATTTTAATAAAGCCCCAAAGCATTGTCCCAATCAAATCCCCAAATACAAAAGCCCCAAACACAGAAGACCCAAACACAAAATCTCAAACACAAAAGCCACAAAGTTAAACGAAATATTAGGGCCTGCACCAAACTACTTCTTGTTTTGAAAATGATGAATATTTATAGATTTTTAAGTATGATTCAGTGACAAATGCAAGGCTGAAACAAATACTTAGAATTAAAAGTAAAAATATAAAATGAAAATTCCCAAATTTGGGGATTTTGAGCATAGGTATTTTTATGTTGGGGCTTTTATGTTTGGGGATTTTGTGTTTAGGGATTATTTGATTTGAAGAAAACTAGAAATTTTCATTAAAACGACTTTTTCATAAAACATCGTTACCTAAGAATGAGAAAAAAACGACTTAAAAATCAAAGTTTTGAATTTCGATGCAAATATCTCCATTGTTTTAAATATATTTAATTTAAATTTTTTTGATCAAAAGTCCAATAAAACGAATTAACAAAAATAGTTTCAACTGTACCAAGAAAGCACATTCGTAGCTCGTTTATTGACGAGACAATCAAAACGTCATTTGAATGCACAAAAGCTGATCTCTGGTAGATACCTCAGTGTTTCCTTTTAATACTAAAATTGTTTGCAACATTTTCAATTAACAACTATTTTTTGTTTTATTTTTTAAGGTGGATAACATTTTCCATCCAAAAACTCTGACTCTAAATATAACTGAAAAAGTTGAGCAGCTTTCGGCTAATTTTATTCGCTGTTCCATTGTTACCGAGACTAATCGCGTTGCTACATGGATGGACGAGCAACTGGGGTACTTGGGTGCTAAATTAGAGCACCCATCCATTTCATTCACAGAGTTTGCAATGGACCCAATAACATCTGTAAATGCATGCTCCTTGTACACCGCAGTACGAACTGAAAACAACAACGTATATTGGTGGGGAGTACTACCGTTCGATCAACGACGATATTTATGGGATAAGTTCCGTACAAAAACTAAAAAGCCTATTAAGCCCATTGCTTCTGATATATCGGTTGGCACCCAAGTCGTTATGAAAAAGTGTCCTATATACCAAACTGGTTCCATTGGGTTTACTTGTGTTAATGGTGTGCCTAAAGTTGGCCAGTTACTGAATTCTGTTTGGGACTTTAACGATGTTTGTCGATTCAAATTGTTAAACGTGCATGCCGTCAGTACTGGCGAAAAGTTACAAACAACCAATATAACAACCGCTATTGAAAAAGAAGTAAAACCCACAGCTTTATCCGTTGCCACTATTCAAGCCGTTGGAGCAACAAAGACTGTAACTGTTAACGCAAATAAAGAAACAACGGATCGCATAGATATGCCTCCTCCCCCCTCACCAGCATCAAGTACGTGCAGCGATACAGGCAGCGTTAATTCCCATAAGCGCACTAAGCGCATGGCAACTAAAGATGATAGTGACGGGAAGAAAGATGAAGAGCTATGGCAGCTAAAAGATGTAGTATTTGTAGAAGAAAAAGTAGGACCCATCGGAAAGGTATTGAAAGTTGATGGTGATTTCGTCGCTGTCCGGTTCCCTCTACCATCAAGCACTGCATCGAATGGAAGTGGCAATGAAGCTAAGGAAGACGACTGGCAACAATGTCGACTTCTACGTCGCGAAGATGTACAAATATACAAAACTGCAATGTCGTCGAGAGGACCGGATTGGCTTCAAAAGGTTCCTAAAAAAATCAACATGAACATTGGCAATGATCCGAATGGATTCCAATTGCTTGCTATGGCTGTCGACACCAAAGGAATACATGTTATAAAGAAGATCGCTTCTAAACTGCACTACAGCCTCTTTAATTTGTACAACAGCAAGCAAGAACAAAACTGCCAATTTTCTACGGACAGTGGCTCTTTTATGGGGCTCTCGGCAAATAATATTGCTATGTTCTGTAACAATGACAGTAGTGGTAATACTAGTACAATAATTCTACGTGATGGCAATCGTGCATTATATCCCATTGCAAAGGATTGCGTTGGTTCGATTAAGGATCCTCAATGGTTTGATCTTCCACCAGTAAAAGCTGTATCGATGATAACCATTTCTTTGCCATCTCTGGGAAATAATTTAAAATCAAAAGTGTGCATGACAGGACTTCTGTTTGAATCACAGAAGTTAATGCCTCTTATTCTAAGATGTGACTTGCAAAAGGCTTTCGCTGAATTGGATCGCATAGACAGCGACGAACGCAATGATGTTTTATCAGTTATAAGCGAAAGATGTGATGGAGGGCGTAACATTTTTCATGCATGTACTGTAATGTGCTCGCCTAACTCCAACAAAGACAGTGATGACAAAAAAATTACTTTGTCCAATATTACTCCACGTTCGTCTTTGTCAACCGGTTTCAGCAGTACAACTGCGGCTAATTCAGATAATACTGCGAATACACCACCTGTTACTACAACTTCGACTTTCGCAACCGTCTCTACGAGTATGTCAACATCGAGTGCGGGTCGTGAATGTCGTACAGTGAGCTTAAGAGAAATGATGAATCGGTTGATAAACACAGATGCCGAGCATGCGAGCTCAAACACAGCCAATGCAACTAGTTCTGGCAATAGTGATGACCAAATGTATATAACACCATGGTCAATGGGTGGTACTAGTACTAGTTCGAACGCAGCAGTAAGCGATACTGTAATGGCAGGCACGGAAGACGATATCTCAAAAATTATTGCAGCCACCACATCGAGTAGTACTCCAACCTGCAAAATATCTCCTCCCATTTATTCATTTGATCCAATAAAACGGCGTGAACAAGCTCAATGCATTTTACAGCAGATGTGTGTCAGTACAGCACTTCGTCCATACCTACACCAAATGTTAAGTACCAAGGACGCACAAGGTCAGACGCCATTCATGTTAGCCGTGTACAGTCGAGCATACGAAGCTGGTATTATATTGTTGAATGCAATCCTAAATTTAGCCGATAAGGATCCTACGTTAAAGGATTCAATGATATTTCCTCCTGGATCTCCACCAGATCAGTCACCATTGCATGTAATCTGTTATAATGACACGTGTTCGTTTACTTGGACTGGAGCCGATCATATAAATCAAAATATTTACGAATGCAAGACCTGTGGATTGACAGGTTCTCTCTGTTGCTGCACGGAATGTGCTCGCGTTTGCCACAAAGGACACGATTGCAAGCTTAAACGCACCTCGCCTACAGCTTATTGTGATTGTTGGGAGAAATGCAAGTGTAAAGCGTTGATAGCGGGAAATCAAAACAAACGATTTGTTCTTCTTTGCAAACTAGCTTCTTGTACAGATCTGGTGACTAAGTTCAATGCAAAAGGCGAATCGATTCTTTTATTCCTTATACAAACTGTTGGGCGTCAAACTGTAGAACAGAGACAATATCGGGCAAATGCTCGCGTTCGCAATATCAGTGGTAATGGTTCGGGCAACACAACATCAAGAAAAGCTCCTATGGACGTTGATACAGACATGCCGGACCACGATTTAGAGCCACCGAAATTCGCGAGAAAGGCGTTGGAGCGTCTGCTAGTTGACTGGCATGCTGTTAAGGCAATGGTTTCAACAGGTGCTGAAAATAGAGCTGAATCTTCATCGCAGCAACACCAGCAAAGTGCGCAACAAACAGACGACAGCACAGCTGAAAACTACAATATATATTTACAGACTCAAAATGGTTCAACTTTACTTGACAAATTTACTCATAACTTATTTGTCAAGTGCAGTAGTGAACACTTGGACACACTGCTTATGACTCTAGTACGAGAAATGCAAAATGATGCTGTTGCTGGACGTAGAAAAGAGGCCGAAGAGGTGGCAAGACGTTTTGTTCGTTCTGTGTCTCGAGTCTTTGTGATATTTAATTTGGAAAAACTTCCAAATCCGGAGAAGCGGAAGCCGCATTTGGCACCAAACAAACACATTCTGAGTTCAGTAAAAGTTTTTCAAACTTTGCATAAAATCTCTATTCAGGAACTTTGCGAAGTTGCAGATGCCCTAATAGCACCTGTTCGTTTGGGGGTGGTGCGTCCGACGGCGCCTTTTGCAATGTCTTCGTCTAATATAGATGTAAGTAAGCGAATTCTTGTTTTATTTAAAATAATTGTTTTGTTTTATTAGAACTCGGATGATTTATTTAATGTCGAACCACTTGCACCAACTACCTTAGAAACTTTGATAGAACCTATTGCTCATGAAGCCAGTCAAGATGAAGCAGTCAGCTTTAACATGCAAGCAAACTACGGATTGGAAACCAATGACATAGAAAGCGAAAGTATGGCATAAACCTAACTAATTTGTGTTCAATAAATTTGTAACATTGTTTGAAACTTGTTTCAATTTAAAACAGCACTACGAGTGAATTCTGAACAGGACGAGCCAACTCATAGAGATAATAATTCACAGGCTAATGATGAGGATGTAGCGGAAAATGCAAGAAATGAAGAGGGAATTCAAGATGATGAAAGCGATAACGATTTTACATTTAATGACGCTGAAACTGAGTCAGACTCCGATGACAATCAAAGTACACAAGATGCGCAGCGAAGCGTGCAAACAGGAGCAACTGTTGGATCAGAAACAGGTGATTTATATTGTCCATTTCAATTATATAGTAAGGTGCATAGGAAGATCTTTTGCAATACTATTATAAATTAAAAAGAATTAAAGTTTTTCTAAATGACCTTGCTATTTATTATGTTGATTTTATATGATTTAAAAACAAATTCTAAATGTTTGATAGTTTAAATCATACTTGATTTTAAATATAAATTCTAGTTGTTTGATAGTTTAAAATCGTTTATTGAGCTTAGGTTTATTGAGTTTAGGTCAAGGTTATAATGATTAATGGTTCTAACGAATTTTTCAAAAGAAACAACAACAACAACGTTTTCAATATGAAAAGGAAAATATCACTAGCTGATTTTATTGCAATTCGGCCCTGCTACAGGCTTCATCAGAAATCTTTATGATATGCCGTGCAAGCGCATTAGCCCAGTGTACCACAGAGGCGATGACATTTTAAGTGTCAATTCCTCAGTTTTTCTCACATTTCTTATTTTCATGTTTGTTGTTGTATTTTTGCTTTACTTGTATTTAAAATCAAGTATGATTCAAACTATCAAACATTTAGAATTTGTTTTTAAATCATATAAAATCAACATTAAACATAAATTTAAGGTTTTTAAAAAATCAAAGTATGTATTACAAAACTGTTGATTCAAATAAATTTTTTCAGTTGGAGTTGGTTATATATTCAGTAACAGAATGAACATTCCGCAACTGAAATTATTAATTCGTACAGTAAAAAAACAATACACGAGTTAAATTAAAAACGATTTTTAAAAAAATCACATTGCACAGTGATTTTGAAACAACCTTAATTAAATATTATTTTGTTCTGAGTTTGATTTGGTAAAAATGTACACTTAATCCTGTTAATTTGAGCCAAACAAAAATAGACTGTTGAAATATTGCATTATGTTCATTTATAAGTTGAGATACTCTTCTGCCCCTTCCCAAAAATAATACTTTAAATATAATAAAGTCACTGCAGTCTATAAGCTAGCAGCATAGATTGGAGCAGCGAGCTGATACGGAGTTAATTATGTGTAGTAAATATAAAAATGTTACAATCTTTAAATCTTTTGTCATCTCCATTTTAGTTGTTTTGTCAACTATTTCCATTGAACATACAATTTTTCGCCGGAGTAGTTTAAGAGTTTTGTTATTAACTTTCTTTACAGTATTGCAATGAGTATTGCAATTTTTTATAAATTTATACCGATTTACTTCTGATTCAAACACTTTTTCAGTAGTACCTATTTTTTATGGTACTTCACAAAGATCATGTATTTTGTCTTGAGATAAAATTTAATTTCTCACTTTGTTTTTGGGTATTGACAAGGACTTTGTTCTTCTAGGTTTTCGGCTACTGGGCTAATTTATTGTAAAATTTGTTTTCGTATGAATTTTTTCTAACAATTCAAAAAAATGGACGAAGATAAATAAGTTTACTTAAAAGTTTTTGCTTTTATGCTATATTTCACTTGTCCACATAATTTGTTTTTGTTGTTGTTTAAGATAAACAGGTCTTAACGTTTCAGATATTGGTGTTTTGTTCCTTGAAGACGAATCTGGTGATTCCTCACCACAGGAAGAGGAGGGTTCTGAAGATGGGGAAACTGATGACCATTCGGACGAATTTAACTTTGCGGATCATCAGTTAGAACGTCGGAATACCAATTCAAGCGTTCGCAGTGATTTAGCTCCACAGTCTATGCAATGGGCTATTCGAAGTCGTGAAACTGGAAGATCATCAGTGCGTGTTCCAACTGGGTCAAGCTTAGTTTTTATAGATCCAATGGCACTTCGAAGATCTACAGTTCCACCAAGCTCTGCAGTTGCTGCTCCCTCACAAGAACAACATACAATGGCAACTACTGCTAGTAACTTAGCTCGAGCTTTCTCGATAATTGTTCGGCAGATTTCAGAGCTTTTGAGTCATTTGTCATATTCCGTAACAAATGGATTAGAAACTGGTTTGAAGATACAAACTGAGGAAGCTATCGAGTTACAAGTATGAAAGTTAAGTTTCTATGTGAACTGAATGTAAAAATTATTAAATATTTTAACAGGATTATGTGGAGGATCGTTTAAAACCAACATGGAATTGGATGTTTTCAGTAATGGATGGAACGGAGGCGCAACTCAAATTTGGAGCATATCTTACTAATTATACAGATCCGGCACATCCATTGCATCCTCTTAATTTGAGTTCACAAGCTAATACCAGTCAAACATCATCAGCATCGTCAGTTGGAATGAATTTACAGGGTAAGCTTGATTCTATAAGTTCATAACAAAAATTGAGTTTGTTTTTTTAGGACCATCATCGCGAAGAGAGTTTTTTACTTATTGTCTCTCTCTGATGCGAGCACATACGTCCGAGCACCGTGATTCTCTTCCAGTTCTCGATATCACGGCTCTTCGTCACATAGCGTATGTTCTGGATGGCTTTGTTTATTACATGCGCAATGACGCTATGTTTTTTGAGAGGAATGAAACAATATGTTCAGATAGCATCGCCAATACTGTTAATGAAAATGAGGATACTGATGATGAATTGTCCAACATTGCGAATGAGGAAAACTATGTTGACAATATAGCATCTTCCTCAACGCCAACGTTAACTGCATCTAATATTTTTTTGGCAAAAAGGCATTCATTCTTTACAAGGTCGGAATCAACGTTGAGTTTAGGCTGTCTTGCGCCTGACGGTTTTGATTTGCCGTTAGATGTTTCTTTGCCACTCGCAGACAAGCCGCATTTATTACAGCCGAATTCAAAACGAGAAGATTTGTTTTCCAATCTTCCCTTGCCTATTACTACTGGAACAGATTTTAATGAAAAGCCATTGAATATTCTCGACTTTCCACCTTCAAAGTTAGGATTTTCTGATTATAATATGACATTGCAAGCAGGTTCCATTTCAGTTCCTCAGCAGCTTTCAAGCTCTGAAACTCCAATGGCCGTTGATAATACGTCGGAAAGACCGGAAAGTGAATCATATACTAATATTTATATTCAGCTTAAGAAAAAACAGTACCCGGATGATGCCATTAGGCCAAAGAAAGAAGGTATGTTATGCGTTTTAAAATGATTTAAATTAAAAAAAACTAGTAAGGAATTGTCTTCGACTGGACCGAAGTTAAAATACCCCCACGGCCGTATTTTAGTGTATTCGAAGTCTTGAATGCTGTATTATTTTGGTGACATCACTATTATATAGCGTGGTTTTTATACAAATATTTCACATTTAAAGCTCAGAGTCCTTTTTATTTATTAAAGCTTATGTGCACAATATCAAGTTTAAACCAGGGACCGTAAATAACTGTTATAAAAAAACATGGTCTTGCAGATATCGCAGACATATGAGGTCTTTTTTAAAATTATGACATTAAAATATCTTTTCGAAACCGTTATGATATTCAAAAAAGTCAAAAAATCAAGCTTTAATTCTTATTTTTCAACAGAAAAAAATTGAACTTTTTGAAATTGATTTTTATTGCAGGGAAAAAATAATTACTTCGGACTTTTATTTTTTCGGCTAATTTAACTGTTCTTTTCAACTTTTATTTTTCAGTAAAAAAATATTTCCGAAAATATAAGTCCGAAACGGATTTTTATTTTTTCTGTTGGATAAAAATCCTTTTTATGTAATTTCTTAGATATTGTAGTTAAATTTAATTTTTTTTTAAATTTGTGTAAATTATGTTGTATATTTTCCCCTCCATATTGTCACTAATTTTGTACTCAATAACATTTTTGTATTTCTTGCCCATCTGGCAACCCTATGAATTATTGCTTTTACTTGTTGCTCTTTCTTTTGTCTATTTTTACTGTTTAGAAAATTAATTGTCGTTAAACTCCAATAGAGACCAAACGTGCGGTTAATTAAAGGGTGCTTTTTATAGAGTGATACAAGTTGAAATCATAATAAAACATAGAAATATATTTTTAATATCAATGAAACGGGCTTTATTGGATAGAAAATTTTATGACATTAATGTTTAAATATGATTTCGGCCATGTGGCCACCACGGCTGAAGCGTACAAGGCGTCATGATTGCGCCTTGTACGCGCCAATCACAATACACACCATTTACACACAATACACACAGCATTTGCGGCCGTATCTCGCCGATAACTCTTCGAATGTGGATTTACAGGTGTTCAATTGTTTGTGGTTTATCGACGTAGAAAAGTGACTTTACTTAACCCCAAAGAAAATAATCCAATGGGGTTAAATCACACGATCTTGGGGCCAATTAAATTGGGCCATTTCGTGAAATTATTTTTTCGTCAAAAGTTTCCGTGAGTAAATCAATTAAAGTGCCCGCTGTGTGGCATGTAGCTCCGTCCTGTTGGAATCACATATCAGCAAGATTAATGCCAGCTAATTGAGGTACGAAAAAACTTCGAATCATGTTCCTATACCGTTCACCATTGACAGTAACATTCTGACCATCATCGTTTTTGAAGACATCTGGGCCAATGACTCCGCCAGCCTATAAAACGCACTAAACAGTAATTTTCTGTGGATGTAATGAAGTTTCGACAAAAGCTTGTGGATTTTCCTCACTCCCCAAATACGACAATTATGTTTATTTACGTACCTACTTACTTACTACTTAGTTGGCGCTACAACCGTATGTCGGTCTTGGCCTCATCTAAGAATTTGCGCCAGCCATTTCTGTCTTTCGCTTGCTGGCGCCAGTTCGAAATTCCAAGCTTCGTCAGGTTATCCTCTACTTGGTCTTTCCAACGAAGATGCGGTCGTCCTCTTCTGCGTTCCGCCGCTGGGTACCGAATCGAATGTTTTCTTCACTGGAGCATCGTCTTTCATGCGCTGAACATGACCAAGCCAGCGAAGCCGCTCGATTTTAATGCGCTTGACTATGTCGATGTCAGCGTACAGCTCATACAGTTCATCATTCCACCGTATTCGGTACTCGCTGATGCAGATTGGTCCGTAGATCTTACGAAGAATCTTCCTCTCGAATGCTCCTAAAGTCTTTTCATCTAACTGCTCAGCGTCCAGGTTTGTGATGCGTAAAGTAGGACGGGCATGATGAGCGATTTATAGAGCGTGATTTTCGTTCGTCGAGAGAGGGCTCTGCTTCTCAATTGCCTACTGAGCCCAAAGTAACACCTGTTGGCAAGAGTTATTCTTCGTTTGATCTCAATGCTGATGTCGTTGGTTGAATTAATGCTGGATCCCAGATAAACGAAGTTCTTCACAACCTCCAAGGAGGTATTGTCAACGGTAACGTGGGTTCCAAGACGCTGGGACTTTTTGTTTGTTGACACTAAGTATTTCGTCTTATCTGCATTCACTGACAGACCCATTCGACTTGACTCTCTTTCTAATCTGGAAAATGCTGCACTGACATCTTGAAAGGTTTTAAGCCAAGATCTTTTCGTAAAATCTTCCATAAAGTGGAAGGACACAACCCCAGTTGCTGAGAACGACGACGAATTGATTGATTGGGATCATCTTCAATGCTTTCCTGTACAGCGGCTACAGATTCTTCAGTGCGCACTGTTTGGCGTCTCACGGGATGCACATTATCAGTAACAGTAAATGTGGTCCGAAAACGATCTATTGTTCTTCGAATTAGCAGCTCTGAAGGACGATTATGTACGCCATAAAATGGACGAAGTGCACGATAAGTTTGACGAACAGAACCATTATTTTGATTAAAAATTTCCACAATTTGCACGCGTTGCTCTGGTGTAAGTCGATTCATAATGAAATGTCAAGGCAAACTAAACAAAAAGCAACTATCAGCTGTTAAATGGGTGGTCAAATAAAGCAGTGATCAAAGTTGTATCACTCTATAAAAAACACCCTTTACAAATAACATTGAAATAAAACTTTGACTTAAACATTTAAATATCTGTTTATTAATTTATTTTGGTCATCCATCGTCTCACAAAATCAAAAGTGGATGAGCCTAGAGTGTTTATCAGTCGAAGATCTGAAACATAAGTTGCGCAATCGTGGTCTCAAAACGTCGGGAAGGAAAGTCGAGTTAATTTTTCGTTTAATGGAAAACGGTGCCAATGAAGATGAAAAAAGGCTTGTCCAATAACGTTGAAAAATCTGATGATGTTGCGATGATGAGCCGCGATGATGTTGCCTAGCGTTTCGAGTTCTGCGGGATCTGCACCACTAGGTAATTCGGCTGAAGTGCAAAGCGCCAGCAACAACCACACAAATGCTGATGTCGCGAAGCTGCGTGACGAAGTCAGTAGCCTCCATCGTCTTATGGAGACTCTGGCAGAGCAGTTTGTATCAGTTTTGGCGTCGGCAGAGTTATTGCGAAGTGGGGCGCTGCTACCTAGCAGTGTTGACAATAAGTGAAAACGCTTTCGATTCGAACTACACGTGTGCGGTCCCAGTTACAATCGGTACAACAACAACAGTAGCGTCTCCGACGGTTAAAACGGGAATTATTAAAACACGCAGCGCATGCAAACGTCAAACATGACCTCGAATATGTTCGCTTCGAATACAAACGGTTTTAATAATCAAGTGCATCGTATAGTGTAACGTATGAGCGTTAGAGAAATAAGTGACGTTTTGCCAGATTTCGATCCATCCAACAATGACATCACGTCGGTTCAGTTTATCGCTTGGGTGGAATAATTGAAAAGTGTTTATCAGTGGGAAGATAAAATTCTTCTTATTGCACTGCACAGCAAGTTAAAAGGTGTAGCTAAAAGCTGGATAAATTCGCAGCAAGTGTTTCAACAATGGGTACATTTTGTTGTAGCTTTTATGAACGATTTTCCTTGTATAATCAATAGTGCCGATATACACATGCAAATGATGAGTGCGCGCGTGAACAGATTTGAACGTTTATAGAATTTTATTATAGAATGGTTGCATTAGGCCGAAGAGGAAATCTTGATGACAGTGCTATTATAAAATATGTAATAAATGGTTTGTCAGACGATAGTCTTCGGAAGACATTGTCTGCGATGCATTTTTTGACATGCTCAGAATTATTAAGATCAATGACAGGTGTGGTTGCAAATTCAAAAAAACAATTAAATATAATCGCGACACCTCTGCAAAATTTTGTAAAAACTGAAAGTGAAGTAAAGAAAAATAACGAATTTAAAGAAAATAAATCAGGACCGCCAAGTTCTAAGTTACATGTCATGAAACTAAAAGCTGTCAAACAGAAATTTCAACTCAGTAAATGTTGTCAAAGATCAAATTGTTCCAGAAAAGAATTAAGTTAAAAATGTTTTGGTTAGCAATATTGAAGTGAGTGCACTTAGGGGTCGTCCATAAACTACGTTACTGATTTTCCGGGTTTTTTTTTACCCCCCTCCCCCTGCGTTACTTTTCGTAGTGCTTTTCAAAACCCCTCCCCCCCCCATAAAGTAACGTGACATATGAAATTAATTCATTCGAATGATTATATATTTTGACTAGCTCTGACAATTTTCACTAGTATTAGTGACTAGTATGACTAGATACATTAAAGGAACAATTGGAAAAAAATCAATAATTAATATCATCTGTAAAAGCTATTCCATCTGCGATCCAAGATTCGATGCTCTTAATCACTGGGATAGAAGAAGCTGGTAGCTTTGTTGAGGATTCTTCAAAATAGAATTTTTCATCGGATTCTATGTCGACCCATTCAGGTGAATCCTCATTTCTAACGCAAAGAAATTCACCTGGTCGTTGACATACAAATACAAGACGCAGGTAGGACACGACCTTGAACCGATTTCTTCTTTCTGAGAAGGACAGTACATGTCATACGGTATCTCCTTTGATGAAGAACATTCAGGCCTTAACGTCAAAGCCTGTCGCAAAAGCAAAGACCCAATTTTTTCACACGTGTGCTGAGATGGTGAAGAAATACCAAAAGGTTCCTGTGTCGAGGGAAAAGGTGGTGGAAGAAATCATTGAAACAAAAGTTAACCATCAATTTAGACGATCAAACATAAACATGTAAGGTTAAAAATTTTTGAAATGATTGTGTTATTAATTAGAGGTTTTTCGTCGATTTTTTTAATTTTTAGTAACGTTACAATATCTAAACACCTCCCCCCCCCTACCGTTACTTATCGTAGTGCATTTCAAAACCCCTCCCCACCCCTAAATTGGTAACGTAGTTTATGGACGACCCCTTATTGATTCGGGTAGTTGTATGTCAATAATAATATACAATGTTGCTAAACTTTGTGACTCTGCTTTTCGTGCGTGTAATAAAACATTGTGTGGTTTCTTAGGTGGCGAATTTACATGTCGGAAAATGCTTGTTACCTCTGTGAATATAGACGGAAAATCATATGATAGTGAATTATTGGTGGTCGATGATAACATAATGAATTTTAACTTAATTATTGGTACGGACTTATTGTCGCGAGCGAGAGTTGTAATTGAAAATGGTAAATGTGAAGTATTTCCTTGGGGTGATATGAATATAAACTTAAATGAAGGCTCTATCAGTGTCGAAAAAGAATGATATCATAACTTTGTTAAAAAAATATAAGGGCTATTTTGGTGAAAAACTAGAAGTTATTGGTAAATGCGGAACTGTGAAAATGGTAATTTCAGTTACGTCGCCTCCAATACCAAAACGTGAAATTGTTAAAAAAGCAACTGACGAACTGCTCAAAATGAAAATAATTCGCCCCTCAGAGTTGCTTTATGCATCACTTGCTGTTCTGGTGCGAAAGCCAAGCGGAGAACATCGGCTATGCATTGATTATAGGGAGCTGAATAAGGTTACAGAAAAGGTAACTACGTTAGCAGTTAAGCAATTTTTCACTACACTCGATATTATGTCTGGATATTACCAGATCGAAATTGATGACGACTCGAAGCACTTCACTGCATTTATTACACATCACCGGCATTTTGAGTTCAACCGCATGCCCTTTGGTTTGCGCAAGGCTCCTTGTACGTTCCAAAAAATGAACTGAGTAATCGAACCCGTCAAGAATCTGGTCGTCAGCTATTCTGACGAGATTATTGTTTCGTCAGATTCATTCGAGGAAGGAATCAAAAACTTGGAATAGTTGTTGCAAATCATTAAAAATGAAAGGCTCACGTTTCGCTTAAATAAATGTTTTTATGAAGAGAACCGTCACATGTTTAAGCCATGAGTTAGGTGCTGATGGAATTCAACCGGGCCGATTCAAAACCATCTCTGTACGAGAGTTCCCAGTTCCAAAAAGTGTCCCGGAAACGCGTCAGTTTCTTGTATTAACGGGTTTCTTTAAAAAATTCATCCAAAACTACGCTCAGATAGCCGCTCCATTAACGAATCTAACCAAGAAGGACATTGTGTTTAGGTGGACGACCGAGTGTGACGATGCATATAGACGTTTAATTCAAATTTGTGCGAATGTTGCAAAAATCATCACTTGCACACTGACGCAAGTAGTGTTGGCATTGTTGCAATACTTCTCCAACAGGAATCTGACGGGTTTAAGCCTATTTCTTATTTTAGTAGACTTTGTAACGATGCCGAAAGAAATTACCATGGGTATGAACTAGAAGTCTTAGGAGTGGTGGAGGCTTGGTAACGGTATCGTATTTTGTTACTCGGTAAGAAATTCACAATCGTTACTGATTGCGCAGCAATATCAGGCTTAAAGGTAAAAACTCCGATGATTCTACGAGTTGCACGTTGGCTGCTACGTTTATTAGAATTTGATTATGACGTCTTACATCGATCTGGACAGGCTATGAATCACGTGGACGCGATGAGCCGAGCACCAGTAGAAGACCCAGTTGAACTTGAAGACGATATGCCTATAAAGTTATCTACTGATGATTGGGTGCTGTCAATGAAAAAACAAGATCCACATTTGCGGGAATTAGTGGACATTTGTACAGGACTTGCAACATCGGATCAGCGCAAGCAAATTGACGCGGATTATGTTTTTAAAAAGAACCGGCTCTGCCGAAAAAACGAAGGAAACTTGCTGCTTGTCGTTCCAAAGGGAATTAGGTGGGAATTGTAAAATTCTGTCATGATGATGTAGGTCATCCGGGATTAGAAGGGATCATCAAACGTATAAAACAACATTTTTGGTTCCCAAGGTGACGTTATTTTACTAAAGGATATATACAATCATGTATTGATTGCTGCTTTACTCGAGAGCCAAGACAAAAAGAATACGAATTATATGGAATACTTACGCCCCCTTAATCGTTACGCCATCATCTTTGCTGTCAGATCTACAAAATCAAAACCTGTCATCGATGATTTATACCAATTAACTTTGCAATTTGGTATGCCCAAAACAATTATCACCGATAGAGGTACTTCTTTCACTACGTTCATGTTCAAAGAATTTAGTGATATCAACGATATTCGTCATATTAAGGTTGCGGTGCGAATACCAAGAGCGAACGGGTTAGCTGAGCGAATAAACCAGTCTGTTTTAGCATTTCTCAAGCCGTCAACTTCTAACTACAAAGACTGGAACATGGAGTTGCACCGCCTACAATGGACCTTAAACACGAACGTCAAAAGTACCACGAAATATTCACTGATTGATCAAATATTTGATTTTCCACTAAGAGACATTGGTGGTAACAAACTGCAGCTGCCGTGTCGAACGAGGACATCGACATCGGAAAATTATCAATAAACGAACGACGTGTTGAAGCCATCAAAAATATTGAATCAGTTCGAAAAGTATGGAAAACCAGGTTTGATGCAAAGCATAAAAAGCCACATGCTTACAAAGGAGGTGATCTTGTCTTGATCGAAAGTGCCAATCCAAGCACTGGAACTTCGCGAAAATAAGAATTAAATTATATAGGGCCTTACATTGTAACTAAGATCCTGCGGTTTGACAGATATGTCATCAAAGACATTGAATATGCTCCTAGAAATCAACGAAAGTTTAGCACTGTGGCAAGCTGTGATAAAATTAAGCCATGGTCTACTCTGTATCCCGAAATTGATAGCGACTATGATACCGAAGACGAATCAGCGAATATCGATGCTTAAGTGCAATGAACCTCGGGACGAAAAATTAATTGTCGTTAAACTCCAATAGAGACCAGACGTGCGGTTAACTACAAATAACATTGAAATAAAACTTTAACTTAATCATTTAAATATCTCTTTATTAATTAATTTTGTCCGAGTGTGACAATATAATTGTTTTTCCGAAAACCTCTTAAAAATAACTTTGTACAGAATACACTACACACAAAACTGAAACATAAAAGCTGAAAAATATCAGTTAAATTAGCCGAAAAAATAAAAGTAAAAAATATTTCTTATATAAAATATTTTTAGCCCTACAATAAAAATCACGTTCTAAGAGTTTAATTTTAATTTTTTTTTGTCGAAAAATAACAATTAATATTTGACTTTTTTAAAAAAAGTCGCAAAATAACTATATCAAATAACTTTTTCGATATCTTTTATAAAAGTTACGGTCCCTGGTTTAAACATTAATTTTTTGGAATTTATAAAGGTTTTACTATTATGATGACATCAATTTGTATGGGAGGTGGGCGAAATTTTTATTTAAGCAAAATTCTAAACATCGAGTGCACAACTTAGTTAGATTTAATCTAATTTGCAAAATGTGAAGCTATTGTACTAATTTTTGTTGAATTTAGTGATATTTTATTGATTTCATAAAGAAACTTTGTATGGGTGGTAGTCGCGGTTTTCATTCGATTTTTAAAAATTTCATAAACAAATTGCATATTAGATGGGTAGAAGGTTATTTGCAAAATTTGAAGTAATTAGATTAATTGTTGTGGAATTTAACGTGATTTTACCGGTGGTAAGGTCACTTTGTATGGGAGGTAGGCGTGGTTTTCATCCGCTTGTATAGATTCATGAATTGATGATTTATTTGCCTATTTTTTGAACATATATAGGTACTGTGTGGTATCGATGCCCATACCACAGATTTGTATGGAGACGATCTGATTACAGAATCGAATATATAGATATATTGATCGATATATGATTACAGAATCGAATATCAAAACTAGAATATATTCCAATTACAGAATATTTTTGCTCTCAAATAACGGGTTTATGGAAATTTGGCCGTTTTTTCTCTTTGCACTGAGACTTTTCGGCCTGATCGACTTCTTTGGCATGATCGGAGGCCTGGAGGCGTGATCTTAATTTCATTGTCTATTCTAGACTTTAGCTTCGAACAACCTTTTTCGCTGGAGTTTCTGTATCCATACGATAGACATAACCCAGCCAGTATTGTCACTGGATAGTTACAGTTGGTCACAAAACTGATCGGACAACATATTATAATTAAAAAAAATTTGAAAAATCTTTCAACAAGTCACTTAAAGTATTAAAGAGTCAAATTTTTTCAGTGGGAACACTAAAAATCAACTTGTTGAGCTTTAACTTTTTTTATAGAACTTTGAAGAAGAAGTGATTAAAAAGAGTGTCTTAATTGTTTTTTTTAATGTTACTTTTTTAAAAAGTTACAAGCAAAGTAGTTTTCATGCAATTTTTTTTTAAATTGCGATATCTCGTTTATTATTGAATGAAAGTTAATGAAATTTTGGTGTTAGAACAAGAAATAATTTACAATTTAGATGAAATAAAGTTTTCATTAAAATTTTAAAAATTCTTTATATACAATATATATTTTAATAAACAAATTAACATTTGACCAACTTCTGCACTAGATAGAAACTAGATTTTGTTCACAGTATTCTTCCCTAAAAACTGCTAATACTTTCCGAAAAAAATTTCAGTACAATTCATACACAAAAATGTTACGACTGTTTTAGTACCGTCAAATAGGCGTAAGTCGTACTACAGCGTGAGGCACATGAGCACGGTCAAGCTTGTATACTTAATATTTTTTTATTAATAATTGTTTTTCGTTTTGAAACAACCTGCAGCGGTGAAATGTGTAAATCCTGAGTTAGAAGCATTGAAAATAAAAATTAAGGTAAAAATAAAAATTAAAATAAAAATTAAGGTACTTGAGCACGATCAAGCGTGTTTTTTCGAAATTGTTTTTCGTTTTGAAACAGCGTGCAGCGGTTAAATGTTTCAATTCCGAGTGTCAAAATAGCAACGGACCCAAATGACTACCTTGATGGGTAGCCAAAAGCCATGTTGCTGAGAAGAAATGATGTTTTTTACAAGAAAGATAAGCTTATTATAAACGATCTGTTCAAAAACTTTAGGAATACAAAGAAGTTTGCAGATTGGCCTGTAGTTGCAGACTTCATGTTTCGGACCCGATTTATAAATAGGAATAATAAGAGAGACTTTTGAAGCGTCCAAGTAGTGGCTAGATGTTAGGGACTTATTTCAAAATTATAGACAGTGGAAATGAGACTGATTCAGCACAACAATGCTTTAGAAAAATTGCCGCGATGCCATCGTGACCTTCTTTAGTATTCAATTTAAGAGATTTTAAGGCAGATTCGACTTCGAACGGATCAATACTAAGCATACTAATATCTAAGACGGTATTTTGATGAAGGGTAAAATCGATAGAAGAAATACTGAAATGGATGAGTAAACTGATTTAAAATAATATGCGAAGAAGTTACAAATCGTCTTAGTATCCTCCGAACACTTATCCTTATAAAACATTTGTTGTTTATAAAAGTCCAAAAACAATTACTATTCTGTTTATATACACCCTTAACTTTTGAAAAAAAAAACGTTATAAGAGGAAATTATACATAAACAAATCTATTATACTTATAGACGAGTTGGATACAAAGGCATCTGACGATTCAAAAATGGAAATCGACAATTCAGACAATAGCGATGATAATAATTCCAACAGACAAATATTAGCGACAAGGCCTGAAGTCATAATTACTCCAAATAAAATATTAAAATCAAATGAAGCAGAAAATTTGTCGCTTAATACTGCGTCGACTTCAGCGACCAGAACTGTTATAGTCCGTGCAGGAACATCGAATAAAATAGAAGACGAACAACCAAATAGTAGCAAGTGTTCAAATAATGAATATTCTAAAAAGTCAAAAATATCCGCAAATTTCCCAGCACGTGGTCATCTCTTTTGTCGAAATTTCTCTACAGACTCGCCTTCATGGAACTTTTTACTAGGCCGCTGGAAATTAACTTTAGATTTATTTGGCCGTGTATTCATGGACGACGTTGGAATGGAGCAGGGATCTGTGTTATCGGAATTGCGGGGTTTTCCCGTTAAGGAAATGCGTTTCAGGAGGCACATGGAAAAACTTCGGAATGGACAGCAACGTGATTTAATATTATGCAAGTTGGAACGAAATCGCGACAGTTTAATTATTCAAACTTTTAAGGAGTTAAATGCTCAATTTGGCACTCAAAGTCGTCGCGTGCACCCTCCCCTTACATTTAATAGAGTTAAGGTAACATTTAAAGATGAACCTGGCGAAGGCTCTGGTGTTGCTCGAAGCTTCTACACATCAATATCGGAAGCACTGCTTGCGAGCGCAAAAATGCCCAATCTAGAATCAGTTCAAGTTGGTAACAACAGCAAGTACGGAGTACCATTTTCAAGTATACTAAGAAATAGAGGTGCAGCTGGAAGAGAGCCTCCAACGTTGCAGAGACGAGGAACTGGTAGTAAGATTCTGTGGAGGACATCTCGAGAAAGAAAAGTTCTGAACTATGATGCCAGGCCGTATGTCCCCACATCTAGTGATCCAGGTAATTCATGACTATCATCGTGGTAACGGTTATGCTTTTAAATAACATTAAATATTAAATTTTTCAATTGTTCTTCGCAGAAAATGCAGCTGATAATGTTAATGATCATTTATCTGTGCACTTGCAACAACTTGGCGAAAGATTGCATCCAAAGGTATTATACGTGAATTTCGATGTGTTATTTTTAATTTTAACTTATATATGATTTTTTTTTAGATTTATTCTATAAATCCAGCAAATGCGTCCAAAATAACTGGAATGCTATTGGAGATACCGACTCCTCAGTTGTTGTCTATTTTGTCTTCTGAAGAAACATTGCGTCAAAAAGTAAACGAAGCGTTAGATTTGATAATATATAAGCAAAAATCTGAAGCTGGAAATGCATCAACGCAATCGAAGAAAATGATTCCAGTTGTGCTATTAGAACAATGCCAAGTGGAAGATAATGATCCGTTATTTTATTCACCGGGCAAGCGAGGTTTCTATACTCCAAGACAGGGTTATGGATCATTTGAACGTGTTAATGCTTTTAGAAATATTGGAAGGTAAGTTTAAGAGAATCAAATAAAAGGTACTATGAAGTTAATTTTTCTATTTTTATTAAAGATTAATAGGATTGTGTCTGCTGCAAAATGAACTTTTACCACTATTTCTACAGAGGCATGTACTGAAATATATTTTGGGAAGAAAAATAAAATTTCATGATCTTGCGTTTTTTGATCCAGCCTTATACGAATCGTTTAGGCAATTGATAAAAAATGCCCAGACAGAAGAAGGGGATGAAATAATTAATAGAATGGAGCTATACTTTGTGTAAGACTGAACATGACTTGACTTTTGAATAAATTTATAGAAGTCTATATAAGGTCTGTTTCTGTATTAAATTCAAGAGAAGTTTGAGTAATAGAGTAACTTGATTATTTGTCAAAATGAGAATATTTATCAAAAAGTACGGAAACGACTTCAAGTAAGTTTCAAGCACAACAGCTGTTCACGCATTTTTCCAATAAAAAAAATTGATTTTTGCTTGAAATTATTAGTTTATTGTTATAAAAAACACTTTGTACAAAATATATAAAACTATAATACTTGTAATTAATGATAAGAATAATTTTTACTATGCAAAACAAAAAATATTGATCTTATTATCTAAGTAAAGTTGAAGTTAGTTTCGAGTAATTGTAATAGAGTAGAGGGACATTTTGCTTGTTCTTATTGTCTCTCGAGCTAGAAAAATCTTTAAAAAAACGCAAGTACAAAAACAGACCTCTATTCTATATATATTCAGTAAATATATAAATATATTCTATTCCGTATATATATTCTCTTAAAATTTCAGGATTGATTTAATGAAAGAAGAGGGTGGTGGAAGTATTGAGTTAATCCCTAGTGGTCGAGAGATACAGGTTACTGTTTGTAGTATTTTAGAATACATTCGGCGTTACACAGAATATAGACTGATCAAATCACAGGAAAAAGCTTTGGAGGTAGTAAATTCTTTTGATATATTTCGTTGACATATTGTAATATATTAATCTTTCAGGCTTTAAAAGACGGAGTATTTGACGTGTTGCCTGATAATTCAATGGATAGCTTAACCTCAGAAGACTTGCGTCTGCTTTTAAATGGTGTTGGAGATATAAATGTGACTACACTTATATCGTACACAACATTTAATGATGAATCCAGCGAGGGCTCTGATAAATTACTGAAATTTAAGCGGTGGTTTTGGAGTATAGTTGAAAAAATGAACACCTTAGAACGACAAGATCTGGTATGTTGGTTTTATTTTTATGCATATAAAACAGTGATCCCCACGTTTTTTAATATGCCTGTTCTTTCAGTTGTGTGCTATTGCGCGCACACGTGAGAGCGACAGAGATAGACAGGGTTCACGATGTCCGCGGGCATAGGCCGTGGGGATCACTGATATAAAATCATTTTTTCACTATTTACCAGGAAAAAATATTTTGGGGGTAGTTTTTTAGTTTTTTAATTCTTGTATGCCCGAATCGTTTCATTTTCAGTAAATTTAAAATATCCATTTTTTAAAAGATTTGTTATGTATCAAATCACAGCATAAAAAGAACAATATTTTTAGTTTAGTTTGATTTGCACATACAAGAAGTTTTTTAGAATCATAAAGCAATTCGGAGATAATGAACTTTTTGATTAAGAATAAAACCGATTGAGAATGAAACCACCGTCTGCGATGATAACACAGGTCAACAAAGGTAAAGAATCAGACACATTATTATGCATTCCCGAAAGATTTTGGTACGCTGAATCCGAATCTGGCAGCAGCATTGCTCTATTACGTCAGGTTTTTGGGATATCCTAACCTAAAAAAGCAAAAAACACTGAGGTTAATTAGTAATGCCATCTATTCTTTATTTTTTAAAATACATATGATTTCAAAGTACAAGGCTCCCTTTTTCGAATGCCATTGAATTTGCTCAAATATATTTTTTTTTCGTGTAGATGCCACATGTTGGAATTTTTAATTTCATTTTCTTAATATGCTCAAATCTACTAAGAATCCCTGAGATGTAGACAGTTGAAACTTGAAAATTTTAACATGTGATATCTCAAAGAAAAAAAAAAAGAAAGATATTTGTGCAAGGATGAAAACGGGAATCTAGTGATAGATGTCTAAGAGTACACTAACGTTATGGAGGGAACACTTCTCTAAGCTTCTAAATGGCGACGCTGACAACAATCCTGCCGATAGAGATGATATTCCGGAAACACCAATTACGGATGACAGCGTTGCGGTTCCGCTGCCCGACTATGATGAAGTTCTGACAGCTATAGCTCGGCTTAAAAATAACAAAGCCGCAGGAGCTGATGGCTTACTTGCTGAGCTGTTTAAGAACGGAGGCGAAGCTCTATTTAAATGCATTCACGAACTTCTACGCAGAATATGGTCGGAAGAATGCATTCCGAATGATTGGAATCTCTGCCTAATCCACAAGAAAGGCGATCCCACTGTCTGTGCCAATTACCGTGGGATAAGCCTTCTTAATATCGCATATAAGGTCCTGTCGAGCGTTTTTTGTGAAAGATTGAAGCCCATTGTAAACGAACTAATTGGACCTTATCAGTGTGACACCCACCATCTTTTTGTCGACTACAAAGCCGTCTTCGACAGCCCAATAAGGACGCACCTGTACACATGTCTGAGTTTGGTATTCCTGCAAAACTCATACGACTTTGCAGGACGGCACTGAGCAACACCAGCAGCGCAGTTAAAATCGGGAAGGACCTCTCCCCACCATTTGTTACCAAGCGAGGCAATCAGACAAGGTGATTTCTTATCGTGCGACTTTTTCAACCTAATGATGGAGAAGATCATCCGAGCTGCTGATCTGAGACGTAGTGGCACAATATTCTACAAGAGTGTTATGCTGCTTGCGTATGCTGTAGACATCGATATCATTGGCCATAATACGCGCGAAGTCAGTGCAGCATTCTCCAGATTAGAGAGAGTCAAGTCGAATGGGTCTGGTAGTGAATGCAGATAAGACGAAATACTTTGTGTCAACAAACAAACAGTCCCAGCGTCTTGGAACCCACGTTACAGTTGACAATACCTCCTTCAAGGTTGTGAATGACTTCGTCTGATATCCAGCATAAACTCAACCAACGACATCAGCATTGACAGGTGTTACTTTGGGCTCAGTAGGCAATTGAAAAGGAGAGCCCTCTCTCGACGAACGAAAATCACGCTTTATAATCGCTCATCATGCCTACCCTACTTTATGTATCGCAAACCTGAACACTGAGCAGTTCAGATGAAAAGACTTTAGGAGCATTCGAGAGAAAGATTCTTCGTAAGATCTACGGACCAATCTGCGTCAATGGCGAGTACCGAATACGGTGGAATGATGAACTATATGAGTACGCTGACATCGACATAGTCAAGCGCATTAAAATAAATCGAGCAGCTTCGCTGGCTTGGTCATGTTCAGCGTATGAAAGACGATGTTCCAGTGAAGAAAATATTCGATTCGTTACCCAGTGGCGGTCAACGCAGAAGAGGACGACCGCATCTTCGTTGGAAAGACCAAGTAGAGGATAACTTGACGAAGCTTGAAATTTCCAACTGGCGCCAGCAAGCGAGAGACAGAAATTGCTGGCGAAAATTTTTAGGACAATAATAGGCTTACATTTAAAAAATTTCGGAAAGAACAATTTAAAAACAATGACATACGCAGGTAACAACACCATACACAAAACGTAAAATTTTATTGACTATCAATTCAATTCTCTTTATATTGTTTATTTATTTATTTATTTATTTATTTCATGTGTATAATCGAAGCCAATTAAGGCCAATATGATTACAAGTAAATAATTGTACAAGTAAGTCTAAGTTTATATTTTACATTAAAGATGTTTATAAATTTCTATTATAGTTTAAAGTTCAATATGATATAGTATATTTATTTTTCAATTTCAATACAAATAATAAATTGTGGAAACCCTAAATCTAAAATCCCTAATTATTTAATTTTTCACAAGACAACCCCTATATCAGACGAAATAATAATAATTATACGTTAACGTATCCGATTAAACCTCAATACAGTATGTTATACTAGACATAGGTAGAGCGCGAACTATTTTATATATAACATTTAACGGAAAATACGAATTGGTACTGTAGAGCTTTCTTAAGGTAAATCCAATTTTGGAACTTAAAGCATCTAAAGCCCCGAGACATTTAATTTTTTCAACAAACTGGATTTGCTCATTTTGAATATTTAATTAATTTTCAAGAGATCTAGCGGAAGTAAATAGCATAAATTTACATATGTCCACGAAGAAATAAGAAAAAGTTATAGTTAACTACGGACTGAAGGACATCTGGAAACTGAACGTTACTTGAAAATAACAGTTTAATGTCATTCGCATAGATAAACGGCTTACACAAATTTGAATCAAGAACGTCAACAATATAATTTAAATATAAAATAAGCTGCATGAGAAATTTAATTAATACAAAAAAGAAATATTTTTGGAATTAATTTTTTATTATAATATGGTAGATAATTTCATGACATTTTTTTTTAAATATGATTTCCGGCATATGTCCGCCGCGGCTACGAGTTACATAATCCATTCGATCAGTCCAATGATTTACTAATTTTTCCAATAAATCTAACTTAATAGCGTCAATGGTGGCTTGAATATTGGCTTCCAATGCTTCAAGAGTTGCTGGTTTGTCGGCATAAACCAATGATTAAACATAGCCCCATAAAAAGTAATCGAGAAGCGTTAAGTCGCACAAACTATGGGACCAGTTAACAGGACCACTTCTGGAAATAATGTTGTCACCAAATTGATTTTGCAATAAATTGATGGCTTATCGCGTTGTAAGGCAAGTTGCGCCGTCTTGTTGGAAAGAAATGCCAGCATGGCTATTGAGGCTCGCCATTCACCGTAACGGCAGCTCCTTCCTCATTTCGAAAGAAATAAGGACTGATGATGTCACCAGCGAGAAGAGTAAAATTAGTGCGAGAACGATCAATAACTGCACAAATTGCTTGCTCACTAGGCCGATTATGTTGACCGTAAAATGGACGAAGTGCTCTATGAACTTCGCGAACAGATTTTATTTTTTTTTTTCAAAGTTATAGCATCTTTAGGTAAAACGTAGCCTTCTCTCTAGCTTTAGGTAAAACGTAGCCTCTTAAGCTTCGTTCGTTTTCCGACGATATCGGACAAAATTGGCTTGATGTATTTTTTCCTTGCGTCGTCGTCCACTGTTACGTTGCTTACGTTGCTCAAATACTCTTAACGTGATTATTTGTCAAAAACATTATTACCAGATTGTAAAAGTTAATCATTTTGCGTAAAACTGACAAAAACCTTAAATATTTTATACTTATTCTAAGCAATATTTAATAGATGCCATAATTTTTTGCATCAGCTGTTTTGTTTGTTTTTTTTTTACATATATGATTATTTTTTTGCTGCAAATTTGATCATAGTGGAAAGTTTTGTGAAAATTAATAATTATAATGTTTTCCGCGATCGCTTTATACAATTTTAATGAATCGTGTACAAAGCAGGCAAGGCAGGCAAATCTGCAAAGCAGGTTAAACTCCACGATCCAATCCAACTCCAAATTGCTCGCTTGTGGTTTTTTGTGTGCTAAATAAAATAGAAATCAATTGATTCTAAATGCTTGCATTTGTTAATAAAATAATACTTACGATTTATTTTCAGCAACTTCCATGTCAACAAATTTCTAAACGATAAGAAAATTTTCATCGTCTATATTTGACGTTTCGTTTCAAATTTTTTTAATACATCAAGCCAAGTTTTCACTACAGTTACGTTGTCGTTCATTTCTGAATCAGCTGTTCTCGTTGGGCTGAGAAATTATTTTTACATCTAGCACAAACAGATGATATTCGGCTTTTGAACGAAGCCTTCGTGAAATGCACGTTACGTTCGTTTTACAGAAATATGCTATAAATCTCCACAATTTGGAAACGTTGTTCTGGCGTTAAACGATTCATGATGAATTGCCAAACCTTACTGAACAGAAATGTTAACACAGTCAACTGCCAAACCATTGACAACAATCATCGAAACTTCTCATGCAGCTAAAAAAACACCCTAATGATTACAGTTAAACCAACTTTGATGTAATGAATAATTATCTTAAACTTGTAGCTTGGAATGACATCCTATCTAAAATGGATTTAAAATTAATGTATGATAAGTTTTTAGAACTTTTTAATGAAGCAATAATTTTGTTCCAAAAAAGTTGATAATTCAAATCGGTATTCACATTGGTTCAATAGAAAACTTTCAAACCAAAAAACATAAAAAATAAAGCTTATAAGCGTTTCAGAGAAGCCAAAACCGATCCTCAATTAAAATTAAATTACCTTCAGCTTCAAAGACAATTCGACATACTAAATAAATTTTTATACATACAGTTCATACTTATTAAATACTGAATCTAAAATTAAAAATGACAGCAAATATTTTTGGTCCTACATAAATACTAAGAGAAAAACGAATGGCCTACGAATGGGTATTTGCATTTCAATGAATTCGACGTAGAAAGAGCCCTTAATGATCTAAAATGTAAAAAGATGGGAGGTCCTGATGTTATTGCGCCCATTATACTTAAAAACTGCGCGGCATACTTATATGTCCCCTTTTTTAAATCTTTAGAGAATCATTAGACAACGGCATCTTCCTCGATAGTTGGAAATTGTCTCTTATCGATCCAATCCACAAGTCGGGTCATAAACAAAATATAAGCAACTATAGACCGATCTGAAAATCTCTTCCATCCCTAAATTATTGGAAAGAAAATCATCATGGTTTGATCAACAACAAACTTGGCCCTTTTTTGTAACTATGTTATAAAAAACTTTGAAAATCATTTGCAAATCGATGTTTTTACTGACTTTGCAAAGATATTTGATAGTGTAAACCATAACAAATTACTTAAAAAGCTGTATTTGAAAAGCTGTTGTTCTTCCAACTTGCTAAATTGGATAGAACCATACTTAAAAAACAGCTATAAAATCGTTTAAATTAACATCAAAACAGAACCCATAAAATTAACCTCTGGTGTACCGCAGGGTAGTTACTTAGGACCCCTATTATTTTTGTTATTCATAAATGATTTACCTTCAGTCATAAAACATTCACAATGCCTCCTGTTTGCGGATGATCTAGAAATATATCGCTCTATAAAATCTTATGACTGTGCCCTCTTGCAATCTGATATAGATTCCGTCTCTAATTGGTGTGATGATTATAGCATGTCTTAAATATTTCCAAATGCGAGTGTTTTTTTATTTTTATTTAAAACTAATATACCTTTAATTAGCACATATTCCATCAAACATCATCGGCTTGGTACAAATATACTTCTATATGGAGCAACGATATGGTGGCCAGCCTTAGAAAATATCACATAGGCGTTGCTAGGCGACAGGCATCTTGTTCGGCGGTCAGACTAAGGGAAACTGGAGTTTGGAAAAACATGGGTTTAGGACACGCATCCATACTCTACAAATTCAGCTTAATTCTTCCAAGGACTGATTATTGTAATCCACTGCTTTCCTTTGATGAAAACTACGACACGCTTATTCCACCTAGAACATATTGGAATAAAGGTGCGCCGTGGAAACCAGGGTGTCTATATTTCTGTACAGATGGGTCAAAATTAAGTGGCAAGTTCGGGTATGGGTCTACTCAAAGAATTAGGGGTATCCTTGGTTCGTAGGCTACCGGATCTCAGTAGTGTTTATCGAGCCGAAATGATGGCAATTAAGGAAGTTGCAACATGGCTCTCAGAGAATGGCATCTATAAACGAGAAATATATATTTTCTCAGGCAGCCAAGCAGCGATCAAATCGATGGAGCAAGTATCCATCAACTCTAAAGTAGCCAAAGAATGCCGTGCTGCAAAAGGCGAAATATCAAATTTTTATGACATCAGCTTAATATGGGTACATTGGCATATGGGCATACTTGGAATTGAAGAAACAGGCGAGCTTGCTAGGAAAGGTACATCGGTGACTTCAAGGAAATTACCGAACATCCCGATGGCAACTGTCAAAATTATGCTCAATGAGTACACTACATCTAAAGCAAACTCTAGATGGGCTTAACTCTCAACATGCAGAACATCAAGACTTATCTGGCCAAGATTCTAGACCAGTGGTCATCAATTTATGTGTTCCCATTACACGCGGGCGTCGTGTGTTTTTGTGGTTTTGCACACGAAGTAGCAATCGGCTCGCTAAGTTTGTACACAGTGTAAAAGCTTGTTTTTTCTCTTGTGCTTTAAATTTTAAGACATTATGCTTTGAGCGTTCATACGGTAAGGGTGTTCCTCGCCGTCTTATTTATAAATGTACGTAAATTTATATTATACTGTTTCTATATCAAATCTGCCATTAAAATTAAGACAAAACAATATAAAAAAATTAAAAATTTAAATAAAAAAATTAGAGTACAAATATATTATATAGATATAAAAAACATTAATACATTCTACTCAACACTTTTACCTTTTTTGCTCTTTTCTATGTTAAACTAGCGAAAAACAAACACAAAAATTATAAAGAAAACGTTATATTGAAAAACCTACACTTAACAATATTTTATTGCATCAAATGGTGCGAGAGCGTTTAACAACTTCTTGTTTCAGTCTAAAGCTGTGCACTCGGAAAGCTATCTTTGTTGCTGTTTGAACTCTGCGTTGATGAACACTGCTCTAGACCCAGAGCGATCGAGAGCCCATCTCTCGTTGGGAAGACCAGAGGTAGCTACGCTAGTGTCTGTTGGCACAGGGCTCTGCTTAATAGGCAGACATACCTCCAGACTGGGAGTCATCACAAATGACTTCTGCAAAAGCTGCAGGGACGAGGAGAAGGAAGAAACCATCTCCCACCTTCTTTTTTCTGTCACGCGCTCGCTAGAAGAAGGCATAAATATCGGGTCATTCTTCTTTTCTGAGCTTGACGACGTGTCAAGGACAAGCGTCAAACGTCTTTTAAGCTTTATCAAGAGCTCAATGTGGTTCCATTCGGACTGAAGGCTAAGTGTGCAGCGGTATCACAATGGATCTTATTGGTGTAAGTGAGCCGAGGTACGAGCGTTTTGGTTAAAACACGTAAAGCGGCTGCCGTCTCAACCTAACCCATCGTCTTGGATCGAAGTTTAAATTTCACAGAGCATGTGAACTACATTTTTTCGAAAGCTTGTTCTACGCTCGGTTTCCTCAAAAGAAATTCTACTGCTTTTACAGACCCTTATGTACTCAAAACTTTGTATAATGCTTTGGTAAGGTCTCAATTGTAATACTGTTGCATAATCTGGAATCCTTACGGGGTGCACTCTATCAGAATCAAAAGAGTAAAAAAAAAACTTTACTAGGGTACGTAGTAGTGCGTTAATAAATACTCAATCACTTGAATGCCGTCGGAAGTTATTTTCTGTTATGTTTGTAAGAGGCTTAATACAAAATCACATAAACTGCCCTAGACTACTCGTTATGCTTAATTTCTATGCGCCTACTCGGTATCTTAGAGAACAATTTAATTTTCGTGATAATCACCACCGGTCTAGTTATGCTCGGAATGAACCAATTGCTCGTTGCATCAGAAACAAATTCAATTTTGCCATCCATACATAATCTTTAATTTTATGTCATGTTATACCTTTAAAAAAATGTTATTATAGTTCTAAGTCAACTCATTCAAATACCTCATGTTGTAATTTCTTGTTTCACAACAATTTTTCTATTTATATATATATATTATATATATATGTAATAGTAAATTGTTACTTATAGTAGTCTGCCAGAGTATTTACTCTATTGATGAATCAATAAATTAAAGGAAGTGTCACTAATTTTGTACTCGATAACATTTTTTGTATTTCTTGCCCATCCGGCAACCCTATGAATTATTGCTTCTTTCTTTTGCTCTTTCTTTTGTCTACTTTTACTGTTTCAAATTAATTGTCGTTAAACTCCATTAGAGATCAGACGTGCGGTAAATTACAAAGAACATTGAAATAAAACTACTTAAAATATTAAATATCTGTTAATTAATTAATTTTGGCCATCGTGTGACAAAATCAGAAGTGGGATGAGCCTAGAGTGTTTATCAATCGAAGATTTAAAACATAAGTTGCGCAGTCGTGGTCCTAAAACGTCGGGAAAGAAAGTGGAGTTAATTTTTCGTTTAATGGAAAACGGTGTCAATTCGGATGAAAAAAGCGTGTCCAATAGCGTTGGAAAACCTCCTCGACAAAATACAGCCGCGATGATGTTGCCTAGCGTTTCGAGTGCTTCGGAATCTGCACCACTAGGTAATTCGGTTGAAGTGCAAAGCGCCAACAACAACCACACAAACGCTGATGTCGCGAAGCTGCGTGACGAAGTCAGTAGCCTCCATCGTCTTATGGAGACGCTGGCAGAGCAGTTTACATCAGTATTGTCGTCGGCAGAGTTATACGCTGCCTAACAGTGTAAACAATCAATCATATTCCTGAAAATGCACAGCATGTGTCCGAAGTGCAAATAACTGTACCACAAAATCCGTTGATTGAAAGCAATCTTTCGCATCAAGCAAATTCGTTGTTGCTAACTCCGGTACAGCAAAGCACAATAAGTGAAAACGCTTTCGATTCGAACTACACGTGTGCGGTCCCTGTTACAATTGGTACAACAAAGGTAACAACAACAACAGTAGCGTCTCCGACGGTTTCTAACGGGAATTATTTAAACACGCAGCGCATGCAAACGTCAAACATGACCTCGAATATGTTCGCTTCGAATACAAACTAATAATCAAGTGCATCGCATAGTGGAACGCATGAGCGTTAGAGAAATAAGTGACGTTTTGCCAGATTTCGATCCATCCAACAATGATATCACGTCGGCTCAGTTTATCGATAGGGTGGAACAATTGAAAAGTGTTTATCAGTGGGAAGACAAAATTCTTCTTATTTCACTGCACAGCAAGTTAAAAGGTGTAGCCAAAAGCTGGATAAATTCGCAGCAAGTGTTTAAACAATGGGTAGATTTTGTTGTAACTTTTATGAACGATTTTCCCTGTATAATCAATAGTGCCGATATACACATGCAAATGATGAGTGCGCGCGTGAATAGATTTGAAACGTTTATAGAATTTTATTATCGAATGGTTGCATTAGGCCGAAGAGGAAATCTTGATGACAGTGCTATTATAAAATATGTAATAAATGGTTTGCCAGATGATAGCCTTCGTAAGACATTGTCTGCGATGCATTTTGTGACGTGCTCAGAATTATTAAGATCAATGACAGGTGTGGTTGCAAATTCAAAAAAACAATTAAATATAATCGCGACACCTCTACAAAATTTTGTAAAAACTGAAAATGAAGTAAAGAAAAGTAAAAACGAATTTAAAGAAAATAAATCAGGACCGGTGTGTTACAATTGTCATGAGCGTGGACACATTTCTAAGAATTGTGCGAAACCACAACGAAAAGGGCGCTGTGATCTGTGCCAAGTTACATCGCATGAAACTAAAAGTTGTCCAAACAGAAATTTCAACTCGGTGAATGTTGTCAAAGACAAATTGTTCCAGAAAAAAATTTAGTTAAAAATGTTTTCGTTAACAATATTGAGGTGAGTGCACTTATTGATTCGGGTAGTTGTAACTCAATAATAAGATACAATGTTGCTAAACTTTGTGACTCTGCTTTCCGTGCGTGTAATAAAACATTGTGCGGTTTCGCAGGTGGCGAATTTACATGTCGGAAAATGCTTGTAACCTCTGTGAACATAGACGGAAAATCATATGATAGTGAATTACTGGTGGTCGATGATAACATAATGAATTTTGACTTAATTATTGGTACGGACTTATTGTCGCGAGCGAGAGTTGTAATTGAAAATGGTAAATGTGAAGTATTTCCTCGGGGTGATATGAATATAAACTTAAATGAAGCTCTATCAGTGTCGGAAAAGAATGATCTCATAACTTTGTTAAATAAATATAAGGACTGTTTTGGTGAAAAACTAGAAGACATTGGTAAAAGCGGAACTGTGAAAATGGTAATTTCGGTTACGTCGCCTCAAACCATTGCAAGAAATCCATATCCAGTTCCAATACCAAAACGTGAAATTGTTGAAAAAGCAACTGACGAACTGCTCAAAATGAAAATAATTCGCCCGTCAGAGTCGCTTTATGCATCACCTGTTGTTCTGGTTCGAAAGCCAAGCGGAGAATATCGGCTATGCATCGATTATAGGGAGCTGAACAAGGTTACAGAGAAGCAGCCGTGGCCGATGCCTACTGTAGAAAGCGTCTTATCTACGTTAGCAGGTAAGCAATTTTTCACTACACTCGATATGATGTCTGGATATTACCAGATCGAAATTGATGACGACTCGAAGCATTTCACTGCATTTGTTACACATCACGGGCATTTTGAGTTCAACCGCATGCCCTTTGGTTTGCGCAATGCTCCTTGTACGTTCCAAAGAATGATGAACAGAGTAATCGAACCTGTCAAGAATCGAGTTGTCAGCTATGTTGACGAGGTTATTGTTGCGTCAGATTCATTCGAAGAAGGAATCAAAAACTTGGAAGAGTTGTTGCAAATCATTAAAAGTGAAGGGCTCACGTTTCGCTTAAATAAATGTTTTTTTATTAAGACAACCGTCACATTTTTAGGCCATGAGTTAGGTGCTGATGGAATTCAACCAGGCCGACTCAAAACCATCTCTGTAAGAGAGTTCCCAGTTCCAAGAAGTGTCACAGAAACGCGTCGTTTCCTTGGATTAACGGGTTTCTTTAGAAAATTCATCCAAAACTATGCTCAGATAGCCGCTCCATTGACGAATCTAACCAAGAAGGAAGTTGTGTTCAGGTGGACGACCGAGTGTGAAGACGCATATAGACGTTTAATTCAAATTTTATCAGACAAACCAATATTGTGTGTCTACGATGTTGCAAAGAATCATCACTTGCACACTGATGCAAGTAGTGTTGGCATTGCTGCAATACTTCTACAACAAGAATCTGACGGGTTTAAGCTTGTTGCTTATTTTATTAGACTTTGTAACGACGCCGAAAGAAAATACCATGGGTATGAGTTAGAAGTCTTAGCAGTGGTGGAGGCTTGTCAACGGTATCGTATGTTATTACTCGGTAAGAAATTCACAATCGTCACTGATTGCGCAGCAATATCTAGCTTAAAGGCAAAAACACCGATGATTCCACGAGTTGCACGTGGGTTGCTACGTTTATTAGAATTTGATTATGACATCTTACATCGACCTGGACAGGCTATGAGTCACGTGGACGCAATGAGCCGAGCACCAGTAGAAGACCCAGTTGAACCTGAAGACGTCAGCGCTTGCATTATGCCTATAAAGCTATCTACTGATGACTGGGTGCTGTCAATGCAAAAACAAGATCCACATTTGCGGGAATTAGTGGACATTTGTACAGGACTTGCAACATAGGATCAGCGCAAGCAAATTGACGCGGATTATGTTTTTAAAAAGAACTGGCTCTACCGAAAAAACGAAGGAAACTTGCTGCTTGTCGTTCCAAAGGGAATTAGGTGGAGGATAGTAAAATTCTGTCATGATGATGTAGGTCATCCGGGATTAGAAGGGACCATCAAACGTATAAAACAACATTTTTGGTTTCTAAGGTGCCGTAATTTTACCAAAGGTTATATACAATCATGTATTGATTGCTGCTTTACTCGAGAGCCAAGACAAAAAGAATGCGAATTACATGGAATGGCAGTACCAAGGATTCCATTCGAAATCCTTCATATGGACCACTTGGGACCTTTTATAAAAAGTCGTCGTGGTAACGAGTACATCTTGGTAATTGTGGATGCCCTTACTCGTTACGCCATCATCTGTGCTGTTAGATCTACAAAGTCAAAACCTGTCATCGATGCCTTATACCAATTAACTTTGCAATTTGGTATGCCCAAAACGATTATCACCGATAGAGGTACTTGTTTCACTTCGTCCATGTTCAAAGAATTTTGTGATATGAACGATATTCGTCATATTAAGGTTGCAGTGCGAACACCAAGAGCGAACGGGTTAGCTGAGCGAATAAACCAGTCTGTTTTAGCATTCCTCAAGCCGTCAACTTCCAACGACATAGACTGGGACATGGAGTTGCGCCGCCTACAATGGACCTTAAACACGAACGTCAATAGTACCACGAAATATTCACCGATTGATCAAATATTTGATTTTCCACTAAGAGACATTGGTGGTAATAAACTGCTAGCTGCCGTGTCAAACGAGAACATCGACATCAGAAAATTATCAATAAACGAACGACGTGATGAAGCCATAAAAAATATTGAATCAGCTCGAAAAGTATGGAAAACCAGGTTTGATGCAAAGCATAAAAAGCCACATGCGTACAAAGAAGGTGATCTTGTCTTGATCGAAAGTGCCAATCCAAGCACTGGAACTTCGCGAAAATTAGAACTAAAATATCGAGGGCCTTACATTGTAACGAAGATCCTGCGGTTCGACAGATATGTCATCGAAGACATTGAAGATGCTCCTAGGAATCAACGAAAGTTCAGCACTGTGGCAAGCTATGATAAACTCAAGCCATGGTGTACCCTGTATCCCGAAATTGATAGCGACTATGATACCGAAGACGAATCAGCGAATATCGATGCTTAAGTGCAATGAACCTCGGGACGAGATTCTATCAGGAAGGCCGAGTTGTCACTAATTTTGTACTCGATAACATTTTTTGTATTTCTTGCCCATATGGCAACCCTATGAAATATTGCTTCTTTCTTTTGCTCTTTCTTTTGTCTACTTTTACTCTTTCAAATTAATTGTCGTTAAACTCCATTAGAGATCAGACGTGCGGTAAATTACAAAGAACATTGAAATAAAACTACTTAAAATATTAAATATCTGTTAACTAATTAATTTTGGCCATCGTGTGACAGAAGTCTGCGTGATCAACCGTGTCGAAGGCTTTCCAGTACCAGTACTGATCTCTTACAGGGCGATTCAGGTTAAGACTGCGGCTTATACGTGTGATAATGGTTCATATAACATATTAAACCGGCATTCGGTTCATAATCTCTGTGTGAGTATCTCCGTTGATTGTGCGGAATTTGGTGTCTATTTGAAGTTCCACTGCTGACCCTCTTTGGTCGTTACCGAGGAGTGAAGACCACATCACATGGTTTGCATTGAAATTTTCTAGGATAAGGTGAATGCTTCCTTCTAGCAGCCAGCTAATACTTGGGATGGACATGACTGCTATACTCTGATGTTCCAAATATTGATGACTTGCATCTACTTTAGAGGAGATAGCTCTGTATAGAACACTATTGTTGATAACGAATGAAAGGTCTCCACCACCATTCCTGACAATGTTCTAGTCGCTTTCACTGCAAAAACTGAAATTGTTTGTCAACTTTGTTTGCTGAATCTCTGCAATTACGATCTTGTGCCGACTCATGAGTGCATCACCTCTGCGAGTTTGTTTCTGAAGCCATAGCAATTGAATTGAATAACTGGATAGCATGCCTGATCTTGCCACAGTAACTAACAGTTCGCTGTTGTTGCATCACTGCTTTGGGTGAATGAGGTGGCTTTACAAAAGGTTGCACGTTAGCATAGCGTAGAATTTTTCACTCCATTCACGGTGGTGGGTTAGATTCATGGCACCAATCAAGGCAATCGTATTACGGAGATAGTGTTGCAGCGAATGATATGCATAGTGCAGCGACGAAGTTCACACTCTTGTACTTGTGGCTACGTAGTCCAGATCAGCTCGAAACCAGTTACCACAGGAGTTACATCCACAGAGATTGATTGTAGTCAATAAAGTACAAGGAATTGATAACACTGCTCTACAAAATTCCTAAAATGTTCTGATTTGAAAGTGTGAACAGTCAATTTAGATGTAAATTGGGACTCTTATTTCGAATATCATCTTTAAAATTATTCTGTAGCACCGTTTTTATGTTATCGATAGGTTATTATTTTTAGTGAATTTCAAAAAAATGTGCTCCTACATTATTGCAAATAAGACACGTTTTTATGAATTTATTTAAATAAGTAGTATATTTTGTTAAAGGTTATTGAAATACCTTTCATTTGTTACTACATAATATTCCAATTGGATAGACATGTTATGCTCTATTAATTAAAATATTTTAATTTTTATGTTGATTTTGTATGATTTAAATACAAATTCTAAATGTTTGATAGTTTAAATCATACTTGATTTTAAATAAAAATTCTAGTTTGATAGTTAAGTCAGAATTCGTGAAATTAGCACAAAAAATGTGTTTTTATTTTTTGTTGTTGTACGGTGACCATTTATTTACAGTTATTCATTTAGCCGTTATTGATTTAGTATTTTGTAGATTGTGGCTAAACGGGAAGAGTCTCCAACAATTTTTTTACGGATTTCGGTTCGTAATTGATTTGTTCCTGTGGTCAATATTTTTTAAATTTCTAGAAATCAACGAAACCGTTCAGATGTTATGATTTTTTAAAAAAGTGTTGTCCAAAAGTTTAACTGCCTATAACTTTTACAAAAAAAAAAAATGTTCGAAAAAAAGTAAGTAAATTTTTTCTTCTCATGCAAGTCATTATAGAGTCATTAACGTTAAAAAATAAGCAACTTTTATATTTTGTGCTGATTTCACGAACTCTGACTCAACTATCATTGAATACATTCAAAGAATTCGAGAATTTCCTCAACAAGTAGTAAGCGATCAAAAGCTTTAGGGCAAAGAGCATTATACATCTAGAGGGCGACATATGACAATATACATATATGAAAGATATACTACCACGTATATCTTTTAAACATCACTATAAATTAGTATAATGATTTACGGATATGCACCTGGAATGTCCGAACCCTTAATTGGGAAGGTGCCTCTATCCAACTGACTGATGTCTTGGAAAGATACAAAGCTGATATCACTGCTATCCAAGAAATGCGATGGAAGGGACAGGGTTGCATTCGGCATGCACCCTGTGATATCTACTACAGCGGCCATGCGGAGAAGCACGAGTTTGGATGCGGATTTGTAGTTGGCAAGAGACTACGGCCCCACGTCCTGCGATTCACACCTGTGAACGAACGACTTGCCATAATCCGCATCAAGGTTAGATTTTTCAATATAAGCCTAATATGTGCGCACGCTCCCACAGAAGACAAGGACGATGAGATCAAGGAAATTTTCTACGAGCGCCTTGAAAATGCTTACGAGCGCTGCCCCCGTCACGACGTAAAAATCGTGCTTGGTGACTTCAACGCTAAGGTGGGCAAGGAAAATATTTTTGGTCCAACAGTCGGAAAGTTCAGCCTCCACGACAACACCTCCGATAACGGAATGAGGCTGATTGACTTCGCCGCAGCACGAAACATGGTCGTAAGTAGCACTAGATTCAAGCATCTCAATATTCATAAAGCCACCTGGATGTCCCCTGATCAAAAAACCAAGAATCAAATTGATCACGTTTTGATCGACGGAAGGCACTCTTCCAGTGTATTGGATGTACGCACGATCCGTGGTGCAAACATTGACTCGGATCACTATCTTGTTGCAGCCAAGATCCGTACACGTCTATGCGCAGCTAAGAATACACGCAACCCTACACAGAGAAAGCTAGACGTCGATAAGCTGCAATCAAAACAGACAGCCGATGCTTTTGCCACTCGACTCTCACTCCTGCTTCAAAGCACTCCTCCAATCGATGATATATGCGCGCAGTGGACTCACATTTCCAACTCCATGCGTGCGGCTGCTGAAGAGGTGATTGGCTACCAACGCCCTAGCCGAAACCAGTGGTACGACCAGGAGTATCGCGACGCCACTGCAGAGAAAGACGCCGCCTACAAAGCCACCCTGCAGTCGGTTGTAACGCGCGCTGCTAAGGAGCGATACAAAGAAAAGAGGAGGGAAGAGAGACATATTTTCAGGCGGAAAAAAAGAGAGGCAGAAAAGCGCGAGCAGGAGAAGATTGAGATGTATGGTGACAGGAATGAGGCCCGAAAATTTTTCGAAAAAATAAGACGCCTTGCCGATGGTTTTAAAACCGGGGCCTCTTCCTGCAAGGATGAAAACGGGAATCTAGTGACAGATGTCCAGAGTATACTGACGTTATGGAGGGAACACTTCTCTAAGCTTCTAAATGGCGACGCTGACAACAATCCCGCCAATAGAGATGATATTCCGGAAACCCCAATTTTGGATGACAGCGTTGAGGTTCCGCTGCCCGACTATGATGAAGTTCTGACAGCTATAGCTCGGCTTAAAAATAACAAAGCCGCGGGAGCTGATGGCTTACCTGCTGAGTTGTTTAAGAACGGAGGCGAAGCTCTACTTAAATGCATTCACGAGCTTCTATGCAGAATATGGTCGGAAGAATGCATTCCGAACGATTGGAATCTCAGTGTGCTCTGCCCAATCCACAAGAAAGGCGATCCCACTATCTGTGCCAATTACCGTGGGATAAGCCTTCTTAATATCGCATATAAGGTCCTGTCGAGCGTTTTATGTGAAAGATTGAAGCCCATTGTAAACGAACTGATCGGACCTTATCAGTGTGGCTTCAGACCTGGAAAGTCCACCATCGACCAGATTTTCACGCTACGACAAATCTTGGAGAAGACTCAAGAAAAACAAGTCGACACCCACCATCTTTTTGTCGACTACAAAGCCGCCTTCGACAGCCCAATAAGGAAGCACCTGTACTCCACCATGTCTGAATTTGGTATTCCTGCAAAACTAATACGACTTTGCAGGATGACACTGAGCAACACCAGCAGCGCAGTTAAAATCGGGAAGGACCTCTCCCCACCATTTATTACCAAACGAGGTTTCAGACAAGGTGATTCCTTATCGTGCGACTTTTTCAACCTAATGATGGAAAAGATCATCCGAGCTGCTGATCTGAGACGTAGTGGCACAATATTCTACAAGAGTGTTATGCTGCTTGCGTATGCTGATGACATCGATATCATTGGCCATAATACGCGCGAAGTCAGTGCAGCATTTTCCAGATTAGAAAGAGAGTCAAGTCGAATGGGTCTGGCAGTGAATGCAGACAAGACGAAATACTTAGTGTCAACAAACAAACAGTCCCAGCGTCTTGGAACCCACGTTACCGTTGACAATACCTCCTTCGAGGTTGTGAAGAACTTCGTTTATCTGGGATCCAGCATTAATTCTACCAACGACATCAGCATTGAGATCAAACGAAGAATAACTCTTGCCAACAGGTGTTACTTTGGGCTCAGTAGGCAATTGAGAAGCAGAGCCCTCTCTCGACGAACGAAAATCACGCTCTATAAATCGCTCATCATGCCCGTCCTACTTTACGCATCACAAACCTGGACGCTGAGCAGTTTAGATGAAAAGACTTTAGGAGCATTCGAGAGAAAGATTCTTCGTAAGATTTACGGACCAATCTGCGTCAATGGCGAGTACCGAATACGGTGGAATGATGAACTGTATGAGCTGTACGCTGACATCGACATAGTCAAGCGCATTAAAATCGAGCGGCTTCGCTGGCTTGGTCATGTTCAGCGCATGAAAGACGATGCTCCAGTGAAGAAAACATTCGATTTAATAAATTAGTATTATATGCAATAAAATATATTTAGGGTATTCACAAGGTGTGCTATCATGCCATAATGTCATATTGTCCTAAGATTTTACACTAGTTTAAGCATTTTATTGTTGCCTTCCATATAAAAAAAGTACTAATATATTACAACTCTGAAAGCTATGCTTATTGAAGTGTCGTAATCAAACAACTGTTTCTTATTTGCATTTATTTATCTTGTAAATTTTAGTTGTAAAATTTTAGGACAATATATCTTTTCCAACTGGGACATACTGGCTCTGTAGCTACACGCATCTGTATTCTCTATTGTATTTATCTTGCTAAAAAAAACAACCAATAACAAACGACAAAAACAAAAGCAACTGCTGTGTATATATACATATGTACATTTTACATACATATTAATAACAACGACAACAAGAAAAGAAGCACTATAACAAACGAAATGATTGCTAAACAAACTAACAACCACAACAACCAAACCAACAACCATAACAACAGCATAAGCAACTACTAAACAGAGCTATTAATGTGTCAAAAAGTACTCATTGTAATTCAATTCCAATTCCTTGGAATTAGAAATTGGTAATTGGTGCTCTCAATTCCTAAGGAATGCAATTGGAAAAAATCGTCAATGCCATTGCAGGAAATGTAATTGGTAACTGAACACTTCCATTCCGTGGAATGGAATTACAAAAAATGGTCAGTTCCATTACAGGATTTGTAATTGGTAATTGAACACCTCAATTCCTCAGGAATGGAATTGGAAAAAATCGTCAATTCCATAACAGGAATTGTGACTAGTAATTTAACACCTAACACTAAAATTCTTAAATGTGCTTGAAAAATTTGTGAAAATGACCCTCATACAAACTGCTCTGTAAGACGTAATTCTACGTCAAAAACAAAAAAATTTATAAATTGTATTTTAAAGGGTGTTTTTTTTAGAGGTACAGAACTTCGAATTGAAATAAAACACAAGAAAATCGTTTTAATGTCCATCAATTTGGCTTTATTGGAAGGATAATTAATGCCATTAATGCCATTAATATTTAAATATGATTTCGGGCATGTGGCCGCCACAGCTGGCTCGAATAAAGCCAATTCTACAGGTCCAATTTTCAACCACTTTTTCGAGCATATGGGGCCGTATGTCGGCAATAACGCCACGAATGTTGGCTTCCAAGTCCCCTAACGTTTCTGGTTTGTTGGCGTAGACGAGCGACTTCACATATCCCCAAAGAACATAATCCAATGGTGTCAAATCACACGATCTTTGTGGCCAATTGACAGGTCCATTCCGCGAAATTATGCGCTCATCGAATGTTTCCTTCAATAAATCGATTGTGACGTGCGCTGTGTGGCATGTAGCGCCGTCTTGTTGGAACCACTACTCATCCACATTCATGCCATCCAATTCGGGAACAAAATAGTCGGTTATCATGGCTCTATACCGGTCTCCATTAACGGTAACTGACTCTCCAGCATTATTTCGGAAGAAGTATGGCCCAATGACTCCACCAGCCCATAGAGCACACCAAACAGTCAGTTTTTATGGATATAATGGCGTCTCAAGGGTCTCATGTGGATTCTCTTTACTCCAAATGCGGCAATTTTGCTTGTTGACGTAGCCATTCAACCAAAAATGAGCCTCATCACTGAACAAAATTTTGCGATGAAAATAAGTATCGAGATCAATCTCATTTTCGGCCCATACACCAAAATCACGACGCATTGCATGGTCTCGCGGCTTTAATTCTTGCACAAGCTGGATCTTGTAAGGTCGCAAGCCAAGATCTTTGCGCAAAATCTTCCATAAAGTTGATGGACAAAGCTCCAATTGCTGTGCACGGTGGCGAATCGATTCATTCGGGTCCTCTTCAACATTTTGCTCTACAACGGCAATTGTTTCTTCGGTGCGCACTGTTCGACGTCTCTGCGGATGCGTATTATCACATAGAGTAAACGTAGTGCGAAAACGACCCATGGATAACCGAATTAATTGCTCTGATGGACGATTATGTCGACCATAAAATGGATGGAGCTTGCGGTAAACTTCGCGAACTGAACCATTATTTTCGAAATAAATTTGCACGATTTGCAAGCGTTGTTCTTTTGTCAACCTGTTCATGATGAAATGGCAAACCAAACTGAACATAAATGACATTAGAGTTGCCAGATTTCACCACAAAATGCCAGTTTTATCTCTATTCGAAAAACAAACCTCTAAAAAAAAACACCCTTTACTTACTAGATGATCTGGACGACGTTGTTCTGTGCCTTCCTGTCTTCCATAAATATGGCTAAAGTTTTATATGTCATATTGTGTCTCATGACCTCAATCGCTGTAAACAGGCGCACCAATGATTTTATGTATATATAAAAAGTAAATTAATGTAAATATCTCCACCCCAGCGCCCAGTATTGTAACCTACCAGGTCCAAATTTTGTTAAAGACTAATTTTTTTATTTAAACAATATACGGTGTGAATTTGAGCTAAATATGTCTATAAATAAGAGTTTTCGATCCTAGCGTCACCTAGGGATCTAACTTAAACAAAACCCATAAGGAGCACCACACGAACATACGGTGTGAATTCAAGGTTGAAAACTTCAGTGGATCTGCCGTGATGCTCGGACATACATACTCACCAACGTTTTTATATAAAGCTTTTATGGAGCTGAACATATAATATCAATAAATAGTTGAAAATAACTTAAATAGCGGACATTTGAATTTTAAGAAGCGTTTTTCACATTTTTCGCTCCTTAAAGTTCTCTAAAAACAACAGGCCAGTATTATATAAATTTAGGTTTGGGATCCAATAAATTTTTAAGCCTATTACGGTTCACAGCAATACACTGCTGTGTTTTATTTTAAGTATTAGGAATGTACACAATAAAAACAGAAATTACTGTTGTGTTGTGAACCGTAATAGGCCTATTTATCTATTTTAAAATAAAATAAATCCAAATATCATGGACGCCGGTTTTTGTAAAACACAATTTTTCAGAAAACGAGTTTTAAGATTTGGTTAACGAATTTTCTAGTACATTTATGAAAATATGGGTTCCTTTCGTATGCGACAACTTTTTTATGCAATTTTTATCGCCCAAACCGCTTTGGGAACATATGCTACTACACATCCATAAGCTATCGAAAAATAAAAATAGATGAGTTTTCTGGTCGAGCTACATGAGAACCTGCCCTTAAGTATGTACTTTATAAAATTTGTTCATTGTTATTCTGACAGATTCCATTATCTAAAATTTAATAAAATTAAGTGAAGGAGGTACATATAAGTGTTAAATAAGAAATTATTTTTCAAGATTAAAAAAAAATTAATACGTTGTTTTAATATTTTTCCAGGTCTATTTTTGGACGGGTTCTCCTGCGTTGCCAGCTTCCGAGGAGGGATTTCAACCATTACCATCAGTGACTATTAGGCCAGCAGATGATTCACATTTACCAACTGCAAACACTTGCATCTCTAGATTATATATACCATTGTATTCCAGTAAATCAATTCTTAGGAGCAAATTACTTCTTGCTATTAAATCCAAAAATTTTGGTTTTGTATAAATTTTATAATATGTGCATATTTATCTTTTTACTATTAAAAAAATTTCAATGATCAGTAAAAAAATATAAGGCATTAACATATATTTATATATATATGTATATACATATATAAACAGAGATGCATGTGTAAACATATGTATATATATATATAAATATATCTCCTTGTTTGAGATTAAGATTATTATTATTTTACACATATTTTCACGTTTTTCAAAAAAAATTTAAAATGAATTAATTTAAAAAGTATACGCTCATTCCTATTTAATAACTAAAAAACAAATTCTTAAACTAATCGAATAACCATATGTGTTAGAAAACATGAGTCATTCTTAAAAATTTGAAAATTCGTTATAGTGTGTAATTTAACCATAAGAGAGCGATATTTTTTGTTCGTTTTAGAATTGAATTACAAACAAGTGGTATGAAGCACAATTCTTTTAGTATCCGGATATTTTTGTTAATGCTGTTAAGCTAATTAATTGAAACTATAACTTGTGAACTGGAAAAACCCATAAAAGTGAATTAATTTATTGTTCCTTTATTTTATAATTTTATTAAATGTAATACTTAAAAAAGCATTTGTGTTATTCGTTCTTATCATGAGTTTTGGATGAACAATTTTTGTCTAAGAAGTCGTTTCTTAATGCAAATTAAAAATAATGTAGGCGATATCCCTAAAACAGTACAACATATAAACAACTTTCTTTTAGTGATATCGCTTTTCGCCTACCTAATTTTTATTTTAAAAGTGAAAATTGTTTGTTATACAATTTAAAAATTGACTCGGTCAGATACAAATTTATTTTATATATTTAACCATGGCAGAATTATCCAGGTAGCATTGACAACGGCTTATTTTTTCTTCAAAAGGAAAACATAGCCTGTCAAAAACAGCTGTTAGTGAACGAAAGCGAAAATTAAAGCAAATGTCGAAAACAAACACTATAAAAATCAAATCAGAATTTTTGTGCGTTTAAATCAACAAACATTTAAAATCTTGAAAGTTGTTAAAAAGTCGTGTTTGATTTGTGCGAAAACTTTTCAGTCCGTGATGCTAAATTCTATTTAGTGCCTCAAAAGGAATCTAGTCGCCAGAGGTGGATTGATGCGGAAAACATTTTACAGAGCAGGACTTTTGTCATAAAATTGCCGTAAAATAAGATAAAATGTAAATATATCATAAATAAAATAAATATATCATGGCACAAAACATACCCCCCTATTATGAATTTTTATACGATAGACGATAAACGCTTGCAAGCGTACCGTAAAAATCAAGATTTCGAATTATTGTTTTCATACGCCCGATAGATATGCTATTGTGAATGACAGTGATTTTTGCTTACATTTTACTGTGAATTCAAGAAAAAACAACTTAAATTCTCACTTCAGGATATTTGGCCTATTCTGCCAAATCTGTTATTCTGTTATGAATTTTCTGTTATGAGTCATAAAAGATGCCGACCATAAAAGATCTGTTAAAATTGGTACTCTGCCTTTCGATCTTTTATGGTACCCTGTTATCAATCTTCGAAAACAAAAATATATTACAATTCCGTTAACTTCTGTTATGAAGCAGCTGATTGCTGTCAATAAATTGAAAAAGAAATTAATGCAAGTTGAAGAAGTTTCGCTTTTAACGTGTAAATTGCAAATATTTTTACAAAATTATCACTAAAGAATTGCCGTCCATTAGCATTACAAACTAGCATTGCTGATGTGATTAAATTGCTTGTTTTAAAACAATGTTGGACTGGGAGGACGACCCAGATAAGAAGCTTAAGCTTCAATAAAAGTCGTGACTGCCGCAGTTATGGTGAAGGTGGAAGCAGAAGAGGCAGAGGTGACCGCGTAGGTTACAAACATAAAGAGCAACTTGGATACGAGCATGTTGCGGTGGCCAAAACGCTATTCGAATGACAATCGTCGTGGCGGCGATAGTGGTAGGTCATCCTACCAACGACAAGATGTTGAATGCAGGAGGAAGCGAACTAGTAGCTATGATGCAGGCGATGCTGAAGGTTCCTCATATAATCGACAGGATAATAGACGCAACAATGAGCATAGTAACTACAAACGAAAAGACAACGACTTCTACAATAGTACAGCATAGTAAATTTAATAGCATCTTTCGTAGCAGATTAAACAACAAAGTTGCAGCAAAGTTTAGAATTCCAGATAGTAGAAATAAAAATTCCTTTCTCAATTTAAGTTCAGCTTAACATTTTTTATTATATTTTATGCTGAATTTCTTACATAAATAAAGGCATGATTTTACTTTAGCGCCCTCTTGTAAATATTTTTTCTTATTTCTATTTATTGTATTTAGGTTTCCTAAGTCCAAAAGTGCAAAAATAAAATGTCGGTCTCGAATGGCTTAGGAGATAAAATTCGCGAAAGTTTAAAATTAATTATTTTAACTATTTTTCCTGGAACAGAAGTATTAAGAGCTTCTAATTCAAAATCTGAAAAAATTAATGGCCGCTCTCATCTAGTTAAGAAGTTATGGGGTCAGAAGTTGAAAAAATGGAAAAAATAATTTGGACTTTCAGCTTAATTTATAAAAACATGAATTTTTCGTCAGCGGCTCTTTTTGCATTTACCTGCATATAATGTGCATGAATAACTACTTAAAAAAATTTTAAAAAGGCCCTTTTAGCTTAAAGTAAAATACTGCCAAAAGAATAAGTATGTAGAAGCAAATTTCCCTTTCTACGAAGTTATCGCGGCGATTTTTAATACATTTTTTAATTAATTTTTAACTTTTAAACCATAAGAGACAAACATTTTTTCACTTTTGCATTAAGAAGACTGAAAATCATTGACAACAACCTGCATCTGGTTTTTTTCATAGTAAAATATAAGAAAAACTACAATTATTTACCTGGAAAGCGTAACTTTGTTGAATTTTATCTCCCAAACTATAAGAGACCGACAATTTTTTTGCACCATTGAATTTAGGAGACCAAAATACATATGAAAACATAAAAAAAGGGGCGTGGGCTCTAAAGTAGAATTATTACCAAATAAATATATGTAATTCCTAACAGTTTTAATTTAGTTTTGGAGGGTTGGCGTGTGGGAGGTTGGCGTGTTTGTATGCTATTTTGACAAATTTTAAATATATGGTGAATATTTGAGCTTAAAAGCTTATGTACAAAATTTGAAGCTATTACATTAGTTTTAGTGGTATTTAAAGAGATTTCACCGATCTTATAGTCACTCAGTATGGAAGGTGGGTGTGGTTTTCATCTGACTTTGATAAATTTCAATCATATGATGAATTTTTGCGACCGATGCTTATGCATAGTCAAACAGATAACGTTCTTTTCCTGGAACACACAGAATAAAAATTAAATTCTGATAAAAGACAGACAATGTATCTGTTATTCTGATTTCATAACAGATTTGTTCATGAATTCAGACCAAAACGTTTACTTTCTAAAAATTTGTTACGGTAAAAGACAGAAAAATGTATCTGCTATTCTGTTGTCTTTCATAACAGATTGCATAGCAGATTTTGTCATGCAGAATACCAAATAAAAGATTTTGTAAAAGATTTTTGACAGTTCGAAAAATCTGCTATGATTTATGACAGATTTCATAAAAGATTGTCGTGCAGAATACCAATTCTGGTCTCGTAACAGATTTTTTGACAGCTCAAAAATTTGTATGGGAAATCATAACAGAATAACAGAATTTCTTCATAAAAGATTCCGCAGAATAGGCCCAATTAAAAGAAGTTAAAAAAAATATATATGTTGACTATATATGATTTAAATACAAATTCTAAATGTTTGATAGTTTAAATCATACTTGATTTTAAATACAAATTCTAGTTGTTTGATAGTTTAAAATCGTTTATTGAGCTTAAGGTCAAAGTTAGAACAATTGTTCTAACGAATTTTTCCAAAGAAACAACAACAAAGTTTTTCAATATGAAAGGAAAAAAATCACTAGCTTGATTTTATTGTACAATTTCTGCGCTGCTAAACGCGTCATCAGAAATCTTTGTGATTGCCCGTGCAAGCGCGCGCTAACGCAATGCACCATCGGGGCGATGAGATTTTGAAGCGTCAATTTCTCATTTTTTCCTCAATTTCATAATGTCACATTTGTTGTTGTATTTCTGTTTTACTTTAGTTTCTATGCTTATGTTATTATATGTAGTCCAACAGCCTGCTGGAAGTCTGCACTAACAAAGCATGTTTACTGAAGTTGTTTTTAGAATTTTTGCTGATTTTGTTTTTCAGCTGTTTCCGTTTGGTCGAGCTCTACCATTTGATTAAAGTGTTTTCTAAATGACCTCTATATTTATTATGTTGACTTTATATGATTTAAATACAAATTCTAAATGTTTGATAGTTTAAATCATACTTGATTTTAAATACAAATTCTAGTTGTTTGATAGTTTAAAATCGTTTATTGAGCTTAAGGTCAAAGTTAGAACAATTAATTGTTCTAACGAATTTTTCCAAATTGTTCTAACTTTGACCTTAAGCTCAATAAACGATTTTAAACTATCAAACAACTAGAATTTGTATTTAAAATCAAGTATGATTTAAACTATCAAACATTTAGAATTTGTATTTAAATCATATAAAGTCAACATAATAAATATAGAGGTCATTTAGAAAACACTTTAAAAAAATATATATAAATATGTTTCCGACGTTCCATTGAGTTCTTTGCAAAGCATAGATACTGTGAAAGGAAAGCTGTTGTGGGATGCTTCCATTTGGGGTTTTCTTCCATTGAAGTGGCAAGACGCTCCAGTTTAGTTTTCGAGCTCAACTCTTGACCAGAAAAGATCGCATGGATTTTGCTCAAATCCTGTCCAAAAACTTATTTCTATCACTTTAATACTAACATATTTCGAAAAAGATTAAAAATTCATATATAATTTCAGCTACCGTACAAGAATATTTAGCCGCTTGCAAGCGTATGAAACTGAACAGCTGATCCGATACGTATCGTTTCGTAATACCATTTGTTTGCGATAAACGATAAACGCTATCTGTCGGATTTAATACGACAAATTTAAGTTCGTAATAAAGGGCTGCACAAATGTATTTGCTTCTTTGATTCCACCAAGTACTTTTAGCTAGGCACATCACTTGTAGCAGAATTAAGCAAAGAAATAGCGTAAAACCGTTGCTTGTTGCTCAGAGAAAAAGTAATGCTTCAACTCTCTCTCTCTCTCGGATCAAATGCATACGCAACTTGCTCTCATCAATTACAGTAATTATCGGTCGCTATCACGGCAAATGAAAAAAAAACTGTCTAGTTCTACCTTCTACTGCAAGTACTTGCGTATGCTGAAAGCAGAAGTCATTATCAGTTGCTAATGAAAGCAATAGTAAAGTAAAAATAAAGTAAGAGTTAACATAAAAAAATGAAAATTGAAGAAGTAAGTAAATATTCAATTATTGTTTTATTTTAATTTTTAAATGCTAAAATATTTACAGCCAACAAACAGTCATTCTTTTCCTGCAAATAATATTAATAGCCGTTTTAACCCTCCCTCATGCACATGTTCCGATAGTCACGTACGTAGCGCATGTATCTGGCCAGATACACTATGTATTTTATTTATTTAGTATAATTAATTATAATAATAAATTATTACAACTAAGATAATATGTCGAGCAACTAGCTGCCAGGGCCTTCGGCTCGGGTTTATTAAATTTTATTGTGTTGAATAGTCATTGGGTAATAAAGAAAAAAAAAATTAGGTTATACTAGAAAAGATTTTATATAAAATGCGTTAGGTTACATACTTTTATAAATTCATATATTTTTAGTATATTTTGTAATGTGATGTTAGTAAGTAGACTACTAGGTTTGGTGTTGCCAAATATTAAATTTCTGTTGTAAGTAAACTTATTGCATACATCGAGGATATGCACAACGGATGTTGGACTGTTGCAAAATTGACAGTTGGAGGCTCTCTTACCACACAGCAAGTGTTCATGTGAAAATTGTGTATGCCCGATCCGAAGTCGAACGAATGTTTTGCTCAGTAGTCTGGTGCATGATGTTGGGTAGATTGCTTTGACTCTCTCTTTATTGATGGTGCTGTAATGATGATTATAGTTGAGCCATTCATTTTTCCTTAAATGTTGGAGATGTTTGTTAATTACTTCCAAAATGTCTTTTTTCTCGTATGTATCTAATGTGAGATGGGGGCTTTTGCCTGCTGCTTTGGCGGCTGCGTCAGCGTATTCGTTTCCTGGGATGCCTACATGTGCTGGAACCCACATAATTTTTATTTTATTAGGGTGTTTGATGCAGGAGTTTCTGATAGATGAAATGAGTTGGCTGTTGTTGTTGTTTATGTTCCGAACTGCCTCAAAAGCAGATTTGCTATCAGTACAGAGAATGTATTTACCTTTAGTAGAACCAGCAAAGTCGGTGGCAAGTTTAAGAGCCAGAGCTTCGGCTGTAAAAACAGAGCAATACGGTGCAAGAAGTCCAGCTTTTATTATGGTACCATTATTGGAAACAACCGAAAAAGATGAGCTGTTCTCTGTTTTCGATCCATCCGTATATAGAAATGACCAGTTTTTATTTGTGTAGAAATCAGCTATTTCGGAAAATATTTGCCGGTATCTTTCAGAACTAGTACATTCTCTAGGAAAGGCTTGTAAGTCTGATAAGAGGGATGGGTTCTTAAGACACCAAGTAGGTTCATAGCTATGCTGAATTAGTTGAGGCTTAATGTCTATTTCTAGAGATTTGGAAAGTTCGATGCAGCGTAAAATTGTTGATTTAATTCTGTAATCCCGTTTAAGTTTAATTGAATTGCAGACAGTTTTGTGAAGAATGACATTATTGGAAGTGAAAAGTTTAGTTGTTAGATTATATGTTGTAGATGTAACTCGCTCGGATATGGATGGAAGACCGGCCTCTGCTAATATGTTCTTAATTGGAGAGGTAGGAAATGCATTTAGGCTTCTACGAACGGCTGTGTGATAGGGAGCATAAATCTGCTGAATGTTGCTGAGGGCGCACCACCCGTAGATAGGAAGGCCGTAATCTATCTTAGAAAGTAATAGTGATCGTGTTATATTAATAAGCGTATTTACGTGAATTAGACAGTGTTTGGATGTTAAGTATTTAATAATGTTTAATCTGGCAGCTAGGCTTTTTCTTAATTCTATACAGTGTTGTTTGAAGCTAAGCTTACAGTCGAATATAATTCCTAAAATTTTTAAATACTTTACAAATTCGATACTAATACTGACATTATTAAGATTTAAGTGAAAATTTGTACATGTTAATTTTTTACAAATATGAAGAATTTTGCATTTTTCAATTGCTAGGCTAGCACCAGACAAATTTCCCCATTGTTTAATATCGCTTAATATTTTCGAAAAAGTAGATTTAACAATATTCATGTCTTTTATTTTACAAAATATAATGGCATCATCGGCGTAAATGGAGTGAGCAACATTTTTATATGTAGATAGAATTTTACTAAGTTGATCAAAAGCAATTATGAAAAGAGTAACGGACAACGGGGATCCTTGTGGAATACCATTCTTTAAGGGAAATATATCGGATAAGTTTGAGTTGACTCTAACTCTAAACCTTCTGCTTGTCAAAAAGCCTTTAACTATGTTAAAGATTTCTTGACCTACTTTCCAGTTAATGAGTTGTTGAAGCACCGAGTGTACACCTATGCGGTCGAAAGCTTTTTCAAAATCGGTTGCTAGAACTGTAACATGATTTTTATTTGAAAGAGCGATAGACGCATAATGTTGAAGATAGAGTAGTACATCAGTTGTGGATTGTTTTGTTCTAAAAGCAACTTGGTTTTGATTGATCAGTTTATTTTTGTTTATAAACCACATTAATCTTTTAGACAGTATTTTTTCGAGGACTTTTCCTATGCAGGGTAGAAGAGAGATCGGTCGATAACTGCTAGTTTCAGATTGAGGTTTTTTTGGTTTTAGAATTGGAACAATTACAGCTGTACGCCAACTTTGTGGGTAAATTCCAGTTACAAAGATGTTATTGAATAGAACCAGTAGTCTCTTTTTAGCAACGAGTGGCAAATTGGTGAGCATTGGGTAGGAAATACGATCGAAACCAGGGGTTTTTCCTCGAACACTCCGTAAAGCATTTTCGAGTTCGGTAAGCGAAATTGTCAAATTTAATTTTTTTGCATCAGTTGAAAGATTGCGTTGTTCGTAATTACATCGTAAAATAGATGTTTTGCTAGATATGAATTCTTGCGAAAAGTTCCGGTCTTCAGAAAAACAAGACCACACATATGCTAAGTGATTGGCAATTTCTTTAGAAGACGTTATTTGAGTGCTACCCGAGTTTATAGACTTAATTGTGTTTGAACTATTATTTCCTACGAGGATTTTGATATCGGACCAGATCTTTTTTGGACTCGTTATGGGTGTAATTTGTGATGTAAGTTTTTCCAAACTGAAATTTTTGGATTCTTTGACGGATTTTCTAAATTGTGCATTTGCTTTTTTGTACAACATTAAATTGTCATCAGTTCGAAAACGTTTAAAATTGCGCCAGTATGTTTGTTTTCTTATTCTAAGGGCTTCAAGTTTAGAGTTCCACCAAGGGACTTTTTTTTTGGAAAAAACGCTTTTTGTTTGTGGTATGGAGAGATTAGCTGCAGTTCGAATAATTTTTTGTATTTTGGCAGCTTCTTGGTTAACGCTGTTACCAGGACAGCGTGAGATAGTTTCTTTTTCGCAAACTTTTTGGAAAAGTACCCAGTCAGCGAAATCTGTTTTAAATTTTTTAATAGGTTCTGGTTTTTCGAAACTTATCGGCGAAACTATCTCAGTCAAGATCGGAAAATGGTCACTACCGTGAAGTTCTTTTAATACTTTCCAGGAACATTTTGGTGCAATTTGTGCCGAACACATAGTTAGGTCTATATGTGTGAATGTTTTATGGGTGGAAAAATGGGTTGCTGAACCATCATTAAGAACTACAAGGTTTTCGCAGAGTACAATATCTTCAATTGTTTTGCCTCTATCATTATAGCAGTTGGATCCCCACAAAGGGCTCCACGAATTAAAATCCCCTGTGATGATATATGGATTTGTATTTGGACGTATAATAGTATTAATATCTTGGGTAAAAAAGTTTTGCTGAGGTGGTATGTAGCTATTGATTATATTGAATTTAAAACCTAAGTTTAATTCGATAACAATTGTCGATATACGAGAGTTTATTGGTAACACGTTATGTGAAATATGTTTTTTGATGAGGATTGCAATGCCCTGCTTGGCTGAGTTGTTACACAATAAATTGTGGAAGTAACCTTTATACTGTTTTGGAGAAACAAAAAAACTTTTGGTATGTGGGAAGTGGGTTTCTTGGATCGAAATAATGTCAGGACTTAGGTCTTTAATAATCAACTGAAGTTCGTGGTAATTGTGTGTGTAGCCTTTCATATTCCACTGTAATAATTTCAGTTTCATTGACAATTATATAGTAGAAAATGTACAATATATAATTTGATTAATTGTTGATGAGAAAGAATGAATTTGTATGGTGTTTTGTGTTGATATTTATTTATTTGTTTTTTGTTTTTGTCTAAAAGTCTTCATCGCTCATAATTTCAATGTGTTCATTTACATTTGGGGAGGTGTTGTTTGTATTGCTAGTGTGTTTTAGAGTATGCATTTGTGTTGGAAAACAAGAAGGTTTGATAATATTGGGAAGAGAGTTAGAGTTTTTTTTGGGAGAGGTTGATTTTGCTGAGAAAGAAGTTGTTGCATTATTTGAAGTATTTTTTTTGAGAGAGGTTGAAGTGGTTGGAAGGTGAGGTGGGTTAAGTTGGTTTATATTTGCGTTGTTGTTGTTGTTATTTATGGGAGAATGATTATTTTTGTTTAGTTTTTCGGTTTCAAGATGGTGAGGTGGGTTAAGTTGGTTTATATTTGCGTTGTTGTTATTTATGGGAGAACAATTATTTTTATTTGGTTTTTCGGTTTCAAGATTGGCAACGTTGACAGAAGCTTTGTTTATGATTATTTGATCTTGAGTTTGTATTGTTGTTTGTACGATTTTGGGTTGAGATTTGGTGTTTTTGTTTGCCTGAGCGGCAATTGAAGAATAAGAAGAAGAAGAGGGGATAGCGGGAAATGATATAGACTGAGATCTTTGGATCTGCCTTGCTTCGCGAATAGAGCATTTATTTTTCGTTTTAATTTGTAAAAGTTCTTTTTGCTGTATAAATTTTGTACAATCTCTTGAGGAAGAGGCGTGCTCGTCGAAACAGTTGGCACAGAAGGTACGAATGCAGTCATTGGGAGGGTGGGGTGGAAAGTTGCAGTTAACGCATGCTGGAGCGTTTTTGCAGTGTTTAGCAGTGTGCCCCAATATTTGGCATGATCTACAGCGCATCGGATTTGGGATGTATTCTCTGACTTTCACAGAGTGCCAGGAGATCTCGATTTTCTCTGGAAGATTATATAAATTAAAAGTAAGGAGGGATACTCCACTTGGTTGGAGAGTGCCATTAATATTTTTTAGGAATTTATATATTGAAGTAACACCTTGCGAACTAAGTTCTTTTACAATTTCTTCATCTGGAATTTTGTTCAGGCAAGGGGCGAACACAGTACCTTTAGTGGAGTTTAGTGATTTATGCAGCTCACATTTAATTGGGCAGAGGCCGAAAAGTTCTTTTGTTGAGATGAATTTATCAGCCACAGATTGGTTTTTCACAAGAAGAAGTAAATTACCATCACGCAGTTCGGAAACGGATAATATATTATATTAACCCTCCCTCATGCACATGTTCCGATAGTCACGTACGTAGCGCATGTATCTGGCCAGATACACTATGTATTTTAGTACATTTATATGAAAAATATGCTATTTTAGTGATAATATTACGTTGTTATATTTTTATCACGCCAGGCATATATTTTCTATTTTTTTTTTGTTCTTAGTACATGCTAAACCACCTACCCGTGCAAAAAAATTTTAATGAGAAATAAAACAAGAAAAATTTTGTTTTTGTGTTTAATTTCAAAAAAATAGTTATAAAGTTAATTTCAATTAAACTTAGTAGTTATAAAGTAAGTTTTAATTAATTCTAAACTAAAAATGTCTTACACAGCTTCAGGTAAGCAACTAAAACATGTACAGTTGCGGTCAAAATAATAGCAGCGCTCTTATATTCATACATGTTTGGATAAATAATACTAGTCTACGAATTTCGGATCCGGTAAGTCCATTTTCATTCCTATATGTACTTTCAATACTCGTTCCAACTCCGTACTCAGTTTCCTCTTATGTTGTAAAATTTTCGAGATACAGGGTGTTTCACGTTTTTGGCAAGTGTTTAGTATTATTGATCTCGAATCTAAACTAATCACCATAAAATAAAAAGTATAATTTTGTATTTTTGAAAAATTATCAACTTTTACATCAATGTATTTTACATTTACCACTATCGTGTCATGTGCTGTAGCGAAGCTAAAATTCTGAGATTATCCAACGAAATATCAACAAATTTTGTATATTTTGTTTTAGCGGAACTGTAACCGTCCAAATTTAAAATGTCTTTTTTTTCATGTAAAAATACACTTAATCAACAGTATTTTTTTAAATCCTTACTTTGGACAGTAACAGCTCCGCTTAAACAAAAGATAGAAAATTTGTCGATATTTTGTTGGATAATCTCAAAATTTTTTCTCCGCTACAGCACATGACATGAAAGCGATTGATATATTTATGAAAAATCTGATATTTTTTTTAAAATACAAAATATTATTTTTTATTTTATGGTGAGTAGTTTAGATTCTAGATCAATAATACTAAACACGTACCAAAACCGTAAAGCACCCTGTATCTTGAAAGTTTTACAATATAGGAGGAAACTGAGTACGGAGTTGGAACTAGTGTTGAAAGTATATATAGGAATGAAAATAGACTTACCGGATCCGAAATTTGTAGACTAGTATTATTTATCCAAACATGTCTGAATATACGGGTACTGCTATTATTTTGACCGCAGCTGTAAACTCTGATTTCGAATGTTGTAGGCATACCGGATTCGAGCACTTGGAACAAAAATAACGAGTTTTACGGCGAATTTTTTTATCTCCCAATGTACAAAGCTGTCAACTTTTTCTCTTTTGTAGAGTATCAGCACCACTTGAGCTAGGAACTACTACTGGAATCTGAAATGAAAAAGAAAAACGAGGAAAATGAGATGTAATGAAGGGCAAATGTTACATCAATCAAACTTACATTTAGTGGTCTTTCAAAATACGATTCCATGGCCAAACGAGTGTTGAAATGTTTAATGATGTGAATGTTGTTCAATCGGTTTTCAATATTTGGAAGAACCAATGTATCAGCTAACGTAGTGAGAAAATTTCTTCTAGCACTATTTTTATTGAGACCATCAACGTCTTTACAAATACAAAATGCAGCCAGTCCCATGGTGTCCAACATGATGCAGAAAAACGCAAAAGTCCATCGTCTTGTTAACCGCTTTGTAGTAAAATGTGTAATCATTTGGTCCATACAATCTACGCCAGCTTTATTTTCATTATAAAAGAAAATTGCTTCGGGTTTCATTGCTTCCCATTCTCAATATTTCGTATAATGAACAGTCGAAAGCAGGTTCACACATTTATTTTTTTTTGGCACGTAGCTGCAAATTGATACCAAATTTTCGTGGAATCCAAGTAACGATGACAAAACAGGACGAGAACGATCCTTTCTCATTTCGTTAGGAATACATCTTTTATTGGAGCGAATGGTACCAACAAATGCCAGACCAATTCTGGCCAGACGCTTTACTCCTTCTAAAGTAGTAAACAAGTTGTCAGCTACAATTGTACGGCCAGTATTGCTGTACGGCTTTGCGAGTTGTATCAAAACATTTTCACCTTGGTTCACTTCCCATTCTTCTCCTTCTTGTCGACCGGTATAAAGCTTTCCTTGCAGTGGATATTTATATTTTGAATCGCAAGCCCACCAAATTTTGATGCCATATTTCGCTGGTTTTGATGGTATGTACTGAGTAAATTTAGTTTTTCCACGATATGGGAATACTTGTTCATCAATTGTTATGCTGCCATGCGGACTATAGTTTTTGGCAAGTTTTTCATTTAAAAAATTCCAAACGTCACGAATGGAATTCAAAACGTCAGCGCGTGTTCTACCATCATCAAAACGAATGTATCGTGCCAGTGCAGAGAATCGATTAAAAGACGTGTCTGCTCTGAATATGGGTAGATTATTTGACTGCCACAAAGCTTTTGTGGTTTGCATATTATTGTGGGAATAACCAGCTGCCAAAAGAATGCCAACGAATGCGTCTAATTCAGTTGCGGTCAAATCTGTCCAAACTTTTTGTTTTTTACTGGGATTAGCTGCATTCCACTTCTCGATTACAGCTTTTCCATGGCGATTCGTTTCAGAAATGATAATAAATGTTATATTTGGTGTGAAAAATTTTTTTAACACCTCAATTGGAACACTTTTGTTCCTTCGGACCAGGTCGAAAACGCATGATATTGTGTTCTCGTAAACGAACTCCAATATTTAGTTCATTTTTACACCATATAGTACCGTTCTTACCAAGAAAAGAATCTTCGGTAGCATTCTGTTCTTCATTTCTTCATCGTCGTCACTATCGGCACTATCAAACACTTCATCTCGTAATCATTTTCGACATCTGAAGCATCGCCATCGTCTGGCATATAATTTAGATCCATATCGTCTTCAACTCCTGGGAAGTCATCAATCTCATCATTTGCAGCCACTTCTTCAGCGGCTCTTTCACGCTCTAACTCATTGGCCAATGCTTCTGCTTGTCATGTATGGAAATTCACATTATCACTACTAAATCGCGTATTATAAACAAACTGTATTTCTTGACCCATTTTTATCGAATAAATAAAAATTCTTCCGTAAATTATTGTCTGTACCTTTCAAAGTTCACTATGCAACTGAAGCGAAAAAATATAAAAACAACAAAAAAATCCTTGTTTGTGTTTGCCTCCATTGCTGTGAGAGTAATTTGAGTAAACAAACGCAGAGAAAAATAAAAATACCAATAAAGTACAGTACTCTTCAAACAAAATGTGTGTGTATCTGGCCAGATACATGTGCTACGTATACGATGTATAGATGAAAAAATCCACATAAATTTTGTTTGTCGTTTTTTTTTAAATGAGTTTATTATAAAACGATACCTAACAATATTTGTAGAAGGTACCTGGAGACTCACAGTTAAATCACAGACTCACATTAAAAATTAGTTAAATTCGTAAAATATCTGGCCAGATACATGTGCATGACGAAGGGTTAATAACGAAAAATTTTGAGCGGCGATTTTAAACTTATTATTTTTTAAACTAAAATTATGTTTTTACATTCAAACATTAATAATTAATAAATATATATTACCACACATAAAGTTAAATTTTTTGAAATTTTTTTTTTGTGTTTTCGTTATCTTTATATGGAAAGTAGATAGAATAGATTTTTTGTTTTTAATAAAATATAAATTTAAATTAAAACATGCAACTGCAAATGCATCTTCTAAATTAATGAAATTAGGTATCAAGTATTTCAAGTACTTGCCAACTTGTACTCCTCTTCCAAGTTATTTTTATGCACATAACCATTGGCGTCGGAAGCGGGGGAAAAGGGGGGCAGTTGCCCCCACTTTTTAGCTAGATAAACAATTTAATAGGAAAACTTCAAAAGTTATTCAAAATATCAGTTTTTTTTACAACGATAATATTTTTGTATTATATATTTTCCTCTTCTTTCTCTCTTCTTCATAAGCATGCTTGCGGATAACCATTTTCTTTCTCTATGTTTGCAAAAAGATAGAACAAAATCTAGAGTTTCTATTGCAAACCCACCACTTCAGTTTAAAAGCACCCTTAAGTATGTAGCTTAATGCTTGTTAATTTTGCAACTCTGGTGAGAAAAAATTTGACATGTTCTTAGGGGCTTTCCATATAGGGCTGTTCACATTTCAAACCGCTCATCAAATCGATCATCAAATGATTTGACAATTGATTTGACCAACAGAATTTGTATGGATTTGATGGCGATTTGACGAGTGTGAACACTTATCAAATCGTTGGTCAAATCGTTTGATGAAAATCAAAATTTTTTGATTTTTCTGCTGATTTGACGAACGATGTGCACAGGTTGAAAACTTTTTTGAACTGACAAAATCGTACTACACGATTTGACGAGTGTTCACACTGGTCAAATCGTTCGTCAAATCAGCAGAAAAATCAAAAAATTTTGATTTTCATCAAACGATTTGACCAGTGTGAACACTCGTCAAATCGTGTAGTACGATTTTGTCAGTTCAAAAAAGTTTTAAACCTGTGCACATCGCGGCAAAAGAAGGAGCGGAAGAAAATAATATCAAAATAATAATAAATAACTGTTGCAAACAATTTATAATAATTTATAAAATAATTTCTTCTTCTTCCAATACGATTTTAATAACAAAAGGTATTGAAATTTTTCCGTCATCGCGATGTGCTTACTTCGGTGTTCAAGATAAAATGAAATTTGACGAAAAATTTGAAGAGTCAGAACACTTCTGTGGTCAAACGATTTGACAAATGATTTGATGAGCGGTTTGAAATGTGAACAGCACTTATTGGCCGACATGTTGTACGATAAGTTAGATGGAAAACTAATGGGACTATTTGATTGAGCGTTCGAACGATCCAACTTGTAAAGCAACATCATTAATTGCAAGCTCTCAAGCAGAACACATCCGGCTAATAGCTAAGCAACTTTTAGATGCCCTAACAATTGAGCAGTAATTTTACATAGTTGTACAATATTGTACAATCGGCAGAAAAAAACCAAAAATTTCGACATTCGTTTTAGCTTACGCATGTACTACATGTTGTACAATCTGCCATGTTGGTCCAATGTTTTGGAAAATGCGAAAGCCCCTACTGTGAATTAGCTGATGAAAATCCACCTCGACGCTTTGAAGAAACATCAAATCCGGTTCCTTGAGTACAGTTGCCATTATATGATCGGCAACGAAAAGATTATTTCGAAATTTTAGATCTTCTCTCAAATGAGATAACGGCAAGATTCGATCAAACAGGTTGATATTTAACTTTTTTTTTTATTTTTGCAAGTTTACACCAGCTTAACTCAACCGACGCACTTTGATTTAACATTCGGTGAGTCGGTTGAGTGAAGCTAGTGTAAACTGGCACTTTGTAAATCTTATTGTATATTTAAACAGATCTTGACACTCTGGAAACGTTGGAAAATATTGTAATCGAAGCCTTCAACGGAAAAGTGCCTTCTGAACAAAATCTAAAAACAAAACTAGATCTTTATGCAGATGAAATTGCTGAAGCAATTGCCTGGCCAAACACCTTGAAATTGTAGTGGCATTGAATCCCAATTTGCGAAAAATTCGGATACTGTAAAAAAACTATTAAATGAAGTTGAAAAACTTATTGCTTTGCTTTTGACTGTGCCTGCATCAGCAGCTTCATCTGAGCGTTCTTTTAGTGCACTAAGACGACTTAAGACGTATCTTCGAGCAACTATGACACAGAAACGACTCACTCATGCAGCACTTATACACATTCACAAAGATAAAACCGAAGAATTGAATTCGATGGAGGTGGTGAAAGAGTTTGTTTCTCGCAAGGACAGAAAGAAACATTTTGGAAAAATTTAAATTGATATAACTTTTTGTACCTTATTGCATTTAAACCATGTAAAGATATGCCTAGCTTGCTTTATAAAAGCAATCATTATTTCTTATATTTTCATGTTACCATATGAGAGATCCTTGATCTCTAATATTGAAGTTGGAAGAACTTTTAAAAATAATGAAATTTTAATATTTTTTATATATTTTTATATTGTTTTTATTTTAAACTAAAATAAAAAATTTGTTTATTCACATTCATGTTTCTTTGAAGAAATTTTGGTGAACTTTTTTTTGCACCACCATTTGTACTGCCCCCCAGATGAAATTAGCTTCCGACGCGCTTGCACATAACTAATACGCGATAGACAATTTATTATTTGTTTTGCTTTCAACCGGTTTTCCACTTACGCACACTACCTACAACATTCGCTCACGCCAACGCTATCCGCAAATGAGAGTGAGAGAACGAAAGTAATTGCGATCCCCACAAATGTTTTGTACAGCGATTCAAATGTAATTGAGCACCCCTTTAGCAGAGAGAATATATAAACGAGAGAAGTCATAGAAACATTAACAGAACGTTAACATAAACCCAACGATCCGAATATTAATACGGTTCGAACAATTGGTTGCCAGCGTGTGCTGCCAGCAACACAGACTCTGCCAGCAGAGGCGACGAAAAGAAAAAAAACCACTACCAAATGCGAGACAAGCAATAACGAAAAACAAAACAAATACTCCACAATTGAATTTTATGAATAAACAATTTGTACTGCTACTTATTGGTATGTTTGTGTGTTTATGCAGAATTTATTTTGTTCTTTGCTTGGCGTTGTTGTTATGCTTTATTATATACTTTTGATCGTGTTTCCGATATTTTTCTTGTTTGGCTGAGCTGAAATAAAAGAAATTGGCCAATTTGTTCTGTTTCTTAACTTAGCCAAATATGAAACAAGTGAATGTCTTTATGGCTCAACAAATTATTTCAATAAGCGAAATAGCGAATATTTATTTTATTTATCTATACTTATGTTATATACTTTATCTTTCTATGTACATATATATTTTAATATTTTACCTATATATATTTTATCCATGTTTTGTAAAATTCTAATTTATCCATGCATTTGTATGAAAAATTAAAATTTTTCAAAATTAAATGATGACTTTTTAAAAACGTGACGTTTGCAATAAAAACCAGCATGTATTCATATGAGTTCGATAGGAGTGCGCTAAATTACTGCGAGTTGATCTTTTTGTTGTAAATTGAAAAACATATGAAAATTTTTGGGCTTTTTATATATTTCTCTATTTTTTGCACATAAAGCCTTTTTTTGTGCATAAAACTGGTATGCACTTCGTTTGTTATTAAATTGTCCCTAAAGATGAGCTATATAACATAAAAATCGGATAAAAATTATCAGAGTTTTGATATTTTAATTTTTGAAATAATTTAATTTTTTTCTTATTTAGTAAAAATAAATCTAAAAAATTCAAATTTGAAAAAATTGCAATAAACTGCTATTGAAATGTTTTCTCAAGCAGCACTTAATAAAAAAACTAAAAAAATAATGTGATTACGTTGAATAACTTGGTCGTTATTAAACTTTTTACTAGAAGTTAACATTTTGTAAATTTCGAGTTGGAGTATTTTAACCAAAAAATTTAAAAAATGCAAAATTTAAAAATTCACGGTTGGCTAAAGCATAGTCTTAAGCTTTTTCAAGCAAAAAATAACAAAAACCAAAATTCGAATAAAAAAGTTATAGCTGTTGAAACTTGCTGTTTTTTTTCAAAAATGCTCTAAGTTTTTGGCATTTCGAACACAAAAAAATTCATAAAAAATTGATATAATTATGTTTCTTATTTAAAATGTCTTCAACAATAAAAAAATAAATTCTCTGGGACCAAACCCTGGTTTTAAGGTAAAAAATATAACTACCCCAAAAACCTACCAATTTTATTTTATGTTTGTGTGTCTATGCAGAATTTCTTTTGTTCTTTACTTGACGTCGTTGTTATGCTCTATTTTATGCTTTTGATCGTGTTTCAAATTCTTCTTGTTTGGATACGCAGAGCTGAAATGAAATAAATTTGCGATTTGTGGTTTTTCTTTAATTTCCCAAATGTGTAATAAGTGAGTGTCGTTTTGGCTAAACAAATTAATTCAATATGAAAAATGTTTTATCTAATAGGTACATAAATTCTTTATACTCTATATTTACTTCTGTATTCTATTTATATATCTGTAAATTAAAATAATGTAAAATCAAAGAATAGATTATACTTAATTACAAAAATTTACTATAATTAATGTAGTAGGTATATTACCTACTATATATTTATATTTTTCTAATTCAATTTTCAATTTTAAGCAAAAAAGGCAAAAAACCCACCACATATTTGTTGTTATATATTAAATATATTTATATTATATTTATTTATTTACCTATTAAAATTATTTTAAAAAATTTTTATATGCATTTTGTTTTCAATAAACAATTTCATTTCTTTGGCTTAATTTTTTATTACATACATTTTATAAATACTACATAATAGTATGTATATATTAAATTGATAACATCTTAAACGGGAAATATTTTTAGAAAAATTTAATATAATTAATCTTATAAATTAGATATTTAATATTGGTAGTGTCGTGCTTATGTTTATAAATATTTGGGAATTTTAATTGTTTTTTATTAATTTGTTTGTAGCATTTTACAATATGATATCCACATAATGATAATATACACAATATGATAATATACATATTGAAAAATATTGCATTTTCTGACATCCAACTTTTCATTTCTTCCATTTTATTTTGTTGTTTTTAAAAAAAAAAAACATTTATAATTGAAATATGTATTGCATAATTATGTATATTAAGATTGATAACATCTTCAACAGTAAATCTGTTTAGAAAACTTTAATTTAATCAATCTTATTAATTAAACATTTTACAATCGTTTTTTTTATTTTTGTTTATGCATATATAAATTTTGGCATTTGAATTAATTTTTTATATATTCATTTGTGGACATTTATGACAAATATGATATCCACATATATGTACTAATGTTCCTAATGAAAAATACCGCATTTTGCTGACTGAAGCAAAATTTGTAAAAATGATTTTTATTATTGTTATTTTGAGGAAAAGCTTGAGGAATTCATTGCTTTAGCATCATCGGGACAATACAATGGAAAGTTTTGCAGTTCTGAATGGTCGACTAATTGCTTATATTATTCTGATAGGAAAAATTTATGTGATTAAAATTTAATCAGGCATCATGTAGCTAGAGATTGCAATAAAATCAAAAACTTAAAAAATATATTACTTATTTAGAAATTATTAAGCTTAAAAATTATTATAGTTTAGAGTTTAATTATAATTTTTCAATTAAGTTCCTGGCATATAAATTTTTACTGCAATAAAACGAGAATGATGCTATGTTCGAATAAAAGTTAAAACTATTCGTGAATGGTCTACCTTCTTATTTATCAAAGTGTCCGTTTGGACAATATGAGAGACTATAGCAGGAAAATTTGAGAAATCTACTCTGCAAATAAATTCCTTAATTCTATTAGAAACTGCAATGAGTCAGTTTATCATTATGTATGGACTAAGGTCGAAGTTTGTTTATAAAATATAATGCATAAAAAACTATATTGTCTGTCGGCTCCTATTCAGAAGCTCGTAAGATGAATTTTTAATATTCAGAAGCTCCTAAGATGAATTTTTAATATATGTGCACTTTTACAATTTTCAATATACAAACACTGTTTCGAAAAGTTGTCAGAAACCAAACTTAAGGCTAGCAATACATGACCATTAGGATATTTGGGAATGTTTTTTTATAAATACCAAAACTTGATAATTTTGCAAAATTTCACTTTTTGCTAAAATTGCATTGCGGCTAGGTTCTGTAACGTAATCGCTCCATTTTTTTTTCTGTGTATATTTGTCATAGTTTTAGGATAAATATACACTCGAATTGGACCAGGCCTGTAGCCAGGGTGGGGAAAGGGGGGCAATGCCCCCTACTACAACTGTTTCCCCCCTGGCCAAATCAGACAATGAAAAACTTTAAATGAATAATTAATATGCATTTTGTTGATATATTTGTTTATTGCTTTTAAATTAGTTTTGTTTAAAATAACAAAAAATATACACATTCACCTTATTCATGACTTGAATATGTATATGAAATTTGTTTAACAAAACATTTCAGACAAATTGTTACAATATTTCAAATTTCTAGTAGGAAATTTCATTTCTAGAAAGTTCCTATGGATGCGGATTAAAAAATTATTAAAATTTAAATCCTTTTTTGGTAGCAAATGTTGGCGACCCAGTAGAAATTTGAAAAATTGTAACAATTTGTCTGAAATGTTTTGTTAAACAAATTTCATATACATATTCAAGTCATGAATAAGGTGAATGTGTATATTTTTTGTTATTTTAAACAAAACTAATTTAAAAGCAATAAACAAATATATCAACAAAATGCATATTAATTATTCATTTAAAGTTTTTCATTGTCTGATTTGGCCAGGGGGGAAAACGGTCTACCCCACCCTGGCTACAGGCCTGGTCCAATTCGAGTGTATATTTATCCTAAAACTATGACAAATATACACAGAAAAAAAAAATGAAGCGATTACGTTACAGAACCTAGCCGCAATGCAATTTTAGCAAAAAGTGAAATTTTGCAAAATTATCAAGTTTTGGTATTTATAAAAAAACATTCCCAAATATCCTAATGGTCATGTATTGCTAGCCTTAAGTTTGGTTTCTGACAACTTTTCGAAACAGTGTTTGTATATTGAAAATTGTAAAAGTGCACATATATTAAAAATTCATCTTAGGAGCTTCTGAATATTAAAAATTCATCTTACGAGCTTCTGAATAGGAGCCGAAAGACAATATAGTTTTTTATGCATTATATTTTATAAACAAACTTCGACCTTAGTCCATACATAATGATAAACTGACTCATTGCAGTTTCTAATAGAATTAAGGAATTTATTTGCAGAGTAGATTTCTCAAATTTTCCTGCTATAGTCTCTCATATTGTCCAAACGGACACTTTGATAAATAAGAAGGTAGACCATTCACGAATAGTTTTAACTTTTATTCGAACATAGCATCATTCTCGTTTTATTGCAGTAAAAATTTATATGCCAGGAACTTAATTGAAAAATTATAATTAAACTCTAAACTATAATAATTTTTAAGCTTAATAATTTCTAAATAAGTAATATATTTTTTAAGTTTTTGATTTTATTGCAATCTCTAGCTACAGGATGCCTGATTAAATTTTAATCACATAAATTTTTCCTATCAGAATAATATAAGCAATTAGTCGACCATTCAGAACTGCAAAACTTTCCATTGTATTGTCCCGATGATGCTAAAGCAATGAATTCCTCAAGCTTTTCCTCAAAATAACAATAATAAAAATCATTTTTACAAATTTTGCTTCAGTCAGCAAAATGCGGTATTTTTCATTAGGAACATTAGTACATATATGTGGATATCATATTTGTCATAAATGTCCACAAATGAATATATAAAAAATTAATTCAAATGCCAAAATTTATATATGCATAAACAAAAATAAAAAAAAAACGATTGTAAAATGTTTAATTAATAAGATTGATTAAATTAAAGTTTTCTAAACAGATTTACTGTTGAAGATGTTATCAATCTTAATATACATAATTATGCAATACATATTTCAATTATAAATGTTTTTTTTAAAAAAACAACAAAATAAAATGGAAGAAATGAAAAGTTGGATGTCAGAAAATGCAATATTTTTCAATATGTATATTATCATATTGTGTATATTATCATTATGTGGATATCATATTGTAAAATGCTACAAACAAATTAATAAAAAACAATTAAAATTCCCAAATATTTATAAACATTAGCACGACACTACCAATATTAAATATTTAATTTATAAGATTAATTATATTAAATTTTTCTAAAAATATTTCCCGTTTAAGATGTTATCAATTTAATATATACATACTATTATGTAGTATTTATAAAATGTATGTAATAAAAAATTAAGCCAAAGAAATGAAATTGTTTATTGAAAACAAAATGCATATAAAAATTTTTTAAAATAATTTTAATAGGTAAATAAATAAATATAATATAAATATATTTAATATATAACAACAAATATGTAGTGGGTTTTTTGCCTTTTTTGCTTAAAATTGAAAATTGAATTAGAAAAATATAAATATATAGTAGGTAATATACCTACTACATTAATTATAGTAAATTTTTGTAATTAAGTATGATCTATTCTTTGATTTTACATTATTTTAATTTACAGATATATAAATAGAATACAGAAGTAAATATAGAGTATAAAGAATTTATGTACCTATTAGATAAAACATTTTTCATATTGAATTAATTTGTTTAGCCAAAACGACACTCACTTATTACACATTTGGGAAATTAAAGAAAAACCACAAATCGCAAATTTATTTCATTTCAGCTCTGCGTATCCAAACAAGAAGAATTTGAAACACGATCAAAAGCATAAAATAGAGCATATCAATGACGTCAAGTAAAGAACAAAACAAATTCTGCATAGACACACAAACATAAAATAAAATTGGTAGGTTTTTGGGGTAGTTCTAATATTTTTTACCTTAAAACAAGGGTCTGATATGTTAGTAGCCCTGGAACTCCAAAATTTCTCTAACTAAAATCAGAAAATTTATTTTTGTATTGTTGAAGCCATTTTCAATAAGAAACATATTTATATCAATTTTTTATGAATTTTTTTGTGTTCGAAATTCCAAAAACTTAGAGCATTTTTGAAAAAAAAACAGCAAGTTTCAACAGTTATAACTTTTTTATTCGAATTTTTGTTTTTGTAATTTTTTGCCTGAAATAGCATAAGACTATGTTTTAGCCAACCGTGAATTTTTTAAATTTTACATTTTTAAATTTTTTAAATTTTTTTGTAAAAGTACTCCAACTCAAAATTTACAAAATGTTACACTTCTAGTAAAAAGTTTAATAACGACCAAGTTATTCAACGTAATCACATTATTTTTTTGTTTTTTTATTAAGTGCTGTTTGAGAAAACATTTCAATAGCAGTTTATTGCAATTTTTTCAAATTTGAATTTTTTAGATTTATTTTTACTAAATAAGAAAAAAATTAAATTATTTCAAAAATTAAAATATCAAAACTCTGATAATTTTTATCCGATTTTTATGTTATATAGCTCATCTTTAGGGACAATTTAATAACAAACGAAGTGCATACCAGTTTTATGCACAAAATAAGGCTTTATGTGCAAAAAATAGAGAAATATATAAAAAGCCCAAAAATTTTCATATGTTTTTCAATTTACAACAAAAAGATCAACTCGCAGTAATTTAGCGCACTCCTATCGAACTCATATGAATACATGCTGGTTTTTATTGCAAACGTCACGTTTTTAAAAAGTCATCATTTAATTTTGAAAAATTTTAATTTTTCATACAAATGCATGGATAAATTAGAATTTTACAAAACATGGATAAAATATATATAGGTAAAATATTAAAATATATATGTACATAGAAAGATAAAATATATAACGTAAGTATAGATAAATAAAATAAATATTCGCTATTTCGCTCATTGAAATAATTTGTTGAGCCATAACGACATTCACTTGTTTCATATTTGGCTAAGTTAAGAAACAGAACAAATTGGCCAATTTCTTTTATTTCAGCTCAGCCAAACAAGAAAAATATCTGAAACACGATCAAAAGCATAAAATAAAGCAGAACAACAACGCCAAGCAAAGAACCATGGCAGAATTAGAGAAGGTATATGCATTTTGGAGAGGGAGACTGTCGCAACTGTCAAAACGAAGTTGACAGCTCATACAAAATCTGAAAACGATGAGAATGCGATAAGAAAGCGAAAATAGGCAAGAATACCAAAATGCTTGAGTTTGACAATTCTGGCTATGAGAAAGTGGAGCGCAGTCTGAAATGCATATACCTTCTCTAATTCTGCCTTGCAAAGAACAAAACAAATTCTGCATAAACACACAAACATACCAATAAGTAGCAGTACAAATTGTTTATTCATAAAATCAATTGGAGTATTTGTTTTGTTTTTCGTTGTTGCTTGTCTCGCATTTGGTAGTGGTTTTTTTTTCTTTTCGTCGCCTCTGCTGGCAGAGTCTGTGTTGCTGGCAGCACTCGCTGGCTACCAATTGTTCGAACCGTATTAATATTCGGATCGTTGGATTTATGTTAACGTTCTGTTAATGTTTCCATGACTTCTCTCGCTTATATATTCTCTCTGCTGTTGGCTCTACTGTTGTAGAAAAAACGAGTTCATTTGTGCAGAGGTTTATTAAAAACCAAAGCTGCAGCAAAATCTAGAATTCCAGAAAGTCAGGTTGACATTTATATAATTTTTTATGCTGCATTTTTTACACATACATTAATAATTTTTTATTTAGAAAGACCTATTATTAAAATTATAAATGATTGTACAAAAATAAAAAACACATATTATATGCAATTTAAAAAAAAACTGCACGGATTAAAGTTATTTTTTGTCATCCAAGTTTTTTTTCATAAATTAAACAACGATAAAAAATTGTATTAATGTCAAGCTGACTTATAACTAGAAAGAAATTTATTCTACTTTCTGGAATTCTAAATTTTGCTGCAGCTTTGATTTTTAATAACGATCTCGGCGTCCACCGCCCCCACCACAAAAGATCCCTTTGGATTTATTCTACTGTACTATTGTAGAAGTCGTTTGGTTGGATGAGCTACTTTTATCGCCACAGTGCAGCATCTTTGATGTTTCCTTTGGGATTTCCAGATATGGTTACCACCTTTGTACCCTTATCTAAATCAACGCTTACATTATAATCAGATTGTATTGTCTGAATATTAGATCCTGCGGATCCAATAATTATACATACACAATCGGAACGCACATCTAGTTGTTCGGTAAAGTCATAATTGCGTCCACCAGCACCACCATTTCTTTGACCACGGCGATCGCGATCATAATGCTCGTCTCCAGTGGCGTAAAAAGCGGGCCCGCAGAGCCCGCGTTGCGGGCGGGCGCCCTCAAGTACCTTGATGAAATTGATAACTAAAGTGGAGAACGCACAGCGGCCAAAACCCTTATATATCGACGTTTCAATTTTTATTTTTAAAATTTTTATAGCTTTCAACAGAAAATATCTTGGGTGCAAAATCAAAATTAATTTTTTAATAGTTATGACAATCCGTCAAAGTTCCTTTTTTAAAAATGTAATTTTTCATGTTATTAAAATTATATTTTTTTTTTGTGCATCAAAATAAAGTTTAAAATGTCTTATGTCTGGCAACATTACTGTTTTTGTTTACATTGTGAACATATGGTTTTAAGCTTACCATTAGAGTAAACACTAAAAGCGGGATACAAATTTCTAAATATTGAATTTTTAAAAGTGCTTAAACAATAATTTTGAGAAAGATTGACTATAAGTTTTTCACGAAAACATCATTAGAACTGCGTTACACCATATCCAAAAAAATTCTTGCTAACACTTGCTAGTGCGGAAGATATAGATTTTTTATGGTGACCTGTTTAGTTAAAATTTCAGATATATTTGGTGTATGGCAGCTGTTTATTTTTAAAATTTTTGACTTATTTACAAACACAAAAAAAAAACTGAATTTTTAAAATTTAATGGCTGTAATCAAAAAGCTTACAAATATAAACAAAAACGTAGTTAATTTGTGTAGGTGGTATTTTCCAAGCCTGAGTAAATTTTTAATTTTAATTCTTAAGTGTTTTGTTGTTATATAACTCATAAATGTGTTAACTTATAAATGTGTTAGTTGTTGTTGTTCTCTATTTCAATTTCAATTTTAATTCAATTTTAATTACAATTTTAATTCTAATTTTTAATTTTAATTCTTAAGGGTTTTGTTGTTATACATGTATTCTAATTTGCGGCATGCACAAGAAATCTTTTCTTATATGCTAACATACCTGCTCAATAAATACAAATACAAATACTAAAATATAATTAATCACAAAAGAAATTTATGTAGCAAACTTCATTGTTTGGAGACAAGACTGAAGTTTCAGGCAAAAATGGGTTTCGTTTATATGGGAGGTGGGTGTGGCAAAGGTTGGATTTTTCTAACTTTTTGAAGATTTCTTAATTTTGTCATGAAAGATATTCGTGCCAAATTTTCATAGCTCTACGATCACTCCTTCTTTTTTTGGCCAAGAATGGAGACGTTACACTGTGCGACGTTTGTGCTGAAATAAAATTTAAGTCAAAAAACCGACTATTTGAAGCAATAGTCGTCTTTGTTTGGCAAAACTTGATTATGGTCGAAATCGATTAGCGCGTTTGCTTTCATATTTTCAGCAAGTTAGCAACTGATGTTATTTTAATCACTCAGTTGGTCATATTTTGTGACGTTAGCAAACTCTTTAGTTACCAGGTAACGTCAAATACGAAACATTTAAACTAAACATCTTAAACTTATCATTTCACCAATAAAAAAACTATTGATTCCATTAATTCAAACTTTAAGTTTGCTTACTTTTTTAAATAGTTAATATGTGATGTTTTCTTTTTTACCTACTTTGTGATAACATCTTACAAATTTTATTATATTTGATAATATAAAAAGAATTTCTTACGTTCTTGCTTTTTTTAACAAATACTATTAAAATAAAATAGAACTTTATTTATAAAATAAGATATTTTTAAAATATATCTGTTGTAATAAATGATGATCATCATATGACCATTAAATTAAAAAAGCCTCTTTTTTTGTTCTCTCTTTTTTTTGTCAAGAGCTCTCTTGTTTTCTCCTACGCTTCTAGTAACCTACCCAGTAAAAAAATGCGATCGCTCAAATGAGGAGCAAAGAGGGAGCGCTCTTTTGCTGTTTTATTGGATCAAAAAGTGATCACTTTTGCCCTTGTGCTCCTTTACTGTTTTATAAGATCAATAGGAGAGCAATTAATGAAAAAAAGAACATAAAGTGAGGCATGTGCTTTTAGGAAACTCTATCAGCCTAACCAAAAAACATTTTAATGTCGACTCTAAATTTAGTGTGAGCTTTTCTGACATTATTTCTATAGAATTTGTTGTCAAAAGGCTGTATCATTATTTTCTGTAAAAAAAAATATTTTAAATGTTCCTTTCATTCGATTCGCGTCGTTTTAACACCGAGGTCGTGAAGTGTAACCAGCCAACGGTAATTCCATTTTGTCCATTCGCTGATGCGACTGACGCAATTAATGTACAGTTTTAATAGAATATAAAACGATTCGAAATTTGTGATGGCGTTATAAATCTCACGATTTGGCCAAATAATTTCCTCGCCACCTTAGGGTCTTGTGGAGTCTACTTGAGCTAGGGGAGCCCAGCTTTCGGAGCAAACCTAAATAAAAAAAAATTAATGTTCCTTTGCTGATCCATTTGGATAATTTATTGATCGCTATTTTTGAGCTCCTCTGGGATGTTAAAGGGAGCGTTACCCTTCCTAGGACATGCAATGTTAAAAGAAAACACAAAATACACCTAGCTTGGATTAATAAGGAGCACTCCACTGCTCTTCAGGGAGCACTCCCAGATTGCTCATAGGAGGATCAACTTCCTTACTGGGTAGTAATAACATAGTTTTACTCTAAAAGTAAATAGCAGGGCGCTTTTAGAAACCTGCGGACGGGCGCACAAAATATAGTTACGCTACTGCTCGTCTCCCCGTTGTTCCTTACGTTTGAAACTTGCACGGGCACCTCTGTCCCTTTCGCTACCACCTTCACCATAACTGCATCCGTCACGACTTTTATTTTAAACTTGAGCTTCTGCTATCATTGTAAACGGGCTCTGGGTCGTCCTCTTAGTCCGACATTGTTTTAAAACAAGCAATTTAATCAAAACGGACTTGCTAGTTTGTAATGCTAATGTACGACACTTCTCTAAAGCTAATTTTGCAAAAATATTTGCAATTCACACGTTAAAAGCGACAACTTCAACTTGCGTTGCTTTCTTTAATTTATTGACAGCAATCAGCTGTTTCATAACAGAAGTTAACAGAATTGTAATAGATTTTTGTTTTCGAAGATTGATAACAGGGTACCATAAAAGATCGAAAGGCAGAATACCAATTTTAAAAGATCTTTTATGGTCGGCATCTTTTATGATTCATAACAGAAAATTCATAACAGAATAACAGATTAGGCAGAATAGGCCCAATTCTGTTGTGTTTCATAACAGATTTCATAGCAGATTTTGTCATGCAGAATACCAAATAAAAGATTTTGTAAAAGAATTGTTGACAGTTCGAAAAATCTGCTATGATTTATAAGAGATTTCATAAAAGATTGTCGGGCAGAATATCAATCTGTCTCGTAACAGATTTTTTGACAGCTCAAAAATTTGTATGGGAAATCATAACAGAATAACAGAATTTTTTCATAAAAGATTCCACAGAATAGGCCCAAATGCCTCAATTACACGGGTGACATATTTTTCATTTTTTACATCATTAAGTGCCCATTATCGTGTAAATTATGTTATTTTGTTTCATTATTTTAGTCATAAAATAATGATTAAAATCATATGTCATTAGTTTGATCACTTAAATGATATCGTGTAAACGCCGTGTAAGCCCGTCTACTCTCGTAGTGACCAACTTAAAGAAAAAGTTAAAAAGTTCACTCTTTACTGACAGAGTGCGTTTAACTGTTTCTAGAAATTTAACTGTTTGCTTAAAAATGGACTGGTTAGTATAAATTTAAAGAGTTTAAAGAATATAATAATCATAATCAATATTTAATCTCATTTCTGTTTTTAAGTGAACCCAGCCAGTATTTTTCAGAAGATGGACCGTTCTTCTCCAGCGTTCTTCTTCCTCCTCGTCCTCTTCAATTAATAAATATGCTAAATTAGCAACACCTTTTATTTTGTTGTCTTCCATTTGTAAAATAATTTTTAACTTCTTTGCTTTGTCAGTATTTGAGAATTATAAATTTTGTCATTCATGTAAACGCCTACTTTGCTGGTCAAATCATTATGAATTTGAAAGTTGCCAAAATATAATGAAACCAGAGACAAAGCTCTGGGCAAGTCACCTTTTTGTGCCGTCTAAATAGCAGCGTAATTATGATATGTCATCAAGTCATTATTAAAGTCAATAAATGTCACTCGTGTAAATGAGGCATAAGTGGAGACAGTGTGTAAAGCATAACGTTCTATGAAGAAATAGGATTGTACACTGCGTCAACTAACAAATTTATTAAAAACTCCATTATCTTGCAAATGTTCGATGCTTCTATAAAACGATTTTACTTCGCATTTTTTTTCAAGCATCGCAAGAAAGTTGCAGTGCAGTAAAGCAGTAGCGATGCATGGCATGCGCAATATTGCGCTACGCCGAACAAACCCATGTTTTCCACTGTGGGACCCACTGCGCGTGCATACAACATACCGAAGACCAGTTTTTACCGGTATCTGAAAAAGGTGGACGTGAAATTAGCTGATATTTCGCAAGTTGATGATGAAGAATTTATGAATTGCGTTCGTGGAATTGTGACTAGCTGGTATGTTCTGCATTCTACTTCCGAGTGGAAGTGAAAAAAATAAATTAAATTTCATATTTGGTGTTCTATTTATAACTTATTTCGCTAATACAATTAATTAGATTAATAAATTAAATAAAATACAAAATGAAAAAAGTGATATGTTGAACACGTTATATCGAATTCAACTATGACTGAATTTCACTTCCTCTCGGAATGCAGAACATGCCTGTAGTAATTATATTCATGTTAAAGGTCCACTGAATAAATAAACATTCATAATTTTGGGTTTTCACTTCAATGACTTAACGCTTTCTGTGGTTTTATTGAATGTATGATAAAGTCCCACATTAGAAGACAAATATTTTGGCCGATTTTAATGCCATTCTTATGATTTACAACTTTGCTTAAAGTTGAGTTGTAAAATGAAAATCGATATTATGGTTTACAACCCAACCAAATTTTCAGCCGCAAAGTTGTGGGTCTGTTCGGAAATACATCACGATTTGCAGTATGCGCACAACTGGCATTTTTCAAGCGTCCAAATTGCAGCTTGAGTTTTTTAGATGCGAATGATAGAAAAATTACATTTTAAAATGTTTGACGGTTGCAGTGCTGCGAAATTAGGCTTTTTCGAACAATTTGGGTCTGTTCGGAAATGCATCATGATGCGAAACTGCTATTTAGCACAAGCAAAATGTTTGAAAATGGCCAATTCGCAGCACTGCAAACGTCAAACATTCTAAAATGTACTTTTTCTCTCAAGCGTCACTCCTAAATTGTGTTAAAAATTTCACGCTGCAATTTGGAAGCTTAAAAAATGCCAGTTGTGTGCATACTGCAAGTTGTGATGCATATCCAAACAGACCCTGTGCTTGTGCTGCAAAAGCAGTTTGTGCATCATGATGCGTTTCAGAATAGACCGTCTTTCCAGTTGAGTACGTACAATTTTTGGCATGAAAAACAACCAAACTGGCATGCGGTTGTGTCAACTGTGAAAATCTTACAACTGTGCTTTTGAGGTTATCTTCTAGTTGTGTTTAAAAGAAAAAAAAATGACGAACAGCTTTTAAGTTGCAAAAACTATTAATAAAATTATTTAAAAATAATTATTAATAATTATTAATAAAACATAAGTTATTAATTAAAACTATTGATTTTTACTTCAATAACATTTAGGAAAATAATGAACAAAAGGAAGTTTGAAAGAATGGTTTCGTTGCTAAAGAAGCACTTATAAGGCCTTTTCCACACTTGGTCAACGCAAATCCAACTCAAGTTGCTAGTCTGTGTATTTATACCGGAACCTTCAGATTAAGAAACTTGCACGCAACAAGTTCTCGACACGCTCTCAACCTGTTCAACGCAAAGCGGCTTTCCGCAATTTTCATCGGCGACTCGTTGCATCAGTTTGTTTGTTTTGTGAATTCAATTATTTGTTGCAGTACGCTTTATATTAATCAAGGTGAATAAGTTAATTATTTGGTTCCTTTTTTCATTAATAAAATCTAAAAGAAGAAGAAATAATTTGCAGTATGAATGAGCAAGTTTTTAATATTAAATTAGTGCAAGAAGTCGAAAAAAATGAGTTATTATATAATTAAATTTATTATATGTTGCATGACTTTTGAAGCAAGTCTGAAAGCATTCGGTTTATAGTTGCATTGCTTTTCAACTTTTTCGCTGTTGCGTTGGAATTGCGTTGACCAAGTGTGGAAAAGGCCTAAGTAGCAAGGGGAAAAGGACATTTCGGGTCGGCCAATATGAAAAGAAAGTTTGTCAACAACGAGAAAAATATTTCCGCAACAGGAGGAGGTTCTTCACAAGAAATTAGTTTGAGCCCTCTGGAGCAAAGCGTTGCCGACTAAATAAAAATTCAAACTTGAATAACACCACCGGGCAGAGCTTTTTCTTATGAAGCCTCCAGCAGTAACGAAACGAAAAATAATTCAAACCAGTTGGTCTACCAACTGCCTGATCAATGTGGTCAACCTCCAACCACATCACCTCTACCTCCTAGCCGATCTCCTACACATCCTACTTCATATCTTCTATATCCTACCCGATCTCTTCCAAACCCTAGCTGAAGGCAAACACACAAAAACAAGAGCATTAAAGAGGAATGTCTTAATGCCATCAAAATCTAAACAAAAAATCAATCGGAAATTTTGAAGACACTTATAGCGCATATCTTCACCGAGTATTAGCGCTAATCCGTGGATTAGACCAGTTCATGGTATTTAGTTTGTACACCATGAAAAGAAAATCTGATAACTACCCATCTACCCTTACCTTTTCGGTCATCTCGTCAGACGACTCGGAAATAATCGGAAAAAACCTATGTATTTGCAAATTTTTTCAGTCAATCATACACAAATCACAACGATGAACTAGACTACGAATATTTTTCTTTGTTTAAGAACTTTCCTCAAACGTCGCTGACTTATGTTGATTATACACTAGCTTATGTGTTAGGAAAGATAAACAATCTAAAAGACTATTATTCTCCTGGACCCGGTGATTTGCTATTGTTATCAAAAATTCGCGAACCTGTTAGGTCATCCCTTATTGGCTCCTTTTTAACTTTCTATTTCTAATTCAGTTTTTTCCAAGTTATGGAAGAATTCGTACATAATACCTCTGCATAAAAAAGGACTTAGAAATGATATTTCCAATTAAAGACCTATTGCAAAACTGACATGTACTCCCAAAATTTTTGAAAGTATTATCTATGTATTATCTATGATATTCTTTTTTTCCATTACAAATCTATTTTTCCTCCTAGTAAACACGGCTTTTTTAAGGGAAGATCGACTACCACTAACCTTACAGAATTTGTTTCAAACGCTTTATGCTCGTTGGAAAGCGGGTACGAAGTTGATGTAGTTTCTACCGACTTTAGTATAGCGTTCGACAAAATCTCACACACTATCATCCTTCTTAAGCTTAAAGCCTTTGGTTTTCCATCACTATTTATATCATGGATTAAATAATATCTTGAAAAACGTCAATGTCATCATTAGATTTTCCAATTAGCGGGGTTCACATGATCCTACAAGTTGTCACGCATTGTAGGACAAGCCTCGTATTTGGCCGTTCGAACGCTCGATACAGCCGACTGACAACATGTTATCTTGAATTTGAAATGTTTCAAATTCAAGGCCATCACACCATGCGTGACAACTTGTAGGATCATGTGAACCCCGCTAATTAATGAAAGCAGAACATAACCAACGCTTGGTTCACAAACCAGTGTTCTGAAATGCATTTCAAGCGCACTCGTGCAGAGGTTTAATAAAAACTTCTTTAACTTTGATGTATGCCAATTTATTTTACTGTCTATCAATACACCGAGATATTTATACGATCTTACATTTTCAATCTCAAAACACCCCCTTGCGCAGTCAACAACATTAGCACAATTGATTATTCTTAAAAGGATATCTCATACAACAACTCGAGTGCAAAACAAATCTGTCAGAATTACTTGTGTTCCCTCTTCGGTTGAAAAACAAATATTTCGATTTATCACTAATAACCATATATGTAATAACTTAAGAACCAGCATCTAATCAAATGTAAATTTCGATTGACAGAGCCTGACAGCATGTCTATTGAATGACAGCTAAATACAAACGCCACATCATTTGCAAAACCCGTTGTTGAACTATTAAAGTTTTGTAAAAACAGAGAATTTATGTAGAATTTATCAAGAAAAGTATAGGGTCAAAAACTGACCCCTGGGGAACATTCAGGGAAATGTTGCTAATTGAGCAAAATTAGTCTTTTAATTTAACCCTTTGCTGCCTATTGGAAAGATACGAATTTAACCAAGCTTTCTAAAGCCATACTGTTCTGATTTTCGTGATAGAATATCGTGGTTAACAGTATCAACTGTTTTAGCTATGCTAAGAAAAAGAGTAGCTGTGAGTTTTTAATTATTCAAAGAATCACAGATATCAGTACAGAAATTCAGTAATGCATCCTCAGTGCTTTTACCTGATCTGAAGTCAAATTGTTTATCCGATAAGAAATTTACATAATCAAGAAAAGACCAAATTCCTTTCTTGATACCCTTCGCAAAAATTTTAAAAAGTACTGGTAATAAAGTTTTCACGTGATGCGCGTTCGGACAAGACAGACAGACAATATTTTTAAAAACTACATTTTTGGAATCCACATCCTTCAAAATGTTCAGTGCAAAAAGAATTTCGAAAAAATATTCAATGTACAGATTTTTTTTACGGTTTAATTATATGTATAAGTAATCTATTCAATTTCAAAGTAATTTCATTGACAGATTTCTCACGGCGAAATTACTTACTTTCGACATGTTTTATGCATAAATAAAAGAATGAGCCGTAAATTACGAAAGTGATAACATGGTATTATTCTCAAGTATTTAATAAGCTTTACACTCTAATGGCATTTTTCTCAAAATGTGATTATGCGCGAGATATGCAAAGTAGCATTCTTCGAATTTTGAACCGATTTTATGAAGCTTAGCACAGATATTTTTTTATATATTGCAGCAGCTTAACGAAGCCTTTTTTAAAATAATTTTTGAAGCGAAGATCTAACGACTTGTTTGTTACTTGATTAAAAACTGCAAAAACTTGCAAATAAATTAAGCTTTAAAAAAAACCGTCAAACTCCACATATAGCTCCCATATTAAGGACTAAGCTATTTTCAGTTGCAATTTCATATGCTGTACCTGTAATTAAATTCATTTCAATTTAACAGATAAAAAAAAAAGAAAAGATTTTTTATATTTCATTTCCTTAAATCATTCAATATCAAATTCCGTATATTTGCGTCGAAATTTAAATTTCCTTTATGTATACAATTAATGTTAATTATTTTTTGAAGAGAAGTGCAAGAGTGCTAGTCGGCATTTTGAATCTTATTGTTAAAGTGCTGAGACGAGCATCTTATGATGCTCTAGTATTCCAATTCATCACCATCAACAAGTTCACCTTCATTCGAATCAATTCCAACTTCTTCATAATCCTTTTCAAGAGCAGCCAGATCTTCTCGAGCTTCAGCAAACTCTCCTTCCTCCATACCTTCTCCTACATACCAATGTACGAAGGCACGCTTGGAAAACATCAAGTCAAACTTATGGTCCAAACGAGCCCAAGCTTCAGCAATTGCAGTAGTATTAGATAGCATGCAGACAGCTCTTTGAACTTTTGCCAAATCGCCTCCTGGAACAACAGTTGGTGGTTGATAGTTGATACCTACTTTAAATCCAGTTGGACACCAGTCAACGAATTGTATAGAACGTTTTGTTTTTATAGTTGCAATCGCTGCATTAACATCCTTGGGTACAACATCGCCACGGTATAGCATGCAACACGCCATATATTTACCGTGGCGTGGGTCACATTTAACCATCTGGTTTGCTGGTTCAAAACATGCGTTTGTTATATCGGCAACAGTTAATTGTTCGTGGTATGCCTTCTCCGCCGATATAACGGGTGCATAGGTTGCCAACGGAAAGTGGATGCGTGGGTACGGCACCAGATTGGTTTGAAATTCGGTCAAATCAACATTAAGAGCTCCGTCGAAGCGAAGAGATGCTGTAATAGAGGAAACAATTTGACCAATTAATCGATTAAGATTTGTGTAGGTTGGACGTTCTATGTCCAAGTTGCGACGGCAAATATCGTAAATAGCTTCATTGTCCACCATAAAAGCACAATCTGAATGTTCCAGCGTTGTGTGGGTAGTAAGAATTGAATTGTATGGTTCAACAACAGCTGTAGATACCTATGAGTAATGAAGATGAAAGAACATATTTAATTTTTAAAAGAATTTATAAGAATTAAAAAAGAAAAAGTTAATGATAGATCGAAGCGAACAACACAAGTCTTAACCTATTGTGGGCATATTGCACCCTATTTTTTTGGAAAGAAAAAAAACTGCAAGATCTCCAAGCAACTCTCTACAAAAAAAAAAAAACCTAAAATAAAATGGATAATGGAAGAATTCCTGATTTTGCCAGATTGTAATGAGTTTGGTTTTTTACCAAAGAGACAATTATACAAATTTATATCGTAACCCGTTTGTATATGTTAATTTTGATATAACCCAATTTCATTCAGGCGTACGCTGCTGATATCGACATTATTAGGCCGATCAAAAGATCTGCTGCTTCCACCGCTATCAAAATGGAATTAGCCAAGGTGGGTTTGAGGGAAAAAGTCATAACAGGCTACTATAACTTTGAAGTAGCCAAAGAATTTACATACCTGGGCACCGCCATAAATATTAATACTGTCGGCCTTTGTAGTCTAGTGGAGAGTGCGCTAGACTCTCAACCCAAAGGTCCCTGGTTCGAATCCGGGCTCGGGCATGGTTCTTTTCACTTTCTTTGTTCTTTCTTTGTCCTACATTTAAGAATTATGGAAAACTAAAAATCCACAACTAAATTGTGGAAAATGTGAAGGGAATGGAACAACTAAAGGGCTTGAAATGCTTGCCGAGGTTAAGGCATAACACTAGCCTCGTTAAAAAGCAATTCAAATTGTCTTTCGCGGTTGTTTCCCCTAATCAATAATTCACATATAGTTCCAATCAATTCCTCTAAATAATCTATCCCTTTCCTTTCAGGTCAAAGACCAAACCTTGTTTGTATAAGGCGCATGCCTTGGTTCTTTGATCTTTTAAAAAAAAAAAATAAAAAAAAAAAAAAAAAAAAAAAAAACAATGATGCCAGCCTGAAGATAAGACGAAGAATAACAATGGCTAATGAGTTCTTGGCCCATAATTATAGCTTATAAGTTAGCTAGACTTTTGCAAAATGCAATTTTTCTTAATGCAAATCGTATGAAAAAATGAAAAACAGAAAGCGCCACCTCTAAACCATTTTAAACGGTGGGATGGCAAAACGTGTATTTTGCAAATGGACATAATGCCCTAAACAAAATGGGAAGAGGGTCGATGGATATTTTGTCCGTATAAAGGATGTAGTCTGGGGCTAGGTTTTAAAAAATCGATTTTTTAAAATGTTTTTCGAAAGTAAAATATCTATATTAAGAGTATACTGGAAAAATTTGAGACCAAAATATACTATTATATATATATTATATTATATATACACAGCACATAGCCCAAAGCGCCTTATATAGCGCGCCGTGTGTTGCTAAAACTGTGCCATAAAGATCCTCGACTTACACCCTCGAGCATTTGATTAGAATATTGTGTTTTGCTCAATCTAGAATCTAGATTCTATATGTACATTTAATGTTATTGTTCCCCATTTTAACTTCTTGAATTCTTCAAGATTGTTTTTCGTTAGTGCTGTTAAATTTTGGAATAATCTACCAATAGAAATTAGAACCGAAAGTCGTAGATTGTACTTCAAATTGGCAGAAGTTAGGGATTAGAAAATGTATCAAGTTAAATTGTCTTGTATCATTGCAATGCTAATGTTTTTATTTTTTTCTTAATTTTAATATGCATTTCTGACTTAATTATAATGAGTTTTTTTATAGTCCTACTTATGTTTAATCTTAAGCTATTATTTACGTTTACGTTTGTCAACTAAGCGAAGGCGAAAGTCTTACAGTACTCTAAATTTCCTAAATAAATAAAAAAAATACTTTAAAACGAAAAAATTCTATCAAGCTGATTGAACTGAAATTTAAAGACGTTATTCTTCACTCCAATCGCTCTCGCAGTTAGTAGAATTATACATGTTTAATCATTTTTACCTATTTTTGTCCCCGATTTTCAACAAAAAAAGACGTGATTTTAGAAAATTTATATTTAGAAGTCAACCATTTTGTTATTTTTTAATGAAAATGTATAAATCTACTATCTGCCAAAATGACAAGCCTACAGAACTAGTAGTCGATTACAATCCATTTAAATTTTTTGTTTCAGATGACTTGAAGTGCCGTTATTTCTTGAGCCATCAACACATCTTTTTTTTATGCACATTATAGTTTTTAGCAGAAAAACTATACCACGGAAAACTTATTAAAAGCTCATTTGAAAGACAATGCATTGACCTTTCAAACGGTTTATAAACGAACCCACCTGACCTATCTTTTACCGAACTGTGCTCGTATCAAGATGAAATCAATCCATCGAAACCACTCAATTTCAAGTTTGAGCTTTTTCTCAGGATTTCGAGTAAAAAATTAAACTTCTTTTATAGTAAATTCTAGATAAAAAGTAATTTATTCAATTTTCTTTTTAATGACATCAAAAACATAAACATATCTTTAAATATAAAAAAGTTGTTTGAACTTGAAAAATTTAACAAAATCATCCGGCCTTTATAATATGTAGGTCTGTTTCCGTACTTGATTCAAGCAACTTCAAGTTAATTCAGAGGCCACTAGGAACCTCTTTTATACATTTTTTTTTTCTAATTTATAAAAAAAAACACAGTACATTGATTATGTTTTTGATTTAGTTAAATTTTAAATTTAGCTATGTGAAAAGCTCTGTATCTATTTATGTGACGCGCAGTGTATTTTGGTAATTTTTGTGTTAATTTAAACAATAATTTCAAATATTGCCGAATTTTAAACTGTTGACTTGACTTAATATTGGAAGTTAATACATACCTGTGGTGCTGGATATATTGAAAATTCCAACTTGGATTTTTTCCCGTAGTCCACGGAGAGGCGTTCCATTAGGAGTGAAGTAAAACCACTTCCGGTACCACCACCAAAAGAGTGAAACACTAGAAATCCTTGAAGACCTGTGCATTGATCAGCAAGTTTCCGAATGCGATCTAAGACCAAATCAACAATTTCTTTGCCAATTGTATAGTGTCCTCGAGCATAGTTGTTGGCGGCATCCTCTTTTCCTGTTATAAGTTGTTCTGGGTGAAAAAGTTGACGGTATGTACCAGTACGTACCTCATCTAAAGTAAATTAGAAATTTTTATTACTTCAGCATTCAGTATTCCTGACAGTAGGCAGTAGAGCATAGAAAAGAGTTGATTGTAACAAAGGAATTGCTTTGATTCAACAAATATTTTAATATGGTAGTTTGATGCAAAAAATCTTTTTCAACCAATTATTTCTTCAAGGTTAAAATTTAGAGCTTTAGGTCAAGTAATTTATGAAAGAAGGCAGCAACAACAAAAACAACTCTGTATAAAGTCAATCACACAGCAGACTAGACAAACTGGGAGATGGTGTCGACAATAGCTACACCATCTCCCGAGAAACAATTTCATATTTTGTGTCAGTAAAGTAGCCGATATATGTATGTCCGGCGCCCGTGTCGGTAAATGTCCGATCTCTACACCGCAAGAAGTGCTAGTTCTTGGGCAGGCACAATGTACGAACGAAGACCGAATCAGTTACTCGTCAGTTTATTGTGTCCGAATATAGTCGCTCGTTTTTGCACACTTTATTGACATAGTAAGACTTACTACGGTACTATTTCAGGTGACTTTCGAGTTACTTGTTGGGTATGTTTATTTATTTATTTATTTATTTATTTCTGTCCGAGTCTGATACTCGGGGCTTTTGTGCCTGAGTATATTGGTACGGACACAAATTGTTTATCGGGTCTACTACTTTCTCTTCAGTAGTCTTGAGTGATTCAGCTGTGACCAACCCACTGCTTACGTTCCATATGATTTGAAACATATTTCAATAAACTCATCGAAAAAATATTAGGGTGAAAGCGAGTGGATCTCATTTTTGGTCAAGCCTAAGGCCTTTTCCACACTTGGTCGACACGTTCTCAACCTGTTCAACGCAACGTGGCTTTCCGCAATTTTCATCGCCGACTTGTTGCATCAGTTTGTTTGTTTTGTGAATTCAATTATTTGTAGTGCAGTACAAATTATTTTAATGTTATTTATATTTATATATTTATTTTAATGTTATAATAAGTACGTTTGCATAATGCAACTTATTTAATGTATTAATGCTTTTTCGGATGTCTTATACATATTGCATGACTTTTGAAGCAAGTCTGAAAGCATTCGGTTCATAGTTGCATTGCTTTTCAACTTTTTCGCTGTTGCGTTGAAGTTGCGTTGACCAAATGTGGAAAAGGCCTAAAGCATAGTACTCTATTCAGTTTCATGTAAAATTCCACTCAAATCTCTATACAAAATATGACAGCTGCGAAACAAGCGTGTACATTTTCATAACATGTTCGCCAGAGCAGTTCTCTGTTCCGCTGCGTGAAATTATCGCAACATATCTCTGAGCAACATTTTTTCACGACAATTTAATTGTACTGCCTATTTATTTTGAAGTGAAAAGAGAGATATTATATGAAATCTCCCAACTTATTCTCTGAGTCACTCTGAGAAACGTTGCCATAGAAATTCCTCGCAACAAACTTTAATAGCCCAAACAGAATAGGCATAGCCAACACGTAGCGAGCTGTCGAAAATTTAGCCAACGAAATGTTGTGCACAGAATAGAATTTGTGTTGATAACGCAGATAGAGCTTTATGCTTACAATATTTTGTTATTTTTTACTAAATTAATAGATACAGCCTTTTGCATATAATAATTTGTTTGTTTTTTTACTAATTTGGACAAATATGTTTTAGTCAATTTTAAGTTTTCTACTTTGAACTATGTATTTTGACATTTCGCTACCGTTGGCTGCGGCAAAAGTTAAAAGTTCGTCAACATTTTTGTGTCGGCTGCGCTCGCTACGTGTTGGTTATTTTCATTATGTTCATTTCATAGGGTTGCAAGGCAACCAACTTCTATGTTGACATTTTTTCTGTTGGCTGCGTGTTGGCTATGCTTATTCTGTTTGGGCTATAAGTCAGAAAATTCACGCAACAAATAAATAGATGTTTCCAGCGAAATTTCACGTAAACGAACAGAGTACTAGGCTTTAGTCTGCAGATAGAGTAAACGCTGATGCAAGCAGGCAGGCGCAGACAGGTTCTATATACCTGCTCAGTAAATAAGCCTTGCAGAGTGCGAGAAAAAGTTTATTATTTATTTTTTTCCCCTATTGTTTTCTATTGCAGCCTCCGCTAATGGCGCTTACGAAAATTTTTTATTTTCTATACATAAATAGCACACTCTCTTCAAAAGAGCTACAACTCACAAAATTTAATTTTCAGGAAAAGCAAAAAACTATTTTTACTTCAAGGGACTCCATACAAAAAAAAAAGAACACAAAACGATTCTTTTTAATTAAAGACTAAGAAGATGTGTACAAAATTAAGATAGCCGATGTATATGATCACTATAAATAGCCTTACACGAAAAAGTATACATATAAACATTTTGAGTTGTGACTCTTTTGAAGAGGGTGTGCGATATGTTGTGCCACTAGGCCAGCCTAGAATTGCACTGAGAATTTTAAACTAAAGTTAGCGTTTCCCTCGGTGGCTAGAAATGATTCATTGGCCGATAAGATAACTCTCCAGAAATTTTATCCAAATCGGACACAGATAAAGTAAGGCTCATTGCAATTTAATCTCATTACATTGGTATAAAGGGCGAACATGAGGTGTTTCGTCATTAAAATGTTTATTAAAATTCTGTAAACTAATTAAATCACTCTGTATCAATAGCAGATTCAAATACCTCTACAACGTGTCATCGGTGAGAAAAATCGGATGAAAATTACCAGAGTTGTGATATTTTAGTTTTCGAAAAAAATTCTATTTTCCTGTTGTAATAAAAAATCGTAAAATCCAAATTTTAAAAAAAATTCAATGATATGTTGTTAAACAAATTTCTGAAACAACACTTAATACAAATACAAAAAATTGTGTCATTAATTTGAATAACTTGCGCGTTATGGAATTTTTTATTAAAAGCGTACCCTTTTGAAAATGTCGAGTTTGAGTACTTTTACGAAAAAAATTCTCAAAAATCCAAATACGCAAAATGTTAACTAATAACAACAATAATGCTTACAGCATAATCTTGAGCTATTTTGTGCACAAAATTAAAAAAAAACAAAATCCTAAGAAAATAGTTATAGCTGGTGAAACTTAATTTTTTTTAAAAAAATCCGCAAAGTGCCTGTTTCTGGTATTTCGAACACAAAAAAAAAAATCATAGAAATATCATAAAAACGTTATATCTAATTTGAAATGACTTTAAAATTAATGCTTTTAAAATATTTTTGATTTTTGTATTACAAAAATTTTGGAATTTGAGGGTTGCCAACATATTGGACACTGTTCAAAATATTAAAAAAATGCAAAACCAAGCATGCATGCCCAACCATCATTGGCGTAGCAAGCGGGGGAAAAAGGGGGCAGTTGCCCCACTTATTTAGCTAGATAAACAATTTAAAAAGAAACTTCAAAAGTTATTCAAATTATCAGTTTTTTTTTTTACAACGATAATATTTTTGTATTATATATTTTGCTCTTCTTCATAAGCATGCTTTCGGATAACCATTTTCTTTATCTGTGTTTGCAAAAAGATAGAAAAAAATGTAGAGTTTCTACTGCAATTCCAATTTGAAAAATTCTGATACACTGAAAAAACTATTAAATAAAGTTGAAAAACTATTGCTTTGGTTTTGACTGTGCCTGCATCAGAAGCTTCATCTGAGAGTTCTTTTAGTACACTAAGACGACTTAAAACGTATCTACGATATGACACAGAAACAACTCACTCATGCGGCACTTATACACATTCACAAAGATAAAACCGAAGAATTGAATCCGATGAAGGTGGCGAAAGAGTTTGTTTCTCGAAAGGACAGAAAGAAACATTTTGGAAGAATTTAAATTGATATAACTTTTTGTAACTTATTGCATTTAAACCATGTAAAGATATACCTAGTCTTGCTTTATACAAGCAATAATTATTTCTTATATTTTCATATAACCATATGAAAGATCCTTTAAAAAATGATCTCTAATATCGAAATTGGAAAAACTTTCAATTAAATTTTAATATTTTTTTATTTAGTTTGTGACGAGGCAAAACAGGCGCCAGTTTTGCCGCACATGTCACTGTCATAAGCGAACACGACAACAAAACAATAAAACTAAACAGCAACAATAATATGAAGACAACCAGAACATCAAAACGAAACAACAACATGAATACAATCAACAGCAACAATCACTACATACATACATTTCACAATATACGTATTTTCTTTTATTTTAAATAATTTTAATATATATAAGATGAATTAATTTTATTGTTAAGTTCTTGAAGCAACAAATGAATTTCTTATTTACTTTATTTATTTCAAATATAAATTACTTTAAATTATATTAAATTGCATAAAATAAGACAAATACTATATAATTCTAATTTTGAACAACGCACCCTGTGCCAACATAAATGTTTAAGAGTTATTTGTATATAAGGCATGAGCAACATTTGATTAAGCGCCAACGGGACCGCGAGTACTTCGATGGGTGACCAGCAACACTACTGAGCGGTGTCAACATGTTACCAAAAACATGAGTACGAATAGCTAACAGCGAAACAGTCAAGCTACCAACAATTAGCAACATTTGATTAAGCGCCAACGGGACCGCGAGTACTTCGATGGGTGACCAGCAACACGATAAGCATGTTTCCAAGAAAAACCACTGAGCGTTACCAACATGGCAACGAGAGCATGAGTAGCAGATCATGGCAACACCAATGAGCGGTGTCAACATGTTAACGAAGACATGAGTATAACTAACAGCAATGCTGCTACGTTAGCTGAAGGTATACAATAAATTTGATGATGAGAAGACAGGCAGTAGCTGGCAGACAGTTGAATCAAGCGGTTGAGTGCACTGCAGTTGCTGACAGACAAGTGAGCCGAGCGATTGAGGTTACTGGAGTTGTTGACGAACCACCAAAGCGAGCGGAAGTACAAAAGGGAGTAGCTGCCGAACCATATCAAGATAGAGGATATAGAGGAAGACACACTAAAGTAAGATTGTGTTAAAGTGATTGAGTTATTTAGACAAGTGGCGAGGATAACAGGCGAGACAAAAACTGAGGACGAACCTTACTCCTAATCAAGGGACAACAGGTTTCAGTTTAGTGAGGCATAGCGTCAGCTCGCAAGGGACAATTGGTTTAGCTTTGGAGGCGCAGCGTCAGCTCGCAAGGGACAATTGGTTTTAGCTTTGGAGGCGCAGCGTCAGCTCGCAAGGGACAACTGGTTTTAGCTTTGGAGGCGCAGCGTCAGCTCGCAAGGGACAACTGGTTTTAGCTTTGGAGGCGCAGCGTCAGCTCGCAAGGGACAACTGGTTTAGCTTTGGAGGCGCAGCGTCAGCTCGCAAGGGACAACTGGTTTTAGCTTTGGAGGCGCAGCGTCAGCTCGCAAGGGACAATTGGTTTAGCTTTGGAGGCGCAGCGTCAGCTCGCAAGGGACAATTGGTTCAGTTTAGTGAGGCATAGCGTCAGCTCGCAAGGGACAACTGGTTATAGCTTTGGAGGCGCAGCGTCAGCTCGCAAGGGACAACGGGTGTCAGTTTATTAAGGCATAACGTCGGTTCTCAAGGGGCATCATCCTAGCGGGGAGCGCAGTATCAGAGTGTAAAGGGAAGAGTAGTACTAGTAACGCACCGGCTGGACAAAAGGACTGTAATCAAGACGCCAGAGTTTCCGCCCACTCAGCACGCCAACGCCCATTAAAATTAATCACCACCGAATTGCTCACTATATATCGCCTTACTATTATTATTACTTAGTTTATACGTAAAATTGTAAGAAATCAAACTTAAAACGTTAAATAAAAGCTTTACTTGGAAGAACCTGAAACAAATAAATCTAATTTTTGTGACGAATCCTGGACACGACTGAGAATACCTCAGCTATAGAGCCGGAAGACCGGCAGCTTCGTTACATGGCGCCCGAGCAGGGACACTTCCAAATATAGTAAAGTGAGCAATTGTACAGTGATTTAAAAGTGGTCGACTGGCACAAAAAAAAAAAAAAAAAAAAAAAAAGATAACAGCAACATAGATTGTGATAAGCAAACAGAAAAAAAAAAAGGATTTTTGCAACGTTGGAGAAGTGTATTAGAAGAATATTCTAAATTGTCAAAAAAAAAGGGGAAAAAAAAAAAAACCCAGAAAAGACGATAACAGAAGAATTTGCAGAACTTACGAGAATCAAAGAAATTCATCATGGTTAAGACCACGTGGGTGTACTCGCTTCGACGAGAAGATCTCTTGAGCTACGCTGAGGAATTTAAATTTGATGCAGAAGGCTCGGTAGAAGAGCTGCGGAAACGGTTCGCAGCCCAGATCAATGAAAATAGTTACGAACCGGAGCAGGAGGAACGGTTGGCCGAACTGGAGGTCAAACACCGCCGAGGGTGTTCACCGGCGCCAGTAACATCTAACGAGACAAACAAAACGCCAGCCATAACGATAACGAAATCTTTCCAAGAAGCGCAAGGCACACATAGAGAGACGAAAGAGGAAGAAGCAAGGGCAGCCGGGATGTCGAACTACCAGACGCGGCCACAACCATATGCTGACGCCCAGAGAGGTGGGCTACGCCCGTCATTTTACAGCGACACCATAGATCGAGTGAAGAAGTGGTCAGTGAGTTTCAACGGGACGGAAGACGCTCTAGCCTTCATTGAGCGAGTCGAGGAGCTGGTGGAGGTATATGATCTGAATATAGATTTGTTGCCACGGTGCATGCCTGAGTTGCTATACGAACAAGCACTCCACTGGTACCGCAACAATAACGCACACTGGAACAACTGGCAGAACTTCAAGACCGACTTTCTGGAATTCTTCTTGCCAGCTAGATTTTTAGAGCGGCTGGAAGACGAAATACGCCGCCGACAACAATTTGCAGGCGAGAAATTTAAAGACTTCGTCATAGCCATCCAGAATCTGATGCGGCATGGTAATCTCAACAAGGAGCAACAATTAGAGCGGATCTATAGGAATAGCTGCCACGAGCTTCAATTATATGTGAAGAGAAGAGAGTTCTCAAGCCTAGGGGAGCTTATAAATTTGGCAGGCGACTTCGAAGACTTGAAGCGATCGAACAACAACCACCATCATTCAGAGGTTCAGATGAGAGAGGCAGGTAGCCGGCAGACGACACAAGTCTCATACATCGATCCACGCACAGCTTGCCGACGCTGCGGACAAAACGGTCATTTAGGGCGCAACTGCCGAAACCAAGGTGTAAGTTTCTGCTGGGAATGTGGAAAAATAAATATTCGGACTTACGACTGCTGCCGTCGAAGACAGGGAAACGACGGAAGGCCCCCTCTACGTCGAGGAGAGTGGAGGCCCAATTTTGTGGAGTCTCGACAGAATTAGACGGTCTTCGAGCAGAAGAGGGCCGCATAGTGGCCACAGTAGCACTCGATGACGTCTGGATGGAGGCTACTTTGGACACAGGGGCGACAAGGAGTTTCATCAGCCAATATTATGCAGACAAGCTGCGGACTACGTTAAAAATCAGGCCTACCAAAACGCAGATTAGTTTGGCTGATGGGAGCAGACAAGAAGTTACAGAGGCGTTAGAAGCGGAAGTATCCCTGGGTGAGAACTATGTGCGGTTGGCGATACTCATCCTTCCTGAAGTGTTGGACGATTTGATCCTTGGGATGGATTTTCTGTACGGCATCGGGACATCAATACGATGTGGGGATTTTTCCCTAGATCTGCCAAGAGTACCAAGGGCACAGGAGCACACAAAAGTTTTGAATTGCGTCGCAGCCGCACCTGCGTCATCAACTGCCGTCGCAGCAGCACCTGCGTCATCAACTGCCGTCGCAGCCACACCTGCGTCATCAACTGCCGTCGCAGCAGCACCTGCGTCATCAACTGCCGTCGCAGCAGCACCTGCGTCATCAACTGCCGTCGCAGCAGCACCTGTGTCATCAACTGCCGAAGAAAGCGTTACCACAAGGAAAGAAGTCAACAGGAAAAGAACAAGAAGAAGAGGTCGCAGAGAAAATAAGTCGAAAGCCGCAAAAGTCGCAGCAGCACCTGCGTCATCAACTGCCGTCGCAGCAGCACCTGCAGTACCAACTGTGAGACTAAAGTCAGCTACACCTGCACTAAAAATTGTGCAACAAAGTAATATCGCACAACACACGAAAATTAAACCAGACATTGAAAATTTTGAAGTTAAAACCTTTTTGGAGAAAGAGCTGAAAAGTTTTGAGGCAATCCAGGGAGTTTCGAATATCGCCATGCACCGCATCGTGATGCGCGACGAAAGTCCAATCAAGCAGAGATATTTTCTCAAAAATCCAGCCATGCAACGTATAATCGACACCGAAATAGATGAGTTGCTCGAGAAAAGGTGTATAGAGCCTTCGCGAAGCCCTCACAGCGCACCCATAGTGCTAGTAAAGAAAAAAACTGGACAATGGCGGTTATGCGTGGACTACCGCCAGTTGAATGCGAGGTCTATACCAGACGCTTACCCCCTCCCGAGAATCAATCACATTTTGGATAGGCTCAAAAATGCAAAGTTCATAAGCAGCATCGATTTAAAGAACGGGTATTGGCAGATACCCATGGAGGAAAACAGCAAGCAATACACGGCATTTACCGTTCCGGGTCGAGGACTTTATCAATGGCGCGTGATGCCATTTGGACTCCATTCCGCACCGGCCACCTTCCAGCGGGCCTTAGACACAGTCATTGGAACAGACATGGAACCACACGCATTTGCTTATCTTGACGATATAGTCGTCACCGGGACTACGTTGGAGCAACATATGGAAAACCTGAGGGAAGTATTTCGTCGACTGAAAGAAGCCAATCTGCGCATCAACCCAGAGAAGTGCGAGTTTTTTAAGAAGAAAATAAAATATCTCGGCCACGTGGTTAGTGAAGAAGGCATCCACACGGACCCAGATAAGATTGCAGCCATAAAAGAATTGAGACCCCCCGAAAACGTTCGCGAGTTACGAAGATGTCTCGGCATCGCCTCATGGTACCGACGATTCGTACCAGAGTTCTCCAAAGTCGTTCATCCGCTTACCGCATTACTACGAAAAGGGAAGCATTTCAAGTGGGGAGCTGAGCAGCAAGCAGCGTTTGATGATCTAAAGAAAAGACTCACAGAGGCACCTGTCCTCGGATGCCCAGATTTTAATCAAAAATTTACTCTTCAGACCGACGCCTGCGATTATGGCTTAGGAGCTGTCCTCACGCAGAATATAGATGGTACAGAGAGAGTTATCGCATACGCAAGTCGCCACTTAAACAAAGCCGAAGTGAACTACTCAGCGACAGAAAAGGAGTGCCTAGCAATTGTGTGGGCGATACGCAAAATGAGACCTTATCTGGAAGGCTATGCATTTACTGTCATAACCGATCATCTCTCACTCAAATGGATGAACTCTATCGAGAGCCCGTCAGGTCGAATAGCGCGATGGACACTTGAATTGCAGCAATACACATATGATGTAAAGTATCGGAAGGGTACACAGAATGTTGTCGCCGACGCTCTTTCTAGACAACCCCTTGAGGCTACTTGCAGCTGCGCTGTAGAACAAAGTGATCAGAAGAAATGTGCATGGTACGAACGACGCATAAACGAAGTCAAGACAAGTCCGGACCAACACCCAGAGTACATTGTTGAAAACGGAAAATTGTACCGCCATTTTCCCCGAACGGTTGGTGACGAAGATAGTGCGCCATGGAAATTGTGCGTACCCAGTTATCTAAGAAATCGCGTTATGATGGAAAACCACGATGCTCCTACCGCTGGCCACTTAGGAATACGCAAAACTATAGCCAGAGTAGCAAACAAGTATTACTGGCCAGGTATGTTTCGTAGCATAAGTCAGTACGTCAGAGGATGCAAAAGTTGCCAAAGTTATAAAGTGAGCCAACAACAACCAGCAGGAAAGATGCTTACCCACCTTGCAGAGGAACCCTGGGCTACCGTTTGCGCCGATTTTGTGGGCCCACTGCCAAGATCAAAACACGGGAATACAATGTTAATCGTGTTTGTCGACAAGTTCTCCAAATGGACAGAAATGATGCCACTTCGGAAGGCAACAAGCGACCAACTGATAAAAGCGTTTAGAGAACGAATTTTGGCAAGATTTGGAGTGCCCAAAGTATTAATTACAGACAATGGAGTTCAATTTACGAGTCATAGTTTTCAACGTTTTTTACAAGATCTCGGAGTACAGCAAAGGTACACAGCACCATACACACCACAGGAGAACCCTACAGAGCGTACAAATAGGACCATAAAGACAATGATAGCGCAATTTACAGAAGAAAACCAGAACACGTGGGACGAGCTACTTCCCGAACTAACTCTCGCCTATAACACTGCCGAATCGGAATCCACCGGTTACAGCCCTGCGTTCATTGTTCAAGGACGAGAACCACGTCTTCCCAGAACACTTTTCGACGAATTTACCACTGGAACCGGCCAAGAAGCGATTACCCCTAGCGAACATGCAGCACGGCTACAAGGAGTGTTTAAGATTGCTAGAAGAAACATGGAGCAAGCCGCACAATCGCAAGCTAGACATTACAACTTAAGGCGCAGAACATGGAAACCAGAACTGGGCCAATTGGTGTGGGTGAAACAACACCACCTGTCAAAAGCAGCGGACCAATTTGCAGCAAAATTGGCACCTCGATTTGACGGCCCATATAAAGTAGAAGCATTTGTGTCCCCGGTCATCGTCCAGATAAGAAAGCCTGGTCAGAAGCGTACCCGCACTGCCCACCTTGCCGAACTTAAACCATACCACACCGTTTGACGCATGGTACCAGATCCGAATCTCCCGCAGCGGAGTAGTAACAACAAGCGTCGAACCTCCTGCGAAGTAAGGGGGGAATGTGACGAGGCAAAACAGGCGCCAGTTTTGCCGCACATGTCACTGTCATAAGCGAACACGACAACAAAACAATAAAACTAAACAGCAACAATAATATGAAGACAACCAGAACATCAAAACGAAACAACAACATGAATACAATCAACAGCAACAATCACTACATACATACATTTCACAATATACGTATTTTCTTTTATTTTAAATAATTTTAATATATATAAGATGAATTAATTTTATTGTTAAGTTCTTGAAGCAACAAATGAATTTCTTATTTACTTTATTTATTTCAAATATAAATTACTTTAAATTATATTAAATTGCATAAAATAAGACAAATACTATATAATTCTAATTTTGAACAACGCACCCTGTGCCAACATAAATGTTTAAGAGTTATTTGTATATAAGGCATGAGCAACATTTGATTAAGCGCCAACGGGACCGCGAGTACTTCGATGGGTGACCAGCAACACTACTGAGCGGTGTCAACATGTTACCAAAAACATGAGTACGAATAGCTAACAGCGAAACAGTCAAGCTACCAACAATTAGCAACATTTGATTAAGCGCCAACGGGACCGCGAGTACTTCGATGGGTGACCAGCAACACGATAAGCATGTTTCCAAGAAAAACCACTGAGCGTTACCAACATGGCAACGAGAGCATGAGTAGCAGATCATGGCAACACCAATGAGCGGTGTCAACATGTTAACGAAGACATGAGTATAACTAACAGCAATGCTGCTACGTTAGCTGAAGGTATACAATAAATTTGATGATGAGAAGACAGGCAGTAGCTGGCAGACAGTTGAATCAAGCGGTTGAGTGCACTGCAGTTGCTGACAGACAAGTGAGCCGAGCGATTGAGGTTACTGGAGTTGTTGACGAACCACCAAAGCGAGCGGAAGTACAAAAGGGAGTAGCTGCCGAACCATATCAAGATAGAGGATATAGAGGAAGACACACTAAAGTAAGATTGTGTTAAAGTGATTGAGTTATTTAGACAAGTGGCGAGGATAACAGGCGAGACAAAAACTGAGGACGAACCTTACTCCTAATCAAGGGACAACAGGTTTCAGTTTAGTGAGGTATAGCGTCAGCTCGCAAGGGACAATTGGTTTAGCTTTGGAGGCGCAGCGTCAGCTCGCAAGGGACAATTGGTTTTAGCTTTGGAGGCGCAGCGTCAGCTCGCAAGGGACAACTGGTTTTAGCTTTGGAGGCGCAGCGTCAGCTCGCAAGGGACAACTGGTTTTAGCTTTGGAGGCGCAGCGTCAGCTCGCAAGGGACAACTGGTTTAGCTTTGGAGGCGCAGCGTCAGCTCGCAAGGGACAACTGGTTTTAGCTTTGGAGGCGCAGCGTCAGCTCGCAAGGGACAATTGGTTTAGCTTTGGAGGCGCAGCGTCAGCTCGCAAGGGACAATTGGTTCAGTTTAGTGAGGCATAGCGTCAGCTCGCAAGGGACAACTGGTTATAGCTTTGGAGGCGCAGCGTCAGCTCGCAAGGGACAACGGGTGTCAGTTTATTAAGGCATAACGTCGGTTCTCAAGGGGCATCATCCTAGCGGGGAGCGCAGTATCAGAGTGTAAAGGGAAGAGTAGTACTAGTAACGCACCGGCTGGACAAAAGGACTGTAATCAAGACGCCAGAGTTTCCGCCCACTCAGCACGCCAACGCCCATTAAAATTAATCACCACCGAATTGCTCACTATATATCGCCTTACTATTATTATTACTTAGTTTATACGTAAAATTGTAAGAAATCAAACTTAAAACGTTAAATAAAAGCTTTACTTGGAAGAACCTGAAACAAATAAATCTAATTTTTGTGACGAATCCTGGACACGACTGAGAATACCTCAGCTATAGAGCCGGAAGACCGGCAGCTTCGTTACAAGTTTTATATATTTTTTATTTTGAAACTAAAATAAAAAATTTGTTTATTCATATTCATGCTTCTTTTAAAAAATTTTTGTATTTTTTTCTTGCACCCCCATTTGTACTTCCCCCCAGATGAAATTAGCTTCCGACGCGCTTGTCAACAATTGCCCATTAAATCAATCTATCATTTTCGCGTGCACAACTTATCACCAACAAACACAATCTTAATCGACGTTAACTAAATTTCTCAATCCCCACCAAAAACAACCCTCAAACTCACAAAAACATTGCGCGGTCGCTGCTGTTGGTGTTTGTTCCCTCCAGGAAAAATCGGAAGGCTTCCATCTTAAAGTGATAAAGAAACATTCCCCACCGTATCTTTTGAAAGCTTAAGGGTAGTTTTGTATTTATATTGTTTCCCCACCGCATATTTTGGAAGCTTAAGGGTAGTTTTGTATTTATATTGTTTCCAAACCGCTTCTTTAAGAATGCATGTGGAAACTTTTATTTATTGTCAAGCAATGACAATAGAAAATATTAATATCATTGTTTTCTAGCCACTTATTGTAGAATTCGATAGTCTAGTGGTAGCGCGCTCGACTGTCGCTCAGGGGTCCCGGGATCGAATCCTGGCCGAATCCATTTTCATAACAAGGGAGAGGAATGTTTCCACATTAATTCTTAAAACAGGGGAGAGGACTGCTTCCAATACATTTTGAGGACAGCGGAGAGAAATGTTTCCACATGACTTTTTAACACAGCGGGGAGGAATGTTTCCCTCTAATGACATGCTATGTTAAAAAAGCAATGGAGTGTGCAACAAAGGGGAATGCTTCCTACATTCCATGGAATGTTTCCTGGTAACATCCGGGAATGCTCACATTTCCTGGTGGGTTTCGTTCAACACGTTGTTGTTGTTGTTGAATGTTTTTGTTGTAATTGGTCTTGTATTCTAAAGATAATAAAAAAACGCAGTTTCCTTGAAGTTACAAAAAAAAAACACAAAAATAACAAATTCGTGCTGGCGCAGGTTTGTGTGTGATGTATACGTGTGTGTACGACTTTATATGTATGCGATTAGAGCACTACCCAGGCAAACAGAAAATATAGCATGCAAAGTGCTGTATATTTTACGCCGTCAATTCGGTTCATCCCCTCTAACGCTGCGCAACCGCTGGGATCTTGTAATTCTCTTTGCGTTGTTGTTGTAAATTTTCTAAGTAGTTATTGTTGTACAGTAAGCTTTAATTTTTTGTGGATGCTTATTTGCAGCTACAGTCAGCATATGACATCGAACTAATTTAGAAAACAGTTTATACATATGAATTAAAGAATATATATAATATTGGTAAATCTATTTGTTTTTAGTAAAAGTGTTACCGTATAGGAAATACACACATATATATATATATGTATATATAAATATACATACATATATACATACATATTTACATATATATAGTTCATATATAACAATTTAGCTCATTGAGGAAATTTAAAGAATATTTATGTATATTTATATAATAACAATTACGTATTAAACCTGCGAAATAATTAATATTTTCAGTAGTAATTGAATAACTAAAGTCTGCTTATCCTAAGCATTCTATTTTTTAAGACTGCTTAGCTTTAATTTCTTATATGAATTATATATAATTTATAAGCTATAGATATTTCTTAATTTTAGAATATTCTATTTTTAATACACAACGCAATATAGATATGGTGAACATGTATATTGTGTTAGTGTTATGATATAAATAGATATAAATAAGCTTTAATTTTTTATATTAATTCAATAATGAAATAAATTAAATAAATTACTTTAATTATTTGTATTTTTGATATGGTAACACTTTTCCTTAAAATAAATAGTTTCAGTAATATATAAAAAATTTAATAAATTTTTATAAGCTCTTAACAAAAATAATTCTAATTTCATATGCCGACTGTAGCTACACGATTAGAACTCACAACGTCTACAAAAAATTTCCGGCTAACTGCGCCAACAACAATTACCAAGGAAATCTAAAAACAAGGACGCACAGAGAAGAACAAGATCAGAGCGGAACTTTTACAACTTTTTGATTTCATCCTACATGTACGACGGGCTGCAGTATGAGCTTTCGCACATCCTACATGTCCGTCCGACCTGTCAAATCCATCCTACATGTAGGATAGTCCGAAACCCCCTATTAGCATGAAAATTCTTATATATCAGTAAGGCGGTCCGTGGCAGGACAACGTCTTCCAGGGAATACTAATATTTTATATATAGGTTTTCGCTTCGGTCGGCAGTCCTCTCACTGCTATACTTTTTTTTTGTATTTTTTTTTAAAATCTACATTTTTTTACAAATTTTTCTGTCCATTTAATAATTTTTTGGAATTTTTTTGTAAATTACTTCATACAAAAATAATAGAAAAGACTTAGAATTTTTCCATATAAAAGTTTTCATATAATGTGATATACAATGTGTTAGATTTCGGAGACCTGGGTTCGCGTCCCAACTCGGACAAAAAAAAAACATAATTTTTTTTTTGTTTTTTCTTTAAGATTTGATTTTTTTTAATTGATCTGATCATTTATAATTTTTAAAAAAATTTTTTAAAAATTTTTTTATATAAAATAACAGGAAAAGACTCCAAACCTTCAAAAGGTAGGCCTTACAGAAGCAATCATCAATGCAGCTATCACGGAAGGTATATTGACGCCAATAAGAGCACTACTAGCATGCATTCTTTTGCGTATCGCTAGCTAAAATGCCCATTGCTAAATTCCCCCCCACCAGTGTTTAATTGTGTTGGCTAATAAATTAAAATGAACTCTTTTTGTTTTAATGTGTTGGGGGAAAAATGTCTTTGAAGTGTCTGTGTTTAGGAAAGCTGGTTTGAATCTGTCTATGTTTACTGTAACCTTGGTGTTATCTTTAAAAATTATGAAGAATTTTAGTGTCTTGGTAATTCTTCGAAAGGTCCATCATACGGATTTTGATCATCATACCCGTAGCTTAGTGGGTAGAGTGCGTGGCCCCTAAGCTAAAGAACCGCGGTAGCCCGGGTTCAATTCCAGCTCAGACAGAAAGTTTTTTCAATTGAATTAATTTTTCTGTTCGGTCGTCACCTCTCTGCAGACAATGGCAAACCTCAGAAAGTCAAAATTGCCATGTAAAGCTTCCTGAGAACATAAGCCGTTCGGAGTCGGCATTAAACACGTAGGTCCAGTTCTCGGTCATTTGTGATCAAACATTTAATAACACGCACAACACAATTGATCAATAGAAGCTAGGTCAAAGTCCTTCCAAGGGCTGAAATGTCCAGTTTATTTTTTTTTTAAATACAAATTTACAACTTTTCAATGTTGGAGGTATATACTGTTGATTGGACTTGTTATGGTGAGAGATATCTGATTGAGTATTTTTCACGTTTTCTTTAAGTGAAGACAAAATATCTGATGAACTAAAAGTTTGGTTGTTTTTTAAAACTATTTGTTGTGGAAATTTTAAATTTTCACCGAAAAACCAGCTCAGCAGGTGACGCTTTAATGTCTTCCTTAACTGCAGATCTAAGTCCTAAAAAGATTAGAGAAAATTTCTGAATGCCAGTTTTCTTGATTGTTACTTGCCATTAATGAAGCTTTTAACTGTCAGTGGAATATTCCGTTGGCTTGTGGATGGTAAGGAGATGTCATGATATGATGGCTACCGAGGTTTTTTATAAACTGTTTAAAAGTGTTGGACGTAAATTGTGGTCCTCGATCGGAAGTGATTTCGCTAGGGACGCCGAAACGTGAAATAAATTCTCTATAGAATCTGTCGATTATAGAAGAAGTCTCTATATTTTTTAGTGGATAAACCTCTGGCCAACGTGTATTTCTGTCTATTGCTGTTAAAAGGTATCTGTGTCCGTTCGATATGGGTAAAGGTCCAACTATGTCAATGTCTATGTGTTCGAAACGACCATGTGGGATGTGCATTTTATGAGGTATTGTTTCAGTATGTCGATGTACTTTCGCTTTTTGACAGTTGATGCATTGTTGGAACCATTTATTAATTTGTGTATTCATGTTGGGTCAAAAGTAACGTTGTGTAATGAGTCGTCTAGTAGCTCTCGTTCCTAGATGTGAAATGTTGTGTAGCTATTTAGAAATCTTTTTACGTAAGGTTTGTGGAATGTATAGACGTGTATCGTCTGTAGAGTGTTCGCACCAGATTTTAATTTTTAGGAATGGATTTTCAAAGTGTTCAAATTTGTATTTTGTTTTGTCAGCAATGTGTTTAAGTTCTGGGTCTATAGATTGTTGGTTGTGTAATTGTTTAAGGTCAAAGTCTGGTATTTTGAGTTATTCTATGTCACATCTTAATACTGCATCTGCTACTGTGCTATGTGTACCTTTGATGTGGTGTATCGTGTTGGTAAACTGTGCTATATATTCAAGGTGTTTTGTTCGTCTTGGGCTTCGTTCCGTTTTAGACTAAAGTACATTTGTTAATGGTTTATGGTCTGTGTAAACTGTAAAAATGTTTACTTCTAAGTGGTGTCTAAAATGTTTTATTGTATTTTACTGTATTTTGTTTCTGTGGGAGTGAGTTTTTAAGAAAAGAAAGCAAATGGTTCGAGTATACCATTGTATTTTTGTTGTAACACTCCGACAACTGTTGTATTGGATGCATCCACAGCAATCGAATGCTTTGCCTTACTATTAAAATGATTAATTAGTGTTTGCGTAGCAAAACTGTCTTCGATTGTTGCGAATGCATGCAAAGTAGTGTCTGTCCATTGTAAGTGTTTCTGCTTACTTTTAGCGTTTGTTACCATGTCGTATATGGGTCCTATCTTGTTTAGGAATGCACCTATGATAGTGATTTGTCATGCTAATAAATTTTTGCATCTGTTTTACCGTAATAGGTTGTGGGTATTCTCGTATGCAATGCATTCGTTCTTCTGAAGGTTGCATCTCTTGTTTTGAAATATTGTAACTGAGAAAGTTTATGTTGTCGACCCCAAAAATGTATTTGTTTGGTTTGATATTTAAACCGCAATTGTCAAGTCGCTGAAAGACTTGTGTTAAATGTTCGAAGTGTTCTTTTTCTGTTTCGCTAGCAATTAAGATGCCGTCTAAGTAAACGAAGATGAAATCTAGTCCGTGTAGAGCTTTGTGAATGAATCTTTGGAATGTCTGCGATGCGTTCCTCAAACCAAATGCCATTCGGAAGAACTCAAACATTCCAAAAGTATGGGAGCCATGGGAAAAATTATTCACACAGCACTCATTTTTTTATTCAATTGTTTTAAATGTTTTCAAAACCTTATTCTAGGAAAAACCTTATCTCTTTATTGTTACATATAAAGGTGTTAGGTATATCTTTGCATGGTTTAAATGCAATAAGGTACAAAAAGTTATATCAAATTAAATTATTCCAAAATGTTTCTTTCTGTCCTTGCAAGAAACAAAATCTTTCACCACCTTCATCGAATTCAAATCTTCGGTTTTATCTTTGTGAATGTGTATAAGTGCCGCATGAGTGAGTCGTTTCTGTGTCATAGTTGCTCGAAGATACGTTTTAAGTCGTCTTAGTGCACTAAAAAAACGCTAAGATGAAGCTGCTGATGCAGGCACAGTCAAAAGCAAAGCAAAAAGTTTTTCAACTTAATTTAATAGTTTTTTTACAGTATCCGAATTTTTTGCAAATTGGGATACAATGCCACTACAATTTGAAGGTGTTTGGCCAGGCAATTGATTTAGCATTTTAAGTTGCGCGTGGAGGTCGCTCCCATCAAAGTCATCTGCATAAAGATCTAGTTTTGTTTTTAGATTTTGTTCAGAAGGCACTTTTCCGTTGAAGGCTTCGATTACAATATTACAGTATTAAGCTACATACTTAAGGGTGCTTTTAAACTGAAGTGTGATGGGTTTGCAGTAGAAACTCTACCATTTTCGGATGAATTACTTTATAAATTTCTTCTTGAACTTCTGCTGCAACCTGTGTTGAAATAGTTTTTGGTTTTTTAAAAAAAATGTTCTTATTTTTTACTCATCAAATGTGGTTAGTTTGCATGGTCTACCCGTATGAGGTTGGCTTTAAGGAGTTCCCTTTACTTCAAAATGCTTTATTATACTATAAATAGTAAAACGGTTTCGATTTCTGCACTTGATTTATATTCATTGTGCAGAAGTAGAACTAACTTGGTTGTTTTTCTTTTTTTTTGTTTCCGACCCTTTTTTAACACGAGATCAATTTTTAACAACGCACACTCCAAAGCCAAAAACGTAAAATGACTAAACAAGTTGAATCCTGAATATCACATTCATAAAGTTACTTTTCCGAAAGTATAAGTTGCTTTGTTACAAAGAAAACTCACTTCAAATTTTGAAAAACATGCTTTGTGTGAATAATTTTGTCCCTACTGACGTATGACTTGTTTTACTTTTTGTTTAATTTTCTTGTACGTGAACATTTTTTTTGTAAATTTATTATTGTATTTAGATATGTAATGAAACAACAAATCTTTTGTGTTAGCAAGGTATTAGTGTAATTTTAAACGATTGGAAGATATAAAGTGGGGAATCTTAGTATGTAATATGTGTGAATAATTTTGTCGCCTCTGTATGTTTGTGCTATGTAAATTATTTGAAAAATCGTGTATGTGTGGTAATGGGTAGCGTTCGGGTACTGTTATTGCGTTGAGTCTTCTGTAGTCGCCGCATGGTCTCCAGTCGTTCAGTTCGCGTTTAGGAACAAGGTGTAGTGGAGAAGATGTTTTCGATTCTACAAATGCCAGATTTAACTAAGAAATCAAATTCATGCTTAGCTATTTTCGATTTTGGCAAGTCTAGACGTCGTGGTTTCGTAAACGGTAACTGTCTTTCAGTGACGTTGTGCTGTATGGTTTGATGTTTTATAGCAGAGTTCTAAGTCCCATAGCTCTTTTAGCTCTTTTAGCTCACTTACAACAACTTCAATATTTCCGTGTGTGTTGTAATTCAAGGAATTATGAACATGGCATTGTTGTTGTTTGCTCGCGCCAAAAGCTAGCTATCAATGTTATTACTGCTGTGATTTTTTTTGTTTTGGATGAGATGAGATTCAGGGCTATATCGGGGACGCGGCAAATGTCCAACATTTACCGGTCTTGGATTGCTTTTAAATTCAAATTCGCGTACAATTGTGTTAGGCGGCCAAAAGTTTACATCAACTATGGAATTAAATAAATTTTCAGGAACTGTTAATCTAAAAGAAGTAATCGATCTTACATTTGAATATTTGAATTTATGAACTGAAAGATGCAATGAACAATTCAACTTTGATTTAATGAAAAAATCTATATCAACCTCTGTTGTATCCGCAGCTAAGCGAGAAACAAAGATTGATTTAGTTGGTGGAATTGCAATGATTGGCTTAGGTGGAACAGAAACCTGAGTAGTAAGAGGAACAACCTGGGAATCGATCAAAGTTGGTGAAAGAGAAACAGTTTGAGCATTAGACATGACTGGCAATGAAGGTGGAGGTGCCAGCACTGGCAAAGGAGCAGAAATCGATATGTTTGCTGTATTCGAAGTAGAAGTTAAAATAGGTGGAGGGGCTGTTATACCACCAATGTCCATGTCATCAGCAATGTCATGTACAGAAGAATGTAGAGTTGGAGTTAAATCCGTTTTTTGCTTACTACGCAAAGACATGTGTTTTTTTTCCTTTTGGGAGAAGGAATTGACTCTTCAATATATTTAAAATCGTCGAAAAGAGACTGATATTTGAAAAATTTTGCAGAAAGCGAAGAAAGTTCCTTACTTATTTCAGAGAAGCCTTGCTTTGTCTGCTTGAAAAGCTTGTAGAAGTTGATGTCAGCCAATCTACATTTCTCGCAAGACCAACGCAACCCTTAACCTTCCTCAATACAATCCGCAACTCGGCCTGTCACGCCTGCGCATTTGGTATGAACAGCATTATCACATAACCAGCATGATAAAAGCCGCTCAGATTCACCCCTTACAGAGCAGCCAGGCTTAGCACAAATCATATTAAAATAATGCAGATAAAATGACGAAAATAAGGCAAAAAAACAACACTGCACTTAAATGACAAGCAACAATTTTAACAAATTTTATCAATAAGAGTAAAAAGAATAAAAAAAGAAAAATTAGCTTTGTAACCACCCTGTACTAAAAGTACCTAAAAGTATACAGTGATTAACAAAAGCAAGTAGCAAAAATTAAAATACAATTGATGCACAAACTGCTAATATAAAAATGAGACAAATAATCAAACAACAGAAACAAGCGAATATGAATGTACACACAAAACTCAAAAACTTAGCTTCCACAGCTTATGAAGAAAAAAAATTTGTCGAAAACAAATTTTATTTTTCTTCTTTAATAGAATTAAGTGAAAAAATAAACAAAAATTACAAAAACCTGACTGGAGAACGTCCTCAAATGTCCCGAAAAGTACAAGTTTACACAGAAATTAGTTTTAAATATTCAAACACACTGGACTAACTTAAAAATTTTCGCAGCTAAATTAACAAACAATCTGTTTACAACGAGAGTTGATTGTTGGTATGTTCTCGTAGCGCAACATGCCCAAAACTCAATAGTGCGTTAGGTCGGTCGGCCGATGATCGTACTTTGGTCTGCGTTGTAAAAACTTTACGATAAAAGTGTCAAAACGGACGACCTCAAAACTTTGCAAAACTTAATGTTGCGTTGGCAGATCGTGCCTCTGCCATTTTGGTGATGCCAATAAGAGCAGCTATTCAAAAAATCCCAGAAAACTACGCTTTTTCCCAAATCATGCAATTTTTAATGGTTGCGGATTTAGTTCTAATAAAGTAATGATAAATAAATAATTATTTAAATAAAATCATTAAACGACAAACTTTAAAAATGTATGATATTTTTTAATGTATGTTTAATATAATAAGGGTATTCTTGCAAAGTGTCAATATTATAATTTGAGTAATCAGCTATTTCTATCAGGCAGTGTTTATGATTGTTGATTGTGCATTTGCAGCATATATGTCAGCTGCAACATATTGTCATATGCTTCATATGTTGTCAATAAGTTGTTACGTTGTAATTTTCAATATTTGTTAAATATGTTAGAATTCACAAACTCTTATCTCTCCCTGTTTTTTACCGGCTTCTGATAAGAAATTAATTGAATTTCGAAAAACAAAAATAGCTTTATCATATAAGTTTGCCACCTCGTTTGCTCACCTAAATCAAAGAGCAAATATACTATGTGGCTTGTACAAAGGCTTCTCCATACAAATTTATAAGGCTGATAAATTTATACGCTTTTTACTATTTATAAGGGTTTTGCCCATATGCATAAATCCCCATAATATGTGATATAATTGTGAAATAATAAAAATGTGAGCAACCGACAACCAGCCAGCGCGCCTTTAGTGAGGTGGCCAGGGATCACCTACAGGTGGCGCTGATTGACGCGAACACAAACAGCCACAAGCGGATTTCGGAAGAGTGGGGCAACATCGAAGCCAAGTTGTCCGAGATGGTCATTGAGCATCTTCTCGGCAACAAGGGTGGTGCGCTTCCATCTTTCGAATCTGCGGATGTAGTGCGAGGATTCCGGGTCATCAAATGCGAGGATCAGTTCTCCAAAGAATTCCTAAGCGAGTGCGTCTCTAAGATCAGGGACGCATGGGACGGCTTAAGCCTTAAGCTAATCCCGGCTAAGGATATTCCGAGGAGACCTCGTGCTCGCATTTGGTTGCCTAAGATGAAGCTTGAGAAAAGCAAGCTCATCGAAATCCTCCAACTGCACAACCCAGACATTCCCATGAACGACTGGGCCGTCATAAAGACTGAGGACCCCCAGCGTAACAGTATGACCTTCCTACTGCTTATCTCAGACGAGTGCCTGGGTGCTCTGGAGAAAGCGGGCAACACCCTTAGGTTTGGCATCCGTCGTGCCAAACTAAAGATCTTTAAAGACCCATCCGCGGAAGAAGGCGTCAGCGTCGATGATATCCTCGATTCCCTTACAATCGAGGATCCGACGGTGCCTTCCACGCAGCAGCCACAACAACCACCAGCCACGTAATGCCACTATCGGTAATACAGGTTAACCTGCAGCACGCCAGATGTGCTGCTGATAATCTGGCCATCCTCATGATGGAGGATGGTATCGACGTGGCCATTATACAGGAACCCTGGGTCAGAGACTCAGCAGTAAAAGGGTTCCAGAACAACCACTACTACATCTACTACAAGAGAACAGCAGGTAAACCAAGAACTTGCATTGTAGCCAAAAAGCACATACACTTATTTCTTCTCCCTAACCTTAGCTCTTCAGACCTGACAGTTGTCAAACTGGAGGGCGCCAACAACCTATTCATAGCCTCAGCCTATATGGGCCACGACAGGGAAGCTCCTCCAGACGAGGTGAAGCGGTTAGTGGCTACGGCAATGCTGGACAACACCACCACAATTTTGGGCTGCGATGCCAATGCGAGACACACACTATGGGGCAGCTCTGAGATAAACACTAGAGGTGAGTTTTTATTCGACTTTATAATTAACTCTAACTTAAACATATGCAATAAAGGAAATACACCTACTTTCACCTTTCCAAGTACTGACAACTTCACAGGTTGGAGTGAGGTCTTGGATATTACCCTTCTATCAGAAAACGAGTCTCTAAAAGTAGTCAATTGGAGAGTTTCGAGCAAATGTTCCTTCTCGGATCACAGCTTGATCCTCTTTGATTTGAGTCTTGAAACAGGGGCCCCTCTTCCATTTCGTAACCCCAAACGTACTGACTGGGCCAAATTTGCCAAAGTGGCTCGCCCAAAAATCCGTTCTTTAGCCTACAAGCAAATCTCAACTGCGGAGGAGTTAGACTCTTCAGTGGAGGCCCTAGAGCAAACCATGCAGGTTGCCTTTAGAGTCTCATGTCCCATTAGCAGGGGCAAGAAGAAATCTCTTCCTTCGTGGTGGAGCAAAGATTTATCCGACCTTAGGAAAAGGGTTAGGAAAACTTTCAACTCGTGTCACAGACAGTGTCTTTGGCAACCATACAGAGACATCCTCAAAACCTACAAGAAAGCAATTCGAGACGCGAAAAAGCATTCTTGGCAGGAATACACCCAATCGATCGACAATATAAAAGAATCGGCAAGACTAAGCAAAATTCTATCCAAAGAAAGCACCAGTCCATCTTTCATTCGGAAAGACGATGGTACGTGGACAGAATCTACCAATGAATCCCTGGAACACTTACTCAACACACACTTTCCCGGCTGCAGGAGCAGCTGCAATGAGAACTTAGGTATAGAATCACCTGAGGCAACTGCGGCGGTTCCGACTGGCTCCTTTATCTCAATGGAAAGGGTTATCTGGGCCTTAAGCAGCTTCTCTCCATACAAATCCCCAGGTCCCGATGGCATACTTCCAATAATGTTGCAGAAACTACAAGATGTAGTTGCACCTATTCTACTCTCTATCTTCACTAAGTGTCTTTGCCTTAACTACACTCCAAGGAGCTGGAGAAGAGTCAAGGTAATATTTATACCCAAAGCTGGGAGGAGAGGTCACGAATCAGCCAAGGATTTTAGACCAATAAGCCTCACATCATTCGCACTGAAAACCCTAGAGCGTGTACTGGATATTCATCTCAGGGACGTTCTAAAGGGAGCTAACATATCCAACGCCCAACACGCATACCTCAAGGGCAGATCCACAGATACCGCCCTACACGAGGTTATTACCACCATTGAAAGATCAATATACTTTAAACAATACACTCTTGCGGCCTTCTTAGACATTGAAGGGGCTTTTAACAATATTCATACTAGGGCCATTTTTGATTCTCTTACCAACCTTGGCGTACAAGCACCGGTGAGAAACTGGATAGTCTCAATGCTCAGAAACAGAATAATCCAGGCAGACCTGGGTGGCTGCCAACTCACAAGATTTGTCAGTAGGGGTACTCCGCAAGGAGGAGTAATCTCCCCCCTACTCTGGCTCATCGCCATGAATGAATTTCTTAATACACTAAATTGCAATGGGGTCAAAGTGGTGGCTTATGCGGATGACGTGGTTGTTATGGTGTCAGGACTGTTCCCCTCTACGCTCAGTGAGCTAATGGAGGTTGCTTTGGGAAAACTCAGTGTCTGGGCTGCCAGGTGCGGCCTAGGAGTTAACCCTAGCAAGACGGAACTGATGTTATTCACCACAAAAACCAAAGCGCCACAATTTGTCCTTCCAAAGCTCAATAACCAACCTCATACACTATCCAGTAGCGCAAAATACCTAGGTGTCATTCTGGATCCTAAGCTAAGCTGGAAAACTAACATCGAACAAAGGGTCAAGAAGGCCTGTATAGCCTTCTACGCCTGCAAGAAAACCTTTGGTAGAAAATGGGGTCTTCAACCTAAAATGCTCTTATGGCTATACACAGCAGTAGTGCGACCCATCTTGGCGTATGGTTCATTAGTATGGTGGCCTGCACTGAATAAAGCATACAACACAACTAAACTAGCTCGGATCCAGCGATCCGCATGCGTAGGTATCACAGGGGGTATCCGCTCATGCCCCACTGATGCACTTAATGTCCTGACACATTTACTCCCCATAGATTTACACATTAAGCTTACCGCAACAAACAGTGCAGTCAGACTCAGAGAGTCGTACAACTGGCGAAATAGACCATATGGACACAGCAACATTCTTAATCCGCTACCTCGGGAACTGCTTCCTGGAAAAACGGACTACGACACCCCCAAACTCGACTTCACGAAATCCTTTACAACCAAGTTTCCCACCAGGGTGGAATGGCGCAATGGGGGAATTGATCTAGCCTTCGATGTGTCCTTTTACACGGATGGCTCCAAGATGGAGTGCGGAGTGGGAGCGGGCATATACTCTGAGAAACTGGGGGTGGCGGACTCGTTTCGTCTACCAAACTCAGCCAGCGTCTTTCAGGCCGAGCTTTTTGCGATAAGAGAAGCTTGTCGCACCTTAAGGAGAGCTAATACCAACCACCTTAACGCAGCTATTCTGACGGATAGCCAAGCTGCCGTTAAATCTTTAGCTGCGATCAGTACCAACTCCAAACTGGTAAGGCAGTGTAAGGATGAACTGGCCCGGCTAAGTCACCAACTTAGCATTACCATAATCTGGGTTCCCGGCCATAGGAACATTGATGGTAATGAAAAGGCGGATGAATTGGCCAGGCGGGGTTCTTCCCTTGACGTTTCCAGAGCGGAACCAGTCGAAGTTCCACTGAACACAGTCAAGGGAGGAATTCGTTCTTACTACTTAACCTTAGCCGGTCGTAGATGGAGAGAACTACCAACCTGCAGCACATCAAGAAAAATATGGCCCCTCTACAATATAGGCAGAACTCAACAGTTGCTATCAAAGCCCCGGAGCGACATAGCCAGATTAACGGCTATTATTACGGGTCACTGGTGCATCGGAGTTCATGCCGAGAGAATCGGATTACCTTTCAACACCCACTGTCGCAGCTGCGATGACCCAAATGAAAAAGAAACACTAACACACTTTCTGTGCACCTGCCCGGCCCTGGCCAGGTCCAGACTAGCAACGCTTGGCAGGCCCTTCCTCAGCAACCTAGAGGAACTCTCAACAACAAAAATCAACAATCTCCTAACGTTCATCAATCGCACCGGATGGTTATAACCTAGCAGTGCGCTGCCCAGTCAACCAACAGAAACACGAGGTTATGGTATCAAAACGGCTCACTAGAGCTACTTGGATCCTACTTGCATGTAGAATCACCATCTAAACCAACCAACCAACCAACCATGTGATATAATAGCGGAATTCACGATCCAGTACATTTGGCTGTGCATTTGGCTGTGCAAGCATGAGCAAAATATTCATGGCTTTTACACTTAACACTAACAAAATAAGGGTTTTCACGATCCAATGCATTTGGATGTTACATAAACAGGTTTTGTTCATGTACTTATTAAATGAAAGAAAAACAAAATTCACCAAACGTAAAGTGCACCAAGAAATGGACCATTGATGAAATTAATTTAATAGTTGATTATTTAAAGCAGCCTGAGATTGTTATGGTATGCTTGATATGTTTATGGTTTATTGATAATTATCATTTTATCAAAGTTTTATAAGTGTTCGTTAAAAATGTGATACACGATATCTTCCCAGTGGGAAAAATGAGCTCACGAAACCAAAATTAGGCGTGGCTATATAGCGATCACGCCTATTTTTAGTACAGTTTCCGAAAATAACCATACAAACTCAATTACCAAATTTTAATCTTATACTGCCAAAACTGCCTGAAATATAGCTTTTCCACTGATTTGTGGGCGGTAAAAGGGGGCGTGGAAACCCATTTTTTCTACAGTTTCCGACAGTAACCATACAAACTATATTAATAAATTTTAGTCTTATACGACCCATACCGTGTGGAATAGAGCATTTTAATTGATTTCAGGGCGGTAAAAGAGGTGTGACAAAATTTTTTTCTTTAACCATTTTCTCACAGAAATAAATCGATTGTCCAAATTTAAGATCAATCGGTCCAGTAGTTTTGGAGTCTTTAGGCTTCACACAGACAGACAGACAGTGTTTTGCTTTTTAAATATATAGATTATTTATGATATTAGCGCCCTTATTATGAGTTGCTTTTGATGTCCGATCTTCGCTGGTTATCGAACAACGAGTATCGAAAGTTAAATTCTTATTATGAGCAGTGCAACCCTATCAAAATGTTCGTTGCTCATCGAAATTTCAGTCGAATAGGATTTTGTTTTCGATGCAAAGCATGCTTAGCAATAATTGTTAATAATTTAAGTATTTTGTGATTGTGTTATCCTTTTTAAAGACTATAAACTAATATTGAACTGTTTTTTAATTTTTATGCAGGTCTAAGGTGGTGAGCAACAAATCACAGTTAGAAAAACTGATCATATTGATGGAGGCAAACTTTGACTGCAAAGGATATTTGTACCAAAGTTCAGGCGACAAAGAAATGGGAAGAACTCACGCTGGAATTAAATTACTTAGGACCACCAGTTAGAACAGCAAAGTGGCTTAAGATAAGCTAAAGAAAGCGTTGCTCAACCGTTTTCTACTTCTAGCCAGTTCCGTCAAGCTTTCCTCCTCTTCTGACGAAGCGTCGAATCTTATGGAAATTATTTTCGTCATAGTTATAATTTTTTTGTCTTATTTTTTGCAATCAACTTTCCAACCAATCGTATTTAGTTGAAATAAAACAACGATCACCTGATAGAAATATACTACCGTGAACAAACAAAAAAAACGAAATTCACAATAGCTCGTTATAATACCAAATGCAAATTCGTTCGATCAGGCCATTCGACTACAGTCGAAGATCGAACACAGCTCATAATAAGGGCCTAATATATGCATTAATTTCAATAAGATATATCATTAAATTATATTTATATCATATTAAATTCATCAAAATCGTTATTATATTACTTTAACAACATAAAACTTAAAAAAATTAAGACCAATTATAAAATCCCACGATAATCCCATGAAAATATTTGTTACCATCGAAATACAAGAAATACCCACATATTAATATTTCTCAGCAAAAATGCAACCCAGCATTGGCATGGAATGTCAAACGCACGAGCTAGTAGAACAATTCTCTACTCACAACCTTGATCGTACTTTACCCCTGCTTTACATTTTTACGGGATGAGGTCGAAGCAAAGTATGAGGTCGCATTTAGTGTTACTTCATAAGAACTCGTTGTTTCTAGTCTAGCTGCCAACGCACGACCGACCTATCGCAGTATTGAGTTTAAGCTTACATACTCAGTGTGCTCATGTTGTTGTTTTTGTTTTTAATTTTTTTCGTTGCCATCGAAGCGTTAATTTTAAATTTTTTTTTTTTAATTTTTTATTTAGCTCACTGCCACGACACCTCTCTTTTATAGGTGCATTGTAGTCTGGTTCTGTAAGTTATGAAGGGAATTGCTTGAGTAATTGTGTATATTTTTTGTCTAGTGTAAATAATTTTGGTAAAGATGTTTCAGTGTATGCTGAGATTGTTTTGATAGATTAACTTGTTAATGGGTCAGAGAGACGTTTGTGTTTAAGGTAAATAAGTAGTCCGTATTTGGTTAGAAAATCTGCACCTAAGATTGGTTACAGAAATGTCAGCAATAATAAATGTAAAAGGTGTTCACGTCGTAAATTTAAATCAAGTGCAAGTAATTTCTTTCCGAAAGTTGAAATTGCTGTGCCATTAGCAGCTTGTAAAGTCAGATCTGATTTTAGTTTGGACATTTTGAATTTGGAGGATGGAAGTACCGACACTACTGCTCCACTGTCAACTAGGAATTTTATTTTGTTTGAAGGGTCAAAAACAAAGAGACGACGCGTTAGAGTGACGGGTCCATTATCAGTCGTCGCAATAATGGAGCTATTTAGTTTTTTTTTGTATTGTGTTGTGTTGAGGTGTTATACGCGCATGGTTGTTCACACTTCCTAGCGTTAGCCCCGAACTTATAGTGGTATCTACATACCCAGTTAGCTTTGCGTCTACGAGGTGAGTTTCTCGAATTTGACCTGTATCTTGTACGTGATTGTGAACGAAATCTGTGTTCAGATTTAATGGCCTGTACTTCCAAGGATAATTGATTGAATGAGTCGAGTATTTTCGAAGTCGACACGGTCAACGCTTAAACCATATTTGCAAGCTCACTAGTACAGAGAGTATAAATTATATAGAGGTCCCAGCGTCCGGAGAATAGAAAAACTAAACAAATATAATTATGCTTTGCCTCAGCGTTCTTTTTGACGCTGCCTATACTTTTTTATAGGTGCGCATGAAACAACTGCTGAGGCAAAATTATAAATATTTTTATTTTGTTTTTCTATTCTCCGGACGCTTGTATAACAAAACTTGAGTGAACTTCGAACTGATATCTCTCTATATAATTTATACTCTCTGACTAGTATTAGAAGGACTATTTGTGATGTGTGGTGTTCTTCTAATAGCATTGACTTCATTATCGGTCATGACTTCCCAGAAATCCACTTACCCTGGAAGTTCCTTTAATCTTCTTTGACCTGAAACGGTCAAAGCTTTATTTAATGCCTTTGGTAGTTTTCTGAGAGATAGCTTCAAAAGAAAATCCGGCTCTACAGAAGAACTAGCCAAGAGAAGTAGCGATCTGTAAAATTGTGATGGTTTTTGATCACCCATCTCTGAATCTGACAAAATTTTATCTATTCTTTTGTTTTCACTTAATGAATGTCGCTCAAAGAGTATCTTTTTTAAGTTTTCGTTAAGACTACTCGTAGGAGGTCTCTGTATGACGTCTAATACGTCATGATTACTTCTTGGGGAAGGGCTGTAATTAGATACTTATATCCTGTTTTATCTGTTGTTATAGCTTTCGCTTGAAACTGAATTTCAGCGTGGATAAGCCATGCTTCGGAACAACTTGTCTAAAATTATGGTAATATAACCAACATTTCGAATGAATTTGGAAGTGTGTCTGTTTCAAGTGTAATTAGTCGGGTGTCTCCTTCGCCATGGTGAGAGGAGTGTGGGAGGGGAGAGTGTATCTTTAATAAAAATGGCATGCGTCAAACAATTCTTTTGCTGCTGTTCTGCAGAATTTTAATTTGAGGTCGTGACAGCAGCAATAACAATCGGAGAAGCGGGGTATATTTGTTACTGTTTCGTTTTTTGATTACGACCACGAGGAAAAATCACAACAAGCGAATAATGTTATGAGCTCGTTTAACACAACGCTATCATTATGTTTCGGTCTCTCTCTTCGGCCTGCTAGGGGATGTGCTTTTCTTTGAATCGGAGGGCCACCCACGGAATAGAAGGAGATAGAATTTGAGGAGTTTGTGCTTTTGGTACGGTTTTTTCCATTCCCTGGTTGTCTTATAACCAAGTTGTAAATTTATCTAGATGGTTAATGTGTACAAAAAAATTTGCAAAACTTACCAACGACAGTGGGTTCCAAGTCAACGAAAACTGCTCGAGGAACATGTTTTCCGGAGCCTGTCTCGCTGAAGAACGTGCTGAACGAGTCATCACAACCACCGACTGCTTTATCCGATGGCATCTTCAAAACCAAAAGTTATGCTATATAATTTTCCAAACGTACGAAATGAGCTTTACCTGACCATCTGGTTGAATTCCATGTTCAAGACAGTACAGCTCCCAACAAGCGTTTCCAATTTGCACTCCCGCTTGACCAATGTGAACAGATATGCATTCCCTCTGCAAATAGACGAGTACATTAAAAAACTGATTTAAAAGGTTTAAATAAAAATAAATTTTAGTTTTTCAAAATAAGTTAAAAAATAACAACAAACGCAAACAATAAAAAGTAGCAATAACCAAACTGAATCGCTACATTTCCTCTTCAGTAGTCTTTGAGTGATTAAGCTGTGATCAACTCACTGTTAAAGTCATATATGCTTTCACACATGTTTGAACAAATTCGTTCAAGAATTTTACGTTTAAATCGGCTACTTGATCATATGACATTTAAAGGAGTAAACTATTCATAGATCATAGCCATCAACTCTACCAAGGTTGCCATCTGCTCTAGTTGCTTCTTATTTATTTCAATATTCATTGGTATTCGACAATCTGTCGAAATGCACTTTAGAATTGAAACGAGTTCTAGCTTCGCTAGAAGCTAGTGTTTTAACTGAAAGGTGGCTATTTTCACTACCAAATGTTCAATTACTCATGACTTTGACCGAAATCGATAAATTATTAGATTATTTAATTAATTGGACATTATTTAAACTTATTGGGCCGTGCTGGTAACTAAGTAAGAAGTAAATAATGAATTAAAATTTGACTTTTGTTTCAGGTACCATAACCTTATTTAAGTTGCTAGAGCGTATGTGGCCAAAAAAGGTTGAGAAAACAATCCACATATAAATAAAACGTTAAAAGTCAAAATGGAAATAAAATCGTCTGAGTAAAATGAAAATAAAAATATTTTTTAAAACAATATATCTATTAAACCATAGAAACATAAAATAGGTAAAAAGCAGAAATATCAAAAACTAATTTTTTTTTAGGTACATAACAAAAGCAAGAATGACATGCAAAATTCGTATGGAAAAAATAAATTTGAAGCTTATAATAAAAAATTCAACCGCCTGGTCTTTTTTGCTACAAAATCGTTGGTAACTTGTTCATTATCAATATTAAATCTTCCATGTACACTCATCAACGCCAAGCCAGTTAGTCTCTCTTGTCCTGTTGAGTTCCGCATGCAAGTTTTTGGCCTTTGCAATGTTGAAAAGGATCTCTCTGCAGTACAAGTATTAACTGGTATGGTGGCATTTATTTTTAAAAGAGAAAAAATAGACATAAAAAACTAGCACTACGAAGTAAATATTGCTTGAGTAAATATTTGCAGTAAATATTTTTAATATTTAAAATTCTTTTTAGTGCTGCTTTGCTTTGCGTTTCCAAAATTTACAACGTTGCACTTTGTCATCTTAAATCGAAGGTATAAAAGTTCTTTGGGGGCGGGGGTTCAGAACCCCTGAAATCCTCCCTCTTAATACGGCCTATTTGTGATAACTGGAGCATCTTTTTTTGAGTAGTGTGTCTGTGTTAAATAAAACATTTTACACTTTACTTTTTTACACAGGTGGCAATTTAAAATTCTAAAGCAGTGCAATATTAGTTCAAGATTACTTGACAAAAAATGTTCAAAAATAGTGAAGTTCTAATTGTTTAATGTTTGATTGTTAAATGTTTGATTGTTATATGTTAATTTTTGTGAAAAATCAACAATAACGTCAGTTTCAATGTAAAATTTAAATTTATAAATAAAACTCACTGAAGAAGCTGGAACAGAACCAGCGAAACGGCGGAGGAGAAATATGAAATAAATTTTTTATTTGCATAAAAACGAAGGCCATTTAGCCTGAGCACTTGTGCAAGAAATTATATATTTTAGACTTTAATTTTAGAAAGATTTGTAATTGGATTTTAGCAAATAATTATGTTCGAGTAACTTTACTAGCAACGAAAAGGAGAACGAAATGTCATGGTAAGCAAGGACATGAAAAATGGAAAATGACATTAATTACATTTACATGCAACTTAAATTTTATTTTATTCTGAGATATTAAAATAATGCCGAAATGAAAAGGCAGGTGCCTAAAGTGCCGTCTGATCTAGAAAGTGCCAAAAATAGCACAATTGTACCTACAATTCCATCCCTGGACACAGGCCTGTAGCCGGATCAAGAAGACAGAGGGGGCAGGCATGAATCTTGGGGGGAAATTTTTTGTTTTCTCATTTAAATAAAAAAAAACAATTTTTTTAACGTGTGAAAAGAATACATTACACATATTTATTAAAAAACAGTTAATTTTATAATATTTACATGGATATGTAAATCTTTTTATACATGAGATTAAAACATAAAAAATAATATAAAAATTAATTCAGGACTTTGTAATAAAATGAAGGTAAAAATACAAGATTTATTTAAAGTGGCTAGAAATATAAGAAAGAGTAGCGAAATGTGCTAACATAGGTATAAGACATTTTTTAAGTAAAACAAATAAAAAAATTGAATTAACCCGCATCCGTTGTTTGCATCAAATTGATGCAAATTATTTATTCAGATTTAAATATTAAGAACAAACATGCATGTTTTGATTTAAATCTTTTGCTTCTTTCAATTAAAAACATTTCAATGAATTATATATTCTTTTTGTATCTATATCAAATTTGTGCACAACGTGCTTTTCATTTCCAGAAAGTTCTTATGGACGCGGGTTAAAATATTATTAAAATTCAAATCTTAGTTTTTGGTAGCAAATGTGGCGACCCAGTAGAAATTTGAAAAATTGTAACAATTTGCCTGAAATGTTTTGTTAAACAAATTTCATATACATATTCAAGTCATGAATAAGGTGAATGTGTATATTTGTTATTATTTTAAACTGAACTAATTTTAAAGCAATAAACAAATATATCAACAAAATGCATTTTAATTGTTCATTTAAAGTTTTTCATTGTCTGATTTGGCCAGGGGGCAAACAATTGTAGTAGGTGGGACATTGCCCCCCTGGCTACAGGCCTGCCTGGACACGACTTTGATAAAGCTAATAGCGCATTCTTTTCTGGAAAAAATTCCAATCAGCACTTTTCGAGAAAAACGCGTTTAAAGTTTCAGAAGTAGTAAATATAGTAGTATAAGTAGAAGGTATGTATATATTTCTTTATTCTAGAAGTAGAAAAGTATGGCAGTATAAGTAGAAGGTATGTATCTATTTCTTCGGACGTGTGTGCTTATAACTACAGTAATTTTTGTTCAATTGACTCAAAACTTTCTGAAAATATTTTAAGATGTTGTACGTTCTGAAAATGTAAAAAAATAATTTTTGGAAAAACTTCAATGGGCCCTTAATTCAAAAGTTAATTGTTTAAAAACTCTTGACTATAAAAGAGCCAAAATGGAAGGGGCAGAAAACTTTATTTAATAAAAATTTGTTTTGTGCCGTAAATTACGAAAAGGTTGATGCAATGCCGCAATGAGCAGATCTTAAGAAAACGCAGAATTTACAATAAACTCCATTTGCATATTTAGAGTAAGCCAACCAATTCCAGTGACAAAACCATGGATGCTGAAATTTAAATTTTCGAGAACTGCTCGAAGGAAAATTAAAATCAGTTATTGGCTGATGTATGCTCTAAAATATTCTAGGCTGTTCGAAATTGAGAGGGCTTTTCAGTTCACATATAAATGTCATTCTTGTTGGCTTCACTGTTATCATCATCTACAACTGCCGATGTCAAATGTAGTGAACACAATAGTGATGGTAAGTTTGAATGTACCAAGTTTGATCCGGTAAGCCACGATACATTGGTTTTCACTATTTCTGTTTACACGATTCAACTCATAACAAAGACTTTTACACGTAAACGCAACTTCAGTATATGATTTGTTTAGTTTTTTAGAACATTTTAAGGTGATTCAATTAACTAATTACTTAAATGCATTAATTTTTATTCAAATTCCGACCTTCTGAGGTTTAAACCCCGAAATCCCCCCTTGGCTACGGCCCTGATATGTATGCCACGCATAAGTTCGTGGCTTAAAACATTTTTATTAAGCTATCAGGTTTTGTAGATATCGCTACACTTTTTTAAACATGTAGCCAAGTCTTAACGTTTAACAAATTATTTTCCAAACTATATTAGGAATATAATTTCTTGCACGAGTGCTTAGGCTAAATCATCTCTGTTTTTTAATTCTTCAAATTCTGCACATAAGTTTTGATTTTTAATATGGGCATTTCCATGGTGTCGTACGGGACAGTCGTACGCTGTTAAAGTGAAAAAAAAGTAGTAATAACACGGATTTATATTTTGATAATGGTCTTAACTTATAACTCTTAGTAAGCTCTATAAGTGTTGCTAAGGTTGATTATCGGTAATTTTTCCTTTTCAAAATAATTGCCAAAAACAACGGGGATCGCACGGGACAAAAAACGGAAGTTTTTTTCGAGGACAACAACTCAAGCGCCGAATTCAGCGAAGTCTGAGGGAATTTTTCAAAGAGTTTATTTTATGGATGTTGTGCATTGGTGTTTCTTTTAAATTGCTTTTATTTTACCCAATAATATTTAACACTTATTTTTTAATTTAATATTAAGTTCGGTCGCACGGGACAGGTCGCACGGGACAGTTTTTTCCATTGCAATTTAATTGGGTAATTAAGTAATTAGGTAGTTAAGTAATTATGTAATTTAGTAATTAAAAACAAATTCAATATATTTTCCTTTAATTGCATCAACCATTTTTTCATTATCTTTAGCCAATGCCTTCCATTTTTACTAAAACAAAAATGTTTACGAAACATTTACTGAACACTTACGAAAAAGAAAAACTACATTTGTGAAACAGTGCAGACAATGTGATCATCATGGTTAATAATTTTATGTACAAATTGCTTAAATTAATAAAATTAAAATGTTTCTGTTAAATAATATCATAAAATAATAAGTTTTTAATAAGTTTTAATTTTTTGGTCACGGTTGACTTTCCTGTGGAAATACCCATATGCATTCTGAGTAAATAACAAAATCTGTTTTACTTTTCTTATTTTTTTGTCACGGAAATCATAGATTTGTGGCACGAAGTTATAGTAAAAAGATTGAAATACCGCGAAAGTGAACAGCAATAACTAGGCTTGCCACAGTTGGAGAAGCTCTAACCCGGAGATTTTTGTTTTCCGTATTTTTTTTTTGCTTTTTTGTTATTACATATTAGTAATTTGATAAGCCAAAATAGACTAGTGCTTTGGAATTACAAGTGATAGAGAGCACACATAAAGTATTTTATTGTTATATAAAGCTAGTGATATTACAATTCACTATCAGTATATACAATCATATAAAATCACATCAGCTTTCCCTAATAAAACCACTTAAAAAAGTCTTGTGCTACATATTTAAAAAAATTTTTATAGGCTTGGCCTTTATTAATAATAAAAATTTTCATTTATCAGTTCACTTTCAATAAAAATTACTATGAAACGAAAATGACATAACATAAATAAATTTTAACTTTACAGTTTAGGTTTAAATAACATAAATAAAGTAAAATAAGCTAGAATATTTTAGAAAACAAATAGAGCAAAAATTGTTCCAAGCGCCATTTTTGCAACTTAACTTAAATAATAAATGTTATTTTAATGTTAGAGGCATGTTAAGATTAAGAATCCGTTATATTTTAAAATTAGACTTGACTAGACTTGGATTTACTGCATCCGCAACCTAAGAGCCTTATCTGCTGTTTTAAAAATGAAAACATCCTTTTTCGATTCCGGGTGAAAAATTATTCATGATCGGGCTGAATATGTTAGAATTTTCCTTTTCTAAAGTTATATTTTTGATCTTTTAATGCTCTTAGGATAAATTGCTTTTGATCAGGCTGCTGAATGTTTTCCAAAATATGGTTACATTTCATATCAAAACTAACCCTTACGCATAATTCAGCCTAATAGTAGTTTTTTAACTGCACTGAAAACAACGCAATTGTGAATACCGTTAATGTGTTTTGTTTTTTATTTTTGTTACTTTATACATGAATTAATTTACATTTTTTAGTTTGAAGTATTAAATAATAAAAAATTGTATTAAGAACGTTTTGAATTATTTACTTCTAAAAGTTTTAAATCCCGAACTAATCCCGTGGTCCCGGGATTGAGATTTTCCATCCCGATAATCCCAGGATCGAGAAAAGCTTCCGGGATTGGACTCCCTCATAAGTACCCACAACTATGTAGAAATATGTCTATCTTTTTAAAATCTTTATCATCCTGCTATCATCTGCCATCCTGCTCAAAACTAAACGATTGGATTCATTTTGTATGTTAGGAATAAGAATAAGTAAAATGTCATTAACTTCGATTGTTGAAATCGGTTACGAAATTGGAAAGTTCTTAGGTGTTCAGAAATCCCTACGGAAAAAAATAGATGCGTCGTTGGACACACGAGAGAAGCGAAGCTTTTTCACAGTTTCATAGATTTGTTAATTTATTATTTTTTTATAATAAAATAATTTTTAAATTCAAAAATTTCAAATAACATCAAATTAATTAAAAAAACACAAGTTATAATCACACCAGTAAATTTTATTACATATCAATATTATTTTATTTTTTTATATATCACATCCATTTTGAATTATTTTTGTAAATGTTTTTAATTATTATCGAATTTTATTAATAAAATTTAGAGGTTTATGATAACTGAAATAGCAAACTTATGGTATGGATGATATGTCGGCGATATATCTAAAAAAAAAAACTTCATCAATAGTTGTTCCTAATCGTGTTGTACAAATATTTGGATGGCTTATTATTTGAAAATTAAATTTATCAAAAAGGAATTGTTTAAGTGCTTTTGAGGATTCATGTCTAAAATCGCAATTAAAATTTCCACCAAAAACAATTGGCAATTTGTGAAAATTTTTACCCAGTTCAATGGAACCTGCTTCTGCAGAACATACTTCCAAAATTTTTGAAATATCAGCGGAAAAATTTTGTAGCTGAAGTCTGGTTAAATATATTGACATATCCCCAGTGACTGTATTGTACTTATCTTAATTATAATTACGATAAATTGCAACTCCTCCAGAACGACAACTATTTCTCTGAAATGAAGACAAGTGAAATAAGTGATATCGATACTTTCATCATTTTGCATTTTTGTTTCTGATAGCAATATAATGTCACAGATTTGAGTTATAGAATCGGTAAGATCTTGAGAACGCACATGGAGACTCTGACAATTTAAAGTCATTACAGAAAGGAACTGTTTGCTCTCCATCAAATTTTTTATAGTAATACATTTAGTTTCCAATTTGTTAAGAGATAATCTTTAAAATTCTCGAATTAAATCAACACTAGATAAATCATTTCGCCTTCCATGATGAAATATAAATTGTTGAGGGTTGTCATCAGGGGTTGTAATAAAAAGTCTGTCAATACTAGTAACACGAGATAAAGCGTAGAGTAATTGCAAGGAATGCTTTTTGTCATATTCGTAAACAATCTGCGAATGATCCACCCTGTGACTTATGAATTAGCTAATGCACAGCCATTGCAGGAAATAATGGAAAATGATTTCTTGTAACTGTGATTGTTTTATTTTTATTAGGAGGTATGCTACTGTTTTTTCGTAGAATTGGCACAGCTCTTATTCCAACTTGAATCGATTGAGCGTCAGCAGAAGCTTTCATTTTTGCTTTCTGACGAATTTTAGACTCATGGAATTCCTGCCAAACTTTTTTAACTAGTTTACCAATAGCCCCATTTTCCAAACTATCACTAACATTAATATTTGTTGTTATTAGATAATGTTTATTGATGACAAAACAATTTCAGAAGGTAAACCACCTGTATCGATGACTTTATTATGCAATTATGCAATTTTTGTTTAAACGCTTGTAATTGTTCATTATTTTTATTGCGTTCTATTGCGCGTAAGATAGAATTATTAAATAAATCTACAGAAGCATTACTAAAAAATAATCTTATTCCATTTGGACACAGGCGGCTGGCAGTTTCCTTCGTAAAAAATCTACTCTATTAAATATAACTCGTTTTGCTCAAGTTTTTTACCATCATCTTCTTTAGCAATGACGAAAACTGTTTACTACTTTGCCGCATAACTTGTGTCAATTCATAAAATTTAAGTTCCAGCAGTTCTTAAAGATAGTTACGGAAACAGACTATTCTCATCAACAAAAGAAAACACGTACTTAGAATCAACATTTGTTTTGTTAAATTTTTTGCTGATTTTGTCGTTTGGATAGCAAATACACGATCCTTTTGAACTACACCATAGCTTCACGCATTCAAATGAAGGATAGCTAATACACAATCCTTTAATAGATTCTTGTCATCTATTCAACATAAGCTGCGTTCCATTCGCTTCAAAATAATCCAGATTATTTTTTTTACATGCAAAGCAAAAACAAAAATAATATTCCTATAACAAATTGGATTATTTTTGCTATCCATATAAAATTGTGATATAAAAATAAAAAAAATAAACTGGCCATTTCAGCGGTTCTTTAGCTTAGGGGCCACGCACTCTACCCACTAGGCCACGGTCGCCACTAAAATTGTGATATAGCCTTTATAAAATGTGAAACACAGGTGTCGCACCTGTATATTTCTCTGAGCTGTCATTTATTTTTTTGAATATTCTGTTTGTTTGATACAATGACTATAAGGTAGCTATGACAGCTACCTATTTTCTCACGAGCTGCGATCATCGAATGTTAAACAAAAGAAAACAAAACAAACCGCGTGTATCACACACAATGGACGCATTCAGCGGAGCCAACAATTGCACTTAAACTTTTTATATAGTTGCATAATATTAATAATTATATTAAATAATTTACACTTTTTCTGACGTTTAGAGCAAAACACATTCAGAAAAAAACATCGTTCACTAAGGTATCGCTACCATAACAGTTCACAACAGTTTTGAACGACACACGCTCTCATGACACCTAATAGCTATTGTATCATGATTGCTTGGTTGAATTTAATTTTGACTGCAACGCTAATGTCCTCTACGAGTCGTTTTTCTTGCCGTTCCTTTGAGAAAATTTGTTATCGCGATTATGTTAAGGCGAAAGGAACGTAGCTATAGCTTCAGTTAATATTTAATATTAAATAAACTCTCACAGTCAACGAAATTTTTTGGATCAGTTGGTAGTGTATAGGACTATCAATCGAAAGGGTACGAGTTCAATCCTCATTGCTAACAAAGAAATATTTTTATTAATTTTATATTCTCTTGTTACAGTCGACACAAAAAGCAACAACAATTCTAAGAAAAAGGTGTATGGAAAAAAGTGTCGTTTTTCAGATTTCACTCAAGCAAATCACAAAACGAGGCGTAAAAAGCTTCGCTTCAAAAATATATTTGTTGCTTCAGTAAACTCCCCCCTTACCAAATGCCTTTCTACGGCGTTGGTTGTGGTGTCTACAATCCAAACTTACGTTTTTTAAACAGCAAACAAGAGAAACGAGCACCCTCCGAAATAATTAACAAAAATAAGTCAACACGCAAATCTAGGGAATGTACAATTGTGATGAAAACAATCGAAATACTTCCCTCACTAAAGAACTTACTCAGGGTTACACAGGGAAGTACAGGTGTATTATTCCGAAATATTTCATCAAAATAATTTAGACTTTATTTTTCAAATAAAAAAAATTTTACTATATCTACAAAAAGCAGGAGAAATAACTCAAAATCCCGTAGCCCGGAGAAAAGATCGAACTCCAGGAGTCTCCGGATGAAAACCCTGTAAGTGGCAAGCTAGCAATGACACAATTTCTGGTGGCCATTCCAATAGTTCTTATTTATATCAAAGAACTTTTTATGTTTTGCAATTTCTTTGCTAACTTGTAAACAGCTGTTTTTAAGCAGTTTGACACTTTTACCATTTTTACCAGAACAAATTTCTCAGACTGTCTGACCAGAATCATGTCGTTGTCGTGTCGGAAGGCAGAGCGCTGACAGAGACAATGCAAACCTTATGGGAGAAAATTGCGGCAGAATACGACAACGAAAACGCCAAGATAGAAATGTTTCTATTTTGACTTTGTCGTTTATTTAACAGCTCTCTCAGTTTCTCTTTAAAAATATTGCCATATTTTAACCAAATTTGAAGAATTTGTCAACCAATGTAGTGAGTAAACAGTGTTCCTTCTTGCTCTAATAATGGTAGGAGTAGCCTTCAGTTGAAAATGCAGTAAATTTATATGAAGAGTTTTCCAAAAGGTAGTGAAATAAATGGAAGTGGAATAATTATTAGTTCAATCGGAGTACGATGAGAACACTGAAGCAAGTTCAAGAAAATCAACAATGGCAGATTGAATAAAAGCAAAACGACAAAGCCAACGCTAATATTCTGGACCAACTCTTAGCGATTCTCTCTCACCGACACGACAACGACATGATTCTGGTCAGACAGTTAAACTTGGAACTTTTGACAGTGAGGGGAAATTTTTTACTCTCCTTTACTCCTTGACTCCTTTACTCCTTTACTCTTTACGGGAACGTTTTTCGGACTAAAACCTGCAAAGCTGGTAAATTGGACTTAAACTTTAGAGTACGGGAACTGACCTTTTATATTCAGTAATTTGCATGATAATTGCGCTATCTAAAGGTATACAAAACCACTGGAAACTTGGAAATATCCACTGGTCAAAACTATCCAGAAGTAAACAATTTTTCTCAATTTCCTCAATATTTCGTAACAAAGTTGCTAAAAAATTTCTATCAACACATCTGGCTCATTATAATCTTTAGCTGTAACTGCAATATTGTATGACTTTTTATTAAATATATTTGATGCATTAAAATTGAAAAGCTGAACGTGTACATATAACATATGTACATAAGTATTAAGCATTTTTAAATAACACTGTGCCACAATTTAATGGTCATGGAATCTAACGAAAAAGAGACCAACACAGGTCGATAGTACTGATCTAGACCAACAAAACCCTAAGAAGGTTTTGCAAAGTTAGCTCGCTTTTAAATGTTATACCCTTTGAAAGATGAGCTGATTATAATATTTAAAAGAAATACTTGCTATCATGTAATTTTACAATTTTGTTCATATATCCTTTATGGTTATTATTTCTTTAAAATACATCTAAACAACAATTGTTAAATCAATTAAGACCCATCGAACGGGAAGCTCAAAAACTCAAAATTTTAGTTTAACATTTTTGTCAATGCTTAGGTAAGTTGTTTTGACGAAATAATATGTAAATTTCATGCTAGGAGGAACAATTTTTTTAAAAAATCGAAATACGAAAAGGAATCGTGGTATTAACCTGGTGTTTTAAAAAGTTACTTTCAGAAATATTTGAAGAATCCAAATTCAGGAAGCTATCTTCGGTACCGCTTCTGATGCCCGAGATAAGATATCTCATATTAATTAATTTGTTAAAGTTATAAAATTGCATTTACGTATGCATTTCCAAGAAAATTCATTGGCGAAAGTTATGCAAATTTTTAATGGCCAAATTTAAGGAAACATTAATATTTCCATACCACCAAAATTTAGACAATCAGATAACAATCAAAAGTTCTGTGCTATTTCGAGTGTACCTGTAGACTTGCATATCATTCACACAGGACACTGAGGGTAAAAATCGAGAGTGGCATCTTGTATGGCGAGATATTGTTAGTTTAAGTCTATATTTACTTTTGTTTTAAACATATGCAATTTTTTTACAAAAATCAAAGCATGTTTAGGCAGCTATTTTTACTGTTTTTCTCAAAAAGCAACTTTGTCCTTGCGGGAGAGGAAGCATCCTTTTTTTCTTTAAATTTGTTCCCAATGCAACTTTTGAGACCTCTTAGAATACGAATTTCGAAAAATATTGTAATTTGATACGCCCTAATGAGCACTCAATTTTTAAAAAATACTCTGCAAGAGGTAAACTTGCAATGCCTATATCTTTTAAAAGCGAGCTAACTTTGCAAAACCCTTTTAGGGTTTTTTTACTATAAACCAGTACTATCATCCTGTATTGTCCGCTTTTCCGTTAGAAAAATGTGTTGCACAGTGTAATTAATACCTAATAAAAAAGTGGTCTCCGAACCAATTGCTTGCACGAATGAACGAATGATAACATCTGTTACAATAATTTAATTTCATGAAAATAATTAACTACGTTTTCGATTTTATTTTTCTCTTGTGCTTCGGTTTTTAATAATAAAATCTTAAATGGTATCTAAAATTAAATATAACCATTTATGGGTATCTGTCGCATCACTGAGCATAGCATTAATTTCTGTGAAATGAGTACAAATCTTTGAGGTGTGTCATCTTTTGTGTCGTAGCTTCTGCATAATATTTTGTACGGAATTTTTAATTGAACGTAATCATCTCCTAGCGATAAAGAATTTATGGTTTTTTGTATATTATTTTAATTGTACAAAAATAATAATTGTACAATTTATGCAATAATAATTGTTCTCAGGAAACAATTCTAATTTTTATGAATTGTAAAATATTTAAGGAAAACATAATTTTGAGGCAATATATGCAAAAATCCTGCATATTTAGTACTAGAACTTAGAACTTTGCTAATAAAAATGAAGGTGCATCATAATCAATCAAAAAATTGATTTTGAATTTTTTTGTAACTGTCTTGCTTTGATTTCAGATTACTTTTTTGGTTTCAGATGACGATGTTTTAATATGTATGTAAGTAACCATACATTTTTATATAGTATGTTGTACACGTCGCTGTGATAAGTTACGATGCCTTTCATTTACCCTACTCAAAAAATTATTAGTAATTTGTGTATAAATATTGATAATAACTGCGTCCATTCTACGAATTTTATTCGTAGTTTTTAGCTACGAATAGTATTTGTGGAATGGACGTTGTTTGGTACATATAGCGAATATTTTATTCGTATTCGTACAAACCCAAATGTATATTGTACAAATACATTTGTTACATTTACGAATGATACTAATACCTAATAACGAAAAAAAACATTTTGTCTGAGCTGGGCTTTGAATTGAAGTTTTTTAGCTTACGTGCCACGCACTCTTCCAGTAGGCTACGGCCACCTTGCAATCATACATGTCCTTCTATTCGGCATTTGTTCAACAAACCAGGCTGAACGATTTCGGTTGTAAAATTTTTAAACTCAACTAATACTTCGTACATTCTATAAATAGTGCGTTCAGTCAACCTACGAATAATTTGTATCTACTAATATTATTTTTAATTCGTAAATAGTTCGAAACCATTAGTAAATACTAAGAATGTAACGGAAGAAATTACGAAGTTATTCTTACGAGGAATTGACGAATATTAAGGAATGATATAGTTTATTAGTCGAATATCATTCTTCTGAACAACAAATGGCAAGAGGCATTTAAGCCAATAAACTTTGACGATAAGCTAATTTAAACCATTAAATTTACAATTAAAGCCATTGTAAACAGTCAGAAAATAAAGTAAAATAAATTTTATAAAAAGTAATGTTTTCGCAAAAGTTTTCTGAAAAAAAGAGTTTTTCTGTCATATTTATCATCTTATTTATTATGATCCAATTTGGATAATTTTTTAATTTTTCCTAAACTTAATAAAATGGCTAACAATCCTGCAGCGTTTAAATTTGAGAAGTTGCAGCGATCAACGCGAGGGTAAAGCTTCTAATTCAAAAGCGAAAGAAAAAATTTGGAAATTCTGAATAAAGTAGGCCAAATTTTGGATCAAGCACTAATTTTTGAAAAAATCTGTTATCGTATTCGCATTAAGAAAACGATTTTACATTAGAGTTTGTTGTAGTTGAAAGTTTTGTTATGACAAAATGAAAAAAGGAAAATCGATTTGAAACATTCATTAACTTCTTCAAATTCACGTTTTTTAGCGGCGCCCACCCAGTTTGAGAATTTTCTGGACTTTTTTCAATTCATGTGCCTATATTACATCCAGGACTCAGAATCAAGCATTGCAGGGAGGTTCTGAAATATGTTAAGAAAATGTATGTAACCCAAAACCCATCCAATATACATGAACATCTTTTTATATTTATTCATACGTTTTGAATTTAAATAAAATAAATTTTTTCAATCATTCATATAATAGGTATGTTTCTGTAATCGATTGAAGAAACTTGTAAGCTGCTAGAACTGATGCATGTTGGAAAAAGAAAGAAGTGGATTGATGTCAAAAATATCTCCCTTAGCATGAGGGAAACATTTATAGAATAGCGACAACTCCAATTTTGAATTTTTGCGGATTATATGAATTGTGACTTCCTTTCTCAAAATCTGAAAAATTACAGGCCGCGCGCAATTAGTTTAGGAGTTATAGGCCTCCAAAGTTAAAAAGAAGGCCTTTTGAAGGTTTTGAAACTTTTCATATTATTTTATATGAAAAAATTTAGAAAAAAATTTAAAAAAAAATTATGCAGAACAATTAAAAAAAATAAATTAAAAAAAAAACAAAAAATTTTTTTTTTTGTCCGAGTTGGGTCTCCGAAATCTAACACATAAAGTCTTTTCTATTATTTATGTATGAATAAATTTTACAAAAAATTCCAAAAATTTTTTAAATGAACAGAAAAATTCGTAAAAAATGTAGATTTAAAAAAATGAAAGAAAATGTTTTTTGGTCCGAGCTGGGTTTCGAAAACGCGCTCTCGAAAGCTTACTTTCATTTGTAATGATGCAAAATACGCTTAAGTAAAAACGGGACTCCCAAAAAAATTACCCTGTTAAAGCGAAGTCCTTTTAAGCCTTGATCTTTAGTGGAAAAGTACATTAAGGGATGTAGAATATATTGGTATTTAGGAAATTGTAAAAGGTTTTGACGGGATTTTTTAATGTAAGCTGATATTTGGAGGACGATTACTCAAAATCGATTTTTTGTCACTTACATCCCTGTATCTCTAACCGCCTCAATTGTCAAATGAGACGAAAATTTGCAGTTCTATGTTTTTTATATCCAAGCAATTGATTGATAAGCTCGACTTTCTTTTTAAATCATCTATTACTGAGCCTTCAGCACAAAAATGCACAGAAACTCAATTCGGTAGGCCAAAATTGGTTCAGACCAAAAAAAAACAAGTATACCAATCGAAAGGATTTTGTATATACTATTTAATTTTGGTACCAGAATTGTGGGTAAGGTTTTACCTATACAAGTCGATACACTTTAATGTATATAGAAAATACTTTTATTGCTTAGTAAATAGTTTAGTTTTGTTAAGCCAATGAAAATTATTCGCTTTTCTTGAAAACATTTTCTCATATCAAGCAAATTACTCTTAAAAGAAAATGATATACTTGGATCAAGCACATAATTATAATTTCAAGAAAATAGTAGAGTAGAATCAAGAAAAATATCCTGAAACTTGAATAGCATGTGTTTAAGACCAAGCAATTTTTTTTTAGACTAATTCATTTTAAATTTTTTGAAACAAAAAAAAAAAAAATATGGGCAAGAGTGAGAACCGACAATATCCTTCTTGCTTGGTTTAAGCATTCAAGAGTTTAATTTTTTTTGTGATTTTAAACATTAAAATGATTTCAAATTTTTGAACCTACATAAAAATTTATAATTTGATTTTTTTACCATCTCTGTTACCACTATCATAGTTGATTCGCCTTATTGAATTTGATTTTTCATATGATTTAGATATAAGTTTAGAAATCAGCGATCACGAAAACCCTTAATTATAGAATTACATGGAAATGAAAAATTATTTAATTTTTTCACTTTGAGTCACCATATTTGTTTTACCATGTTATATTTTGACCTTTTTTAGATTTTAACATCAGAACCGGAGCCAGTGACCCCTAAACACTCATAATCAACAAGTTTTACTTTAGAAATAATTAAATAAAACATAGACTTTTTAACGTTCAAGCAATTTTTAAGGCATCGAAAATTTGTTTAGTAAGGGATATCGATTCCGGGATTTGCTAACCAAATATATAGTATTATGATAAAGTTTGTAGAGAGGAAGAAGCCTTTTCCTTAATCCTCTTTAGTAATTACAGTAATAATTGCATTTATTGGTGAGTTATTTATCGACCTCAGTGTTAAATCTTATTTTTCGAACACGGTAATTTTTATTTTGTAAAATCTTTTATCATTGTACTGTACTGGAAGGACACTCACCATTTTGATTAGCAATAAGTTTTTAAAAAAATCTCTGGCTTAAAACAACACACGCGGTTACTTTAATTGCTCTTTAATTGTTGGTTCACAAATTTGTCTGTAAGGCAACAAACTTGAAAATCGACTGAGCGTGTCGTTAATAAATTCTGACTTTTATATTCGAAGAAATCTGGAATACGATCAAAGCTGGCGTTAACGACACCATGCTGGAGTCGTTTCTCTTGTGAGTTTCCATTTAAGTACAAATTTAATTTAGTTGCAGGGGTGATTGGAAATTAAATGACGTCACATTTTTTCCTATTCTTTGACTGTTTAAAGATCATTCGTCGATTTAATGGAGTAATAATCTGTTATACTAAAAATCGTGTATAAAAGCCAAACTCAGTTTGAACCAGACTTTTGTTTTTGTGTCTGATGGAATTTTACTTTTTTTTTAAATTTGTATAAATATACGTAACTATTTCAAATACTTAATATTTATGCTCTCGGTCAATATTAATCAATAACTACTTGTATTTTACTTAATTCGTTTTAAGTTAACATTTTTATTAAATTAATTCAATGGTAGGTGCGTACATAAATGCCAATAAAACGATATTGAATAACCTAAAATAACGAACGGTAATAAAAGGCATGGGAAAATCCATATGTAAGTTAAATTTTAAGTTAAATAAGAATATAACATTCTCTGTTTTTTTCTATAAAGTAATGATTATTTCAAAGCATAAAGTGCTTTTTTAAATGTTTAAAATTCAAAACTGAATTTCGGAAAGTTAATATCCAGTGCTACCAGTATATTTATGTATAATTTCCCACAAATACATAAAAAACTTCCTTTTTTCCCTTTTAAAATTTTGTATATCTGTAAAATATCTTTTAAACATAACTTTATTTATAGTTTCGAGCGTTCAAAAGGCAAAGCTGTTAAATTAAATAATTTTGATTAAATAATCTGGAAATCGTAAGTAATCTTTTTCAAAGTACTGTAAATATGCCTCAAAAGTTGTAAGTAACTATTGTTTTTACTTTTTCCAAAAAACACTAATGAAAATTGCACATTTTTCGGCCTGTCTAACCAGACTGGACCCTTGAAGTACTAAAAAATACAACACATGTTCGTAAACATACAATACTTTTTATAACTAAAAGAATTATAGACTCTGTGTTAAAACTCTTTTCTCTGGTTTATACATAAGTATTTGTTTTAAAAAATTATATTCCATATAAATTATTTAAAACTAAGAGAATAAAATAAAAATTTTACAGACGGGGAAAGACGGGGGAATACGGGGTACATTTGACACTTTCATTTAAAAGTAATTTATTTTCTACAAAATATAATATAATTTTAAAAGACTAATATTTTTAGAAGTGGCGGATTTTGAATATTCAGAAATGAAAATAAAAAGTTAGAAAAAAGTCAATGCTTATTTTTATTTATATTTAAAAAATATGTGGGGCACATTTGACTTTCTCAGAGACACATTTGAATACCATATTTTTTGTGTAATTTTACATTCATATATAACATTCGACCCTTATTCAAACTGAAAGACCCATAAATAAAGTTGTTAATAAAGAACTTTAAAACAGTCAACGATTTCATACTTATCTAAATATACAAAATTCTTTTATACATGGTTTTGACTTAAACGGCTGGACCGATTTTGATGAAATTTGGTGTGTGTATGCGGCTGGGTTTGTGGATGGTTTTGTTTTAAAGTTTGACCCGTTAGGTGGCGCTTAGGGCATCCAATTTCGGGACGCTTCGGCAATCCCGGGATTTTGGGATTTGAAAAACATAATCCCGGGATCCCGGGACTAGTCCCGGGTTCGACAAACCTTAGAAAACAAATTTTTTGGAAGACTTAATATGAAGTTTCAAAGTAGTTATGCCTTGTTTTACAACACAAAACATAGCAGAAGATTTTAAAATACTAAATAACACAGTTTCGATTAAATGTTTGGATAGTATTTATTGTTTATTTCTGAAAAACAAAGATCAATGTATAAAAATTAATTAAATGAGATCATTCAGAAGGTTCATAAAATTATTAAAAAAAAAATAAAATAGTTTATTCATTTTAGTATTTCTAAGTAAGAATTTTGCAATATTTTGTACAGCTTGTTTATGAATTTTTTTTTAACTTTTTAAAGTCACATTTTAGTTTTTCTAAGTTAGTATTTTTTTAATATTTTGTACAGTTAGCTTAAGAAAGGTTTATATTTTATATTTTTCACGTCATATTTTGTACAGCTAATTAAAAAACATTTTTATTGTAGTATTTTTAAAATTACATTTCACTATTTCTAAGGAAGTATCATGTGTTTCAAACATTATGTTGTTTTTTAACAGCTAGCTTAAGAAAGGTTTTTATCTTAAAATTTTTTAAAATCACATTCAGGTTTTTCTTAAGTAGCATCATTGAATTTTTTGTACATGTTCCTCAAATTGAAAAAAAAATTTAATAGTTTAATGATTTTAGTATATCTAAGTAAGAATTTTGTGATATTTTCTACCGCTTGTTTAAGAAAGTTATGTTTTTCTTTATTTTTAACGTCACGTTTCGGTATTTCTAAGGTAGTATCCCGTAATATTTTTTACAGCTGCTTTAAAAAGAGTTTTATTCTTGCATTAATAAAATCACATTTCAGTATTTTCACATTCAGTCATGTGTTTAATCCATTCGGCCTTACCAATTAATTTAATGCCAACTCTAAATTGAGTTTGAGCTTTTCTGACATTATTTCTATAGAATTTGTTGTCAAAAAGCTTACACCAAATTTGCAGCCCTATTCTGGCAAAGTAGCAACTGTTACCCAGTATTTTTAATATTTATATGCGATCCCGAAAATCCCGCAATGTTAGACCTTGCAATCCCGGGACTTTTGGGACTAAGAAAAGTCCGGGATCCCGGGATTGGATGCCCTAGTTGCTGTGGCAGTGTTTAAAGGAGTATTTGAGAGTATAACTCAGAAACGAATTGAAAAATTGTCATGATTCCTTCACTAAACCATTCGTTTTTATGCAAACCAAATTACAAAAATACAAAATGAATAAAACTAAACAAAAAAAATTTTTAAATTTTTATGATATTTTTCGATCGTAAAAAAGTTTTTAAATTGTTACGATAGATACTTTAAATCATCCCTACATTCAAGTTTACCATATGAAAGAACATTAAAAAAGCCATTTTTGATTTCGAATATTTTTTCAACAACAAATAATTTTACCAAAATTTTTTGCGAAATAAAGAAATTCGTTACGTTGTTTTTTTTTGGAAAATAATAAAAATTAGAAGGGAAACGAAAATGAAATAGATTGAAACACGACTAGACGGACAATTAATCAAAATTAAAAAAAAAATTATGCAATCATGAAAAATTATGCAAAATTATAACATGACCGAGTTATTCACTTTCAAAGCCAGCACTTTCATTTTTGATTGATTTTTTTTTCTATTTCATCAAAAAATAAAATTAGTACTAAAAACTTTTTGTGTGTTTCAGGTACGAAAGTTTTTGTGGTGTCAATTTCTTGGAAATTTTAAGCAACTGGCATGTTTCTATAAAAAACGAAATTTTTCTGATAAAAGACATCGAAACAAGGAATGTTACTTCCTACAAAGGTATGCAATTATCAAATTGCAATTATATAACTTTGAAAATTCTTGCATGGCAGATTATTTGCCTAAAACATATAAGGTGTTTGATGAATCTGAGGATATTAGTATGTTTGGCGATGAATAAAAGGTCAGAAATTGGGATAAAGATATATAACTTATAGATTAAAACCTGGTATATCAGCTAGTTCATATATATAAATACACAAAATTGAACTCATATAAATAAAATGGCATTCAGGTGACGTTATGTCAGCAGGGGTTTTTCATGTCATCTTCATTAATTCCGCACCGATTGGTTTTTTCTTATAATTACGAACCATTTCTAAAGCAATAATGGACATAAGAAAAAAATCATTTTTTTATTTCACCTATTTGCCGTAAGAACGACAATGTCAAATCTACCCTATTAGAAAAAGTCAAATGTGCCTCCAAACGACTAACCGTTTTGTTCTTGTGCCAGGAAATATGCTTTACTGTTAGAGAAAATGCCTACGTCAGCTAAAAATTACACAAACGATCGCGAAAATTTAAAAACTCGTGTTGCTCGCCCCGCGTGGAAATAGATTTGTCTAATATTATGACATTTCCTTAAATCAAATATGGGTTGGCTCTGCATTTGTACATTTTCGATATAAGGCCCTGTTCGCACTGTACATAGTCAAATGTGCCCCAGTGTCAAATGTGCCCCGTCTTAACCTAATTTTTAAATTCATTGAACATTTTTGTTTAAAGTAACAAAACAATAAAATAAAAAGAATTTTTGAGTTTTTTTTTGTTAGAATTGGTCCAAATAAGAAAAAACCTTTTTCCATCCGTCTGTCCGTCTGTCTGCCTGTCCACAAGATTACAGCCGTAATTTTGAAGCTATCGTAATGACATTTAGTATTTAAGCTTGTATCTAATATGTTAAGATCAAGATCGAAAATGAAACAAATTGGATGAAAACCACGGCTAGCTTCCATAAAAAAAGACTTTATTAAAACTGTAAAATCTCTTTAAATTCCACAAAACTTTAAATATGGACGTGAAATTTTGTATGAGCTTTGATATTTAATATCCCCTTTTAGTACGAAATCCAACCAAATCGGATGACAACCACGAATACCTCCCATACAAAGTGACTTTATCAAAACTTTAAAATCTCTTCAAATTCCCCAAATGTTAATAAATGAACTTAAAATTCTGCACATTAGTATTGATTTTTAATATACATTCTATGTAAACAACCAATCTATTTTGTACTTTTTACCTGTTTTTATTTTTCTCAAGGAAATCATAGATTTGTGACACAAGTAATAGTAAAAAAATTGAAATACCGCGAAAGTGAACAGCAATAAGGCAACTTTTTTTTACAGAATATAACAAGAATGTCCATAATTTACGATTATCAAAAAGTTTCCGTCAACTTTACTCAACTCACAACAATAGTGGTATTCAATGAACGCCGTATTGGCGATGTATACAGCGTATGTTCGGGAAGTTTACAGCAGCGTAATTTGCAATAACAAAATTGCAAGGTATTAAACATACGCAGCTTACGGCACAAAAAGTGGTGTATACATAATGTGGCCAACCGTACTCCTTTTGGGAGTATTTTACTTCTTTTTTGCTTGCTGTACTTCTTGTATCGAAGTACGCTATAAGTACTTCTTTTTAAATGTTGTACTTCTTTTTGACATCTTTTGTAACATTTTTTTTTATAAATCAATTCACAATACAGATCTCTTACTACTGCTAAAATGTATTTGACATCACTATCTTCTTTAACTCGCAAAATTCAGTTTGTTCTTATGTTAGTTTCGTTGCTTCTGCAATGGGTCAACAGTTTTTTGGATCTCCTGAAAATTTCTGATTTTTGAGATGTGACAGTTTCTACTGGTAGGCGCAATATGTGTTAAGATATATATAATATTGTTTCTTGATTTTGTTTTGGATTTTAAATAAAACCGGTATTTCACAAAATTAATTTATATTAAGGTCCAGTGTGACGACCGAAATTTTGACGTTTTTCATAAATTTTTTTAAATGAGAAAATAAAATGCTTCATCTGAAATAAAAAAAATCAAAGAAAATATTGCTTTTCAAGCTTAATTGTAGTGCACTTAACAATAATATGTTTATTTTAAAAAATAATAAAAATGGCGGACTAGTGAAAAAAAAAACATTTGTAAGATCGAACTTTTTTGTTTTTATTTGTTTAAAACATTAACTTATATTAACTTATTATTAAATTGATTAATTTAAATGTTTTGGCTCTAGATATGTTTTTATAAAATAACAAGTAACACTTTGAGCCAAATCGGTTCTTATTCAGTGCTTCCCCGAATTTTCGAAAACGTCGTTTCGAGAAAAACGTGTTTTAAGTTTTTACAGCACTTTCATACACACTACAGCGTGCTTTCTTCTTTTGGCTGTAACTATAAAAATTTTTTAAATTTCGATCTGAAACTTTTAGAGTATATTTTTAAGATTTAATTTTTATATTTTATGGCGAAAAATGTTAAACCAAAAATTTAGTTTCGCAATCCGTCACACTGGACTACTGCCTTAATAAGAATTAATTGTAAGCTGAATGTAGTTTTTAATCTTTTAAATAAAACTTATTGCTCAATGGATTTATCCATGCATATTTTCATATTTTTTTGTGGGTGTACTTCTTTTTATACTTCTTAATTTATTTTATGTGCTTTTTTGTACTTCTTTTTAAAGTCAGTACGTGTTTTTCTTTTTGTTTTGAAAATGTTGGTCACATTATGTATACAGTACGTATAATGCGTATTAGGCTGCTCGCAGAGTAAGCGCCGAAGCAGGCAGGCAAGCAGGCCCTGCGAAGAAACGAGAAAGAAATAACTTTTTCTTGCTTGTTCACATAGCTTTCTTGCGCCTGTCTGCCTGCTTCGGCGCTTACTCTGCGAGTATCCTTATGCGACCGTGGTTTAATTTTGTTTTTGACAAGCAGTGTTTTTGGCAATTTAAAATAATTAAAAATGCACTTACCATTAATGGATCTAAAATTTATGTAAAGTTTAAAATAATTTTGTGATGATAATTTCTTTTTAATACAATTACGCAATTTACTCGGTTTTTATTTAGGGTGGGTTCGTGGAAGCGCTTAGCGTAAACTTATAGCTAAACGCTTTCAGTATATATACGTCGTTCATTGAATACCATTAATATCTTTATTAACATAGTAAAAATACGCATTTTTTAAGGTAAATAACAGTTAAAAAAATAATATATATAAAAACACTATTTCACAAAAAAAAAAGAATTTTGTGGTGCTTCAATACCTAAACAAAAATACCTAAAAAAAGGTATATAATTTTTTTTAAATAATGTAAAAAATAATGTACTTTAAAAATTGATGATAAACACGTTTGTCACTGCGCGCACTTAAAGTGGAAAAAATGATGATTTTCAAAGTGCATTGCGGGTAAACGGTACAATATTGCTTAACAATTTTTCACCAATTGATGCAGAATTTTATCCTCTTTCATGGGGTACTAAACACTACTATGTACCTTAAAATTTTTTTTTAATTAATGCTCACTTTTGCTATAAAATATCCCATTGTGCATTTTAAAATAAAATAATAAAATAATTTTGATATTCAAAAATTTAAAATAACAAAAAGTTTATTAAAAAAACACACGTTAATAATCCACAAGTTACTTTTATTACATTTCTTTATTATTTATTTTATAACATGTTTAAATTCATTTTGAACTGTTTTTGTAAATGTTTTCAATTGATAGATAGATTTTATTAATGAAATGGAGTTTATTTATAATTTTTTCGATAATTGTGTTCTGAGGTGAAATATAAATCGAAAAATGAACTTCCAAATTTATCAACATAATATGGCTGAATGAATCTCATTGTGCTTTGCCCTATACTTAAACAACAGTACATCGCCTAAATATTTCAATTATATTTGAATTCATTTTAAGTGAACGAACAAATAATTATTTCGTTTCAAAAAATTTGTTTTCATTTTGGGAAATTGTGCTCAGGAAATTATCAAGCCATTTTTCGATAATAGGTAAATTCTCATCACTCCATTTAGCTTCTTCTTTAATATTCCTTAAGGATTTCTCTATAATATGTTCTGCACTTCCAAACTCTCCACGCCGTTCTTCATGTAACTGTTTGACCATTTCGTAGCCTTTCATTGTGGTAAAGACGCCAGTAGCAGAACCGATAAGAGAATCCCATAAATTTGTTTTGCTATTAAATCTAGATCCATAAAGAAAGAAAGAAATATCGTACATATTTTGAATGTGTTGACTGATTTTGTCAATACTTCTGCCTTATGATTGTCCAATTTTTCGATAGGAAACTAAATAAACTCATGTATCCGCTAGAACCACCAGTAAGCATATTGAAGATCAGAAAAATATCGTTTTCGGTGAAATTTCCATTCCCTTCAATGATTGCCATATTGAGAAGACGTTCAATTTTTTCAGCTTGTACTGGACAACCCGCCAGAGTTTTCAAAAGGTACGTTCTCTCACTTTGTAAACGAGATTTTGGAAAATAAATAACACGTTGTAGGCCGAATTCCCATTCTTGCATTGTTCCCCATTTGAAAACTGGGCAAATATACTGGTTTGGCACACTGAAAGTCAAAAGATAGTCTATTAAAGAGAAATTCAAGACTAAATGTTTTTGGTTTTACGGGTTGCCCTCGTCGGGATTCGGGCTTTCCATCCACAGTTTAAAGGCTTTCTGTGCTTCTTCAATACAAGGGCGGTATCCTGCTCGACATAAGAAAGTTTTAGCCAAGGATCTCAAGTCAGATTTCCAACCTTCCTCACTGTCTTCTTGCTCACCCAACTCTTCGTAAAGAGGTGTAAGTAGCACTCTTACATATCTCTAAAGAAATTGAATTAAAATGGGACTGTGATATAAATTATATATGTTTAGAAAAATATGATTTTAACCTCAAATTTCTTATGCACTTCAGACATATCAATGTGCCGGCCAATGTGATCGATAAAGGTAAACACTGGATTCCAAACTATGTGGTTACGTTCATATTTCATAAAGAGTGTCATATTAAAGGCAGTAGCAAAGCTCAAGTCCCCAGCATAGGCCAAGTTCCAAGCATCGTGCAGTAGTTTCGCTCTTTTATATATCAGTTTATATATCAGTTATCGGACTATGTCGCTTACCATCTGGGATCTTTCTGTAGCTAATGCACTTTGAGGACACGTATGAAAAAATGCTTTTTCTCTCTTTTATTAGATGCTATCAACTAGGAAAGCTCCCTAAAAAATTACTATTTTCAAGGTTTCTTGTATTTTTCATGGATTCTTTTCAGCTTATAAGAAAATTACTTTTTATATAAAAGGAACAAACTTGCGAAAAAATAGGCCTTAAATCTACATTTTTATGGAAGGCTCTCAAATTCAAGGTCAAAAGCCTTAACTAAAAGGGAAGATGAAATCAATCCGTTGAAACTACTAAATTTCAATTGATAACACAGTGCGGCCGCTAGAAAATTACAAGAACCATTTGTAGAAATTCTCAAGGAGGGATATGTTGAGAGTATATCGCACCTGCGGCCCTATTCTGTAACTGTGAGTTTTAAAGTGTACACGGGCTGTCACAAAAACTCACTGGTTTTCAGTCGGTGAGTTCAGTCAGCAAAAGTGTACACTTTAAAACTCACAGTTAAAGAATAGGGCCCCTGGTCTGACTTCTCAGTATTCTCAGAATTTTTAAAATTGATTTTTAAAGTTTATGTGTTCGAATATTGTTGCGCCGATATTCATTAATGTTTACAACCATTTGCCTTATTAGAAATGGAAAAACAATATCCACTTATACTTAGTAAAATTTAACGTAGAATATGATTGTGTAAAAAGAAATCCGAAAAGAACAAAATGTAGCAAAGTCAATTCTTGTATTTTTTGTGCATTTCTAAAAAATATTTGTGATTCTATCAATTTTATTTGATAAATTTGAGAAATTGATAATTATATACATATTACATTTCAAAAAAATTTTTTTTTAATCATGTATTAATGGTCTTTTTCCGTACTAACTTCAAGTAATTTTAATAGAATAGAGAGTGATATTTTGTATGTTATTCTTCTCTCTCGAGTTTCAAAAATTTGTATAAAAACGTTTTCAAGTAACGTCAAGTTGCTTGAATCGAGTACGGAAACAGACCTAAAATTTTCCGCTTTGTGAAGGATAACACAATTTTTTTGCACCTTTATTTTTCTTAACTATCACAACAACATTTCTGGCAAAAGATTTTTGGTTTGGTAAAGCTATTGCTATGAAAACATAAAACTGGAAAAATACTACATTTTTGCCTATTTGAATTCTTTTATGAACAAAGGAGCCATTGCAGGTTTTTTTTTTGCTAACATAAGTTTAATTGTCCTTGAAGAGATACCTAAACTTGTTTTTATTATTAGACCAAAATGTCAAAAATCTCAAAATGTCCCTCTTTGAAAATTTCTACAAATGATTTTTGTAATTTTAAATGTTTCTTTTTTCGTCACACTATGTAATTAATTGTGATCTATTTTTTGAATTTTTACATGATTTTAATTGTGAGCTATTTAGATCAAGTCAGTTTGAAGAAGGCAACAACAACCACAACAACTCTGTACAGAGTCATTCAAAGAGTATTTATTATCAATTTTGTAATTTATTCAAATTTTTTTTTTCAATAAAATAAGAAATATGAACATATCTTTTTAGAAAAAAAAGTTATTTGTGCTACTTAACAAAATTGAAAACATAATATGTAATTATAGGTACTGTGTTTTTTATGGACTAGAAAGAAAAAGTTATAAATTATGTTCGAAATGCCCTCCATTGTTTAAATATCAAAAATCAGTAAATACTAATTAACCTTGTAACTATTAACACTACATACCATGTACAGCCATATCATGTACAGCCAGAATAAAATATTAATATAGCAGTTGTTCTTTTTAAGCTTAGTATGCTGTAGGAACGACAACAAATTTCCATAAGAGATACATTAAGAATTTTGACAACGAACAGGCAGCGAAAGCAGTAAGTATGTTTAAGTGTTGAATTTGTTATTTAACAAATTTATTGTTGCACTTATATAGTTTATTAATGCGTAGTCTTGTCTTTTATAGGATATGAAATTGCAACAATAAAAATATGAATCTGTCAACCAGAACAGCAAGTGCTTTTTCTCCACACAAAAATTTTAACTCTACACCAAAATTTCGCGTGTAGAGCTTTAAGCCCCAAACGAACAACACGAACAAAAGAAACAACAACACTAGAATGCACACAAAAAAAAAGTTTGTGTACTGTGTTTTCTTAACTATTTCATATGTTCTGGTCGCGTTTACAGAGAACCTATTATAAAAATTGTACAATACTATATATGTATAAAACTTTGCCAATTCTTAAAAATATTTCGATATTAGGGCAAGGGCAGAAAGGAAACATTTTCGTCTATGACCTCAAATGTTTTCATTCAAGACACCATAAATAAAATCCTTTTAGAGCAGTTTTTCCTTGTTCTAAATTGAGCAGTTACAATATCTTTTGCTAACTTCCCCTAGAAACAATTTGTGTCCCTACCAAACTACTCAGGCACAAAAGTCCAGAGTATCGGACTCAATTTTATTTTTAAAAGCTGCGAGTAGTAGCGAAAAACTGCGAAGTTTATGAAAAATGAAATTAATCGCACATTAATATTAAGCCGAATGCAAACGAGTGCAGCCAGCAGGACCCGAGAAAAAAATTTATATATTGTGTCAATAAAGTAGCTGATATGTATCGAAACTGACCTGAGTCTTAACTATAATGTACCCGAAACATACCCAACAAGTACCTTGAAAGGTACCTGAAATATTACCGTAGTAAGTCTGTATTGTAGAGTGTGTTGTAAAGTGTTCAAAAACGAGATACTATATTCGGCCACAATAAACTGTCAAGTACCCGAATCGGTCTTCGTTCGTACATTGTGCCTGCCCAAGGTGTTCCAGAACTAGCACTTCTTTCGGTGTAGAGGTCGGACATTTACCGACACGGGCACCGTACATATACTAGGTACTTTATTGACAAAAAATATGGAATTGTTTCTTGGGTTCGCTTGTCAAATTTTAAATTTTAATTTCTTAGAAAGTAGAAAAAGTTAACAAAGACATAGGATTTTCTGTTGAATTGACTTCGTTAAATATGCATTCTAATAGTTGTTTAAATATGAACACGTTTTGAATACATAAAAATTTTTGAAAATACTTTCGTTTTAGTACGCGCTGTTTTAGTATTCATTAAATTGCAGAGTTATTACAAAATGTTTATTAAAATTTTTTATAAATGCATTATAATAAAAAACGTACAAGATCTAACTTATGACAAGTAACAGAAATTTTCAAACAAAATATTTCGCAGTACTAACTTCAATTAATTGTTATAGAGTAGAGAGTGTCATTTTGCATGTAATTCCTCTCTCTCGAGCTTCAAAATAAAGCTTTCAAGCTATTTTCGTTTTTTAGATGTATGTTTACTAAATATTTTATATATAACACCATTATACAATATGGTTCGTTACCGATTTTTTTACAGAGAAAAACATTAGTAAAATGAAAAAAGCTACTTTTAATGATTTTTTAATAATTCATTTCAAAGAACTTTTTTTATAAACTATTTGATTGATATTAAAATAACACAAAATCTAAACAACTAAAACCAATACCAAATTAAACAATTTAAATTCCTTTAAAAGAAATAGTTTTGTGTAGTTTTTCCGAATTGTCGGCTTTTCATTGGTTTTTTTTTTATATAAAAGTATCTAATTATAGCTTCCAACCTTAGAGCGCTTATCCATTTTAATTTCATGTCAAGTATCCAAAGAAATCTGTAAAAAAATTTGTAAATAATAAAGCTTATCCTCAAACAAAAAAAAATTAAGGCCCTCTTCTTTGCCACCCTAAAGAATGAATGCGCTCATGAAGCAGAACTTGTGTTTTGACAGAAGCTCTAGCTCTTGGCGGGAAACAATTTTTATTCGCCATTTGCTTTGCTCGCAAGGGCTTATGTCAAAAAATGACGCTCTATCTCGCTTCCTCAATTGACGAAAAATCCTTCTACACACGTATAATGTGTGTGAGTAGAACACAATTTCCTTATCTTTTATTTTAATGGTGTTTGTATGTCTAGCTCTTTTGCGGTAAAAAATAAACTCAAAAAGAAAAATAAACGTGCAACACAAAGCGGTGCAGTCAAATGAAAGTTTTTGAAAAATAATTAAAAATTGTGCTTACGAAATTTAATAATTTGTCTATTCATATTTTAGATACTGATGAATACTTGGGACAAAATGTTTAAAAATCAAGCAACGGCGAAAATGTGCTTTTGATGTACTCTTCATGCTGACTTATTCTTTGATAATTGTTTGTTCGTTAAAATTTTATATTCGTAAATCCAAATCTTTCCGGAAGGTAAATATTTTCATAAACAAATAATGCAAAAACTTTAAACAATTGTGTTTATAATTTAGCATATAACAGGCCAGAGCTGTAACATGATGGCTGGAGAATGGTTAGACACAACGGCATAGGGCGAGGGGAGGATAGCGAACAACTGAATTTCTAATTGGTGAGAGCAGTTTAGCTATATATTTTTCTCATGGTAAAAAGGTTCAGGGAAATAACGCCCAATGAAATAACGTCCAAAGTAAAAAAATTAAATAATGCCCAAAACATTTTGGGCATAAAAAAAATGAAATAACGCCTTAAATAAAAAATGAAGTAAAACAAAAAAAAATAAATAACGCCCAAACTGAAAATGAAATAAAACCCAAAATATTTTGGGATTACAAAAATGAAATAGCGCCCAAAACCAACAATGAAATAGAGCCCAAAAATGAAATAACGCCCAAACCGAAAATAAAATAAGACCCAAAATTTTTTTAGAAAAAAATTGGGAAACTTTTACCGCTCCGCTAAAGAACTCCTAATGAAAGAACTCCTAACAGTAAATGAAATAAGTCCTAACGTTGAAAAATGAAATAACTTCTAATTCCTGGTGAAATTAGACCTAAAGAAAAGATGAAATAAAACCTGACATTTATGAGTATGTGCATTAAGAAATAAAACCTAAACGGAACTGATGAATTAAGTCCTAATTTTCAGAATATTTAAAAGCAATTGTGGTTCTTCTGACCGCGACCATAAAGCGAGCAGGGAAGTCTCTAGACCTCTGGAAAAATGCACACAAAACGAAAAATTAAATAAGGGCCCAAATTCGGGATCTTTTTTTAATATGAAATATTGTCCCATCACATAAAATTATATTTGGCCGATAAAATGGTTTTCTCTTGTACGGAATTTCAAAACCACATTTCGTATAAAGGCAAATCGTTATATCATAAATAAAAAAACCGTTTGGGCTTTATACGGACATGCCTTTTTTCTTTTTACAGTACTTCTGGATATTATTATCTTTTTAATAGGCGGCCTTCGGCCGCTGCTTAAGGCCCAGTTATAATAGACGTAATGTAAAGTAACGTAATGTTGTCAACTGTCATCGTGACGGGACGTAATGTAAGAAAACGTTGTAGCAATTATAATAGGCAGTAGCCAGGCAGTTGTTTGTCGTAAATAATTGCACGTTCCTGTGCAAGTACAATTAAAACTTTGTCATCCATAGCTGTGGATATATAGACCTATTACATTAATAACGAAAACTCAACAAAAAGCGTAGTTCAACAATATAAAATAGCGCAATAGTCGAATCTAACCTCAATGTTTATTTGTTCTTTGAACAGACGTAATGTAAAGTAACGTAGATATCGAAATCCAACGGATCTTTACGTCCCGTTACATTACGTTACGTTTATTATAATCACTTGTATAAGAAAGTATTGTTTGAAACAATAAGTGAAAGAACACACTGCTCAATTGACATTAGACCACATTACGTTACGTCTATTATAACTGGGCCTTTAGGGATTACAACCCTCGGTAAGTCCAACACCGGCTTCGCTGTCTACAGTACTTCTGAATTGAATTTGAAATTGATCTAACATTTCGATGACAAATAGTTCACATAAAAAGAGTTATATCTGAATAATAATGAAGTAACGCCCCAAATAGAAAAATGAAATATCGCCCAAAATAGAAAAATGAAATAAAGCCCAATTTCAATGAAATAAAGCCCAAAACTTTGGGCCTTATTTTATTATGAAATAACGCCCAAATTTGTATGGAAAATTTTTGGGCTTTATTTAATTTTTTATTTTGGGCGTTATTTCATTGGGCGTTATTTCCCTGAACCGGTAAAAACATGTGTGGCTGAAAGGGATGCCAGATCACACGGATGAGAATCAAAAATGCAAACCTTGTCACATTTTGATCACCGCTTGAACAATGGTCACAAGTTTTGTATGAAAAATTTTATATGGACGTAACGGAAATCGTGTGACCGCTCGTGTTATATACGCCGTATGTAACAGTTACTGTTCTAGCTGAGAAGTTAATTGAATGGAGTACGGAAACAGACTTTGTAATAGATTCTTGCAATGCGTTAGTGCAACAGGGCTGCCGCTTTGTTATAAAAAGTTAATTTGGAAGGCTATATAACAATATTAATCTTTTGAGACTTTTTGCTAGCCTTTGAGCATGGCAGAATAACCAGGTAGATGCACTAGAAATACGCTCTCTCTGATAACAAAATAATAACAAAGGCGTAGTTATAATGTCAAAATGAGCTGTTTTGAAAATGTTATCAATTTTGACTTTCTATTGGGTAAAATTTTATGCAAAATAAATGCAAAGGTTTGTTTCTTTTAATGCAGTAATTTCGCATGTTCTTATTGCCGATCGGATCGAATTAAAAACGTAGCTGAAATCTTAAGTACAATTAATTTAATTTATTTTTCCAATGTCCCAGCGAATTATTAACTACATTTTCAACATTAGAATTTGTATAGAACATAATTATTTTAAGATTGTTTCTTGAATTTAGCACATCCGGTTTCATTTCGGTGGACTTCAACTTCCAAGCAGTTCGGCTTGAGTATTTAAATTGCGGCAACTGCAAATAATTATCGACAATTCAGGTTTGACAATGGCTTTTCTGGACTGCTTATAACTTCTTCCAGTCGTGATAATTCGAAAACAATTCAATTGTTAGCTTTCGTTCCAGCACGATAAAATTAGCAAACAATTGTCGATTTTATTAAATAAATATTATGTTTTTCAACAGCCATTAAACTTGTCAAAATATATTATGACAGTTGAAAGCAGCCGTACATAGCTACACAAATAAATTGGTCACTAAACAATCGAAATAAGTAGTCGAATGAAAATTATATTAAAAGTAAACTTTCATTTGCTTCATTTAAGGCCAAACTACAATTAATTCTGTATTATATCTTAAAACACGGATCATTTTATTAAATTTTTAATATTTTTGTTTAGTTTTTTTGTATGTTCATAAGTGCGTATCGAATAACAATTTTTTCGAATTTCATATTCTAAGAGGTCTCAAAAGTTGCATAGGGTGGTCAAGATCTCCCAAAAACAGTTTAGAAAAAATAAGGATCTCTTCCTCTCCCACAAGGACAAAGTTGTTTTTTGAGAAAAACACGATCTCAAAATGCATTAATTTTTGTAAGAAAAACTACATATGTCTTAAAGCAAAAGTATATATAGACTTTAACTTACAATATTTTGGCAATCACGATGCCACTCTTGGTTTTCACTCACAGTATCCTGTGCGAAGGATATTCGAATCTAAAGGTACACTCGAAAAAGCACAGAACTTTTAATTGTTATCTGATTGTCTGAATTTTGGTGATATTGATTACAGTTTTAACGTTTTCCTTAAATTTGGCGAATTATTAATTTGCATATTTTTCGCATACGCATTTTCCTGTTTTGGAGAAATGTATACTTGAATGCAATTTTTTAACTTTTTCAAAAAATTAGTATAAGGTTTTATATCTCGGGCACCAGATATGGTACCGAAAATAATTTTTATGTAACGTTTTGTTTATGGAACGATCGAGTTGCATATTGCCACGTTTCTTACATCCAACGAGTTGGTGTCGTTCGTTTCTCACCAGGTCATAACTCGTTTTTTAATTCAGCTTATTCATTATAAATTCTTTTAATACAATTCTGTTTGTACTAATACTGAATTTACTATTCTTAAACTATTGTTTTCTAGTTTAATAGTTTTGTATGTTTGTTGTATTAATCATTTTTAATATTAGTTCTGTTCCCGTACTAACTTCAAGTAATTGTAATTGATTAGATAGCGTCATTTTGCATGTTGTTCCTCTCTTTTAGCTTTAAAACTTTGTAAAATAACGCTTTCAAGCAACTTCAAGCTACTTGAATCGAGTACGAGAACAGACCTAATTATTTCACTAATTTACTTGTCTAATCATTTTACTAATCCAACTTGTTTTTTTATTTAGCAAATGTTTTCAACAAATTTCTTCTATCATATTTGAGTGCTCCAATTTACTATCCAAAATTTGCAGGAGCGACATTCTTAAAAAAAGGATATGAAAACGTGAGTGTTGATATTGTTGTTATATTTTTCTGAGTTAGATTATTAAAAATATGGTTCATAGTAATTGGCATTAATTACTTAAACTATATTTAAAATTTAACTTATATATTCCTATATGTTGTGTTTTATTAAATTGCTTCCTACCATATTAATTGAACCTGTATTTAAATTTGGTCTTGCTTTAAGCTATAACTAAAGGATTAATAGAATAAACTTAAATAACTTAGTTTTTTTGTTAAGTAAACTTCACTAAACTAAATTTAAATAACTAAATAATAATCAGAATTAATATTTTAATAAGTGCTGAAAGTTTTAGCGACCTTTTTAGTGAACAAGAGTTATTTTAATTAGTGTTGTAGAGGTTTTTGACCAGTCATTTTTAATTGCAATTTTTAAATGTAAAAATAAAAATTCCATTTTTTCCCGACGTTTCGTCACTTGTTTGGCGACATCTTCAGAGGAGTTTTATATATATTATTTTTTTTTTTACATTAAACTTGATTTTAAAATTTAAAATTACACAAACTAAACGCTGCATTACATAAACTTATTGATGTTTCGTCACTAGTTGAGGTCTTCAAAATATAAAACAAAGTATTATTTTATATTTAATTTTGTTGTCAGTTTTAAATACTCCGTGTTAAATGCAATATATTATTTTCAAGTTTTTCGTTATGATGATTTACAGAGTCAATTCGAAATATCGAAAATAAAAATCATCAACAAAATTAAATATAAAATAATTCTTTGTTTTATATTTTGAAGACCTACAGTCAGTCAAAACAACTCTTGTTATATTAATAAATTTGTATAATCTAAATATTTGCTTGTTATTGACATAAATTAAATACAACTCATATTGAATTATATCGAAACTTGCAATTGTGGAATATAATCATAATTTAAAAATGAAACAATAATTTATTTATTAAATCGAAAGGGAAAGGGAAGTCTTATCGGAGTCAATAGCATGACAGAGACATTTTTTTAAACAGATTATTAAATAAAATATTATAGTTATTGCAAAATATGGTCGAGCAATAACTATGTACAAATCGTAGAATGTAATGGGGTTGGCAGACCTGGTGTATTTTTAAAATTCGATACACATTCTCTTAATTTAATAATCTAACTTCGCAAGTAAAAAAGTATACATTTGACTTCGTTCTTACCAAAATATCATCAACTGTGTACCCTTTACCGAATTACATAGTTAAATGTACATCACTTACATCAAAACCAATGGATAGCACTTACAACAGTCAATAAACATAAACGAAGTTGTTGATTTTACATGTACTCTTTAAACTGCTGGGCAGATTAGTTATATCTTGCTATCAGAGCTCGGCATTTTGCGATTATATTTACTTTCCGATTACACTTACAGTACTAATTAATGATTATGATGACTGTAATTGTAATTTAAAAAAAGTATATAAAAGCCCACGTCTCAACAGGCGATAATCCATTGTATACCATCTGTCAAAAAAGAAATATTGCCCATGGAGACCACTTAAATGCCATAGTTGGCAATATATGGCATGAAACATTACATGCCATGTATTGACAAGATGGAGTTGGCAATGAGCTGTATTTTTTTGTTGTTTCACAGGCCATTTTCTATTTTTCTTCAAAATTTTAAGCGTGCTTATCTTAAAATTGAATTGACACGTAGAAGAAATTTATAAAATAATTAATTTATGTAATAAATGATAAAATTATATATTTATTTCATAACATATGAAAGCCCACCCTGCTTTCCTGTTCTGATGATTACTGTAATCGTAATCATTGTTTTTTCAATTAATTGCTGCATAAATGATTATAGCTTATGATTTCATATGAAAGTCTAATTTAAATGTTTCTATTTTTCCCCTTACTAAAAAAACATAAATTAAAGAAAAAAATTATTCAAAAACGGCAATAAGTTTTTTAATGATTTAAATCATTAATAAAGAATATATGGACACATCCACAGAAAAGTCAACCGTGTACAAAAAATTAAAACTTATTAAAAACGAATTATTTTATGATATTATTTAAGAGAAACATTTTAATTTTATTAATGTTAGCAATTTATACATAAATTCATTTACCATGATTATCAAATCGCCTGCACTGTTTCACAAATGTGAGCTTTTTTTCGTAAATGTTACGTAAATATTTCTTAACTTTTTTGTTTTAGTAAAAATGGAAGGCATTGGCTAAAGATAATGAAAAAATGGTTGAGGCAAGGATAGAAAAATATACTAAATTTGTTTTTAATTACTAAATTACATAATTACTTAACTAATTAATTACCCTAATTAATTAATTAAAACTACAATAGGAAAATGTGTGACGTCCGACACATAATGTCCGAACAAATAAAATTGTCAACAGTGACTTTAAAAACTCGATATTTGAGATGAAGTTTGCTTTTTTAAACTTATTAAATATGCAATTTTTTGTTCCTTCAGACTTTCGAGGTGCGATCGACCATTTCGTTGAAATATTCTAAGTTCGAGTGTTAGTCTCACAAGAACTTCCTTTTTTAGTAACGTCCGAATGCACGAAAAAATTGCAAATTTTAGGTAAACTGGTTGTTAAACGTAAACGCAGGATGTTAAAATTATTATAAATAGAGTTTCCGCAAAGAGTTTTCTCTAAGAATTGAAGAGATGGAGAAAGTATGGGCGGAAAAAATAAACAGCGTGAGCGACGCATTAGCTGATGTTGTAGCGCGCGTTGATAAAATTGAGTGCGATCAACTGAAGCAAGAAGAGAGTGTGAAAAGATGGGTGGATAAATTAAATGGCATGAGTCATGTATTGGATGATGTTATGGTGCGTGTTGGTAAAGCTGAGTGTGGTGCTGAATCAGACGAAGTTGCTGCGATAAGAGAAGAGATGGATACGCTAAAAAAAGCTGTCAACGATTTTGAGCAAAAAGAAGTTGCTGCTGATGCCGTGCTCTTTGGTGTACCAATTAGTGATGAAGAGAGCTTGACATCGATGTTCAACGAGCTGTGTTTTACTATTGGCTGCAGACCCCCGTCGCTTAGGAGTGTTTTTCGAATTAAAAACAATAATCAGCGTGGAATAAGAAGCACTCCAACAGTGGTAAAATTTTATAGCTCTTCTGAGAGGGATGCAGTTCTTCGGTCGGCTGCTTTTTACCGAAGAAACAACCGTAGAGATCTTGCTCTGAGCGACTTGGGACTCGACTCGAACTCCAGCATCTACATAAATGAGAGCCTTACAAAGCGCAGTCGCCAAATCCTCCAGAATGCAATTAAACTCAGGCGCAATAAACAGCTGTTCTCTGCTCATGCTAGGAGAGGGCATATTTTTATCAAAAAACATGAAAATGGTGAAAGCTTTTTGGTAGAAGACTTAGACTAACTTGCTGCTATCGTTGCGGGTGAGCTGTATGGAAATGTTGAGAATGTTATTAATATGTAGCGCATCTAATTTAAGGCTTATTTCTCTTAAAATTACTTTACCTCTTTTCTTCTGTTAAGTGTCTAATCTATCACTGTTTCTCCCTTATAGCTATCCTTATACTTTATTTTAATGATATATGTAAAGATATCTGGTTTCTTGTTTCTAAATTGTGTATTAACTTGTCTTTCTTTTATGTTATTAAATTTCTTTGTTTGCTTATAGTTACTTTTGCTTGCTTGTTTTCTAATAATTTATACTTATAATAATCTGTACGGCACTAACGAAAATAATAAGTCGCTTATAAAAATTCTATCTAGAAGATACTCAGGCCTTAAAGTAGTGCATTTTAATGCGAGGAGTTTAAATTCTAGCAAGTTAGACTATATAAAATTTGTATTTGAGGAATCGTCTATTGATGTAATATGTGTATCTGAAACGTGGTTCCATCCTGAGGTAAATGATTCGGCCTATGCAATTAATAACTATAATCTATTTAGACACGATAGGCGGAACAGAAGAGGAGGTGGAGTTGCCATCTATTGTCGAAATAATTTGAAAGCCAAAGTTGTGAAAAATCTACTGAGGGTAGTGTTGAATATATTAATCTTTGTGTATCAAATAACTACACTAAAATTTTTTTGTCGTGCGTCTACAATCCTAATAAAATGCTAAGCCTTAATTCATTCTTCACCGAGCTGTCTGATTTTGTGGTTGACTATAACTTTTTTATTATATGTGGTGACTTTAATGTTAACATTCTATGTCGTGATAATATATTTAAATCTTTGCATGATAATGTCTCGTCTGTCGGTCTGTCAATTGTGAATGAAACTATGCCCACGCGATTCTGTAGTAATGATGTCCCTAGTCTTCTTGATTACTTTATTGTCTCCGATAGCACATCCGTTTTATTGTTCGATCAAATTTATTTTCTCTCTGACCATGACTTAATTTTTTGTACCTTTGACATAAAACTAGCGCAAATGGCTATCTCCAAAACAATATCTTACTCGGATTTTACATCCATTGATCTTCAGGCCTTGAATTATGATGCCTGCCTCACCTACTGGAACGAACTTTGGTTCTGCGAGAGTGTTGATGAAAAAGTTACATCCTTTTCAAACAAACTTAATAACCTCTTTGCAAGACATGTTCCTACCAGGACAGTTGTCATTAAAAATGTTGGATGCCCCTGGTATACATTAGGTGTTCAAAACTCTATAAAAAAAACGAAACAAACTACACAGGATATGGAAAAGAAATCCTACACCAGAAAAATGGGAAAACTACATGGCGGCACGGAGCGCTTCAGTTTTAATCGCTAGGCAATCCAAAAAAAGATATTGCTCTAAAAAATTGAAAGCATCGCTACCATCAAAGATACTTTGGAGAAACTTAAAAACCTTTGGTATTGCTAACAAGCCAGTATCTGAGTGTTTCCTGGACCCTGATATTCTAAACGATTTCTTTTTAAATAGTAACCAGAGTGTTGATAGTTCTGAGGAAATATCAAATACTATTGTGCAACCAAACTTTCAGTTTTCAGCTGTCTGCGAATATGAGGTTTGTAAACGCATTATGAATGTAAAGTCAAATGCCATTGGTGAAGATGGAGTTTCGATTAAGTTTATCAAACTAATTCTAACTCACGTTGTTAGCCCGCTTACGCACATTATAAACCATTGTATCACAACGTCATCTTTTCCTCAGCTCTGGAAAATAGCAAAAGTATTACCTGTCGCAAAAAAACCAACTGCGTGTGAACCAAATGATTTTAGACCTATTAGTATTTTGTCATACCTATCGAAGGTCTTCGAAGCAATTATGGCCGGTCAGATTTCTGAATTCTTAACTACTAATACCCTATTATCTCCACTGCAATCTGGCTTCCGTTGTGGGCATAGTTGCTCAACAGCTACCATAAAAGTTATTGATGATATCCGAACACCTTATGATGAAGGCTTAACTACACTACTCTGCATGCTGGATTTTTCCAAAGCATTTGACACAGTGAATCACTCCTTACTCTGCCAAAAACTTGGGCGCAGGTATGGTTTTTGTAATAATGCCGTAAATCTCTTAAGGTGTTTTTTGTCAAACAGAGTACAGAAAGTTTGTGTTGGCAATAGATGTTCTCAACTTAAGCCGGTATGCAGTGGAGTGCCACAAGGCTCAGTTCTTGGCCCTTTACTATTCTCAATCTTTATCAATGATATTTTTTCCGTCTGTAAATATGCCTCTATCCATGCCTTTGCTGATGATGTGCAATTACACTTTTCTCGCAGAACTGGCCTCCTGGAAGACTTAAGTTGCAGGCTAAATGAAGACTTAAATAGTATAAGCGAATGGGCCATTAAAAATTGTCTGAAACTAAACGCAGAGAAGTCTTATGTGCTGCCTATTTGCAAAAGTAATATTGTCTTTGATGATATTCCAGACTTGTTTATAGGGGACAAGAAACTTAAATTAGTTAACACTATAAAAAGCCTTGGGTATCACATTAACTCGTCCTTAACATGCACGGATCACATAAATAATATGGTGCGTACCATATACTTCATTCTGCGCAACCTTAAAGTGTCAGCAGAGTTTACTCCTGTGGAAACCAGACGCAAGCTCGTGCTGCAACTTATTATTCCTATCATTACCTATTCTGAACTCATTTATAGTAGGCTCGATTCACGATCTGAACACAAGCTGCAAGTTGCGTTCAATCATGCTACTAGGTATGTCTATAACCTTCTCAGATTTGACCACATTACTCAATTCAAGAAAAGCATACTTGGTTGTGACATCATTAGTTACCTCAATGCCCGAAATTGCATCTTTTTGCATAAAATTATTCATTTCAAAACTCCTCGGTATCTTTTTGAAAAACTACAGTTTTGCCAGTCGACCAGAAGCAATAATATTATAATACCAAACTGGAAGTATCTGAACTCTACCAGGCTTTTTTTCGTCAATGCCGTTAGATTATGGAATAGTTTACCCAGCGTAATTAAATGTACAGTGACACATATTCGTATAAACGCACTCTTAATTTTAAATTTGCTACCTTCTCTCTCTTTTATTAATGCATTACTCAAAACAAATTCCAACTCATGTTGTTTACTAAACTAACGGAAATTTGTACTGAGTGCAAAAACCTGTTTTCGTTGTTGTTGTTTTATATAAATCATTTCAGTTTAAATATTTTACTTAAAACAAGTACATATTCGTTTAAACGCATCAACTTAATTTTCAATAGGAATGGGTATTTATTTAATTTTCAATAATTAATTGGTCCACCATTTTTATTTATAAACTTCAAATATACGATTCGGCATCGACTTCACTAAATTTTCCAGCAACTGACGATCTAAATCTTCCCAAGCTTCCTTAATAGCCAACTTGAGCTCTAGCACGGTTTTGTAAAGGTGTCCTTGGGCTTTTTGTCCATAGATTTTGCGTGATATGCATCCCCAAAGATTCTGCACCGGATTCAAATCGGGACTGCATGCAGGCCCTTTCATAAGTGGGATGTTGTGCTCTTCAAACCACTTTAATGCCTCTTTAGAAACGTGAATGGCAGCATTATCCTGTTGAAAAATACTGTCTTCATCCATTTTATCATCCAAAAATGAAATGAGAGCATCATCCAACAATTCCGTGTATTTTTTAGAATTCATTTTGGGCGGCACAAAGCAGATATTTGCTTTACCTCTATATGAAAATGCCGCCCACACCATAACGCTGCCACCACCAAAGTTTCTTTTTGACATACGTACGTCATTGTTTCGCAAATCATGCCAATAACAGCTGTAAGAGTCTGGGTTAAGTTAAATTTTTTTTCGTCGGAAAACACAACATTGTCCCACTCAGTTGACCATTGCATGTGTTTTTGGGCGAAGTCTAAGCGCGCCTTTTTGTGATGCGGCTTCAATACAGGCTTGCTCACCGGTGTTTTCCATTTAACGTTATCTGAGTTACGTAAAATGTGTGCAATGAGCCTCGTTGTCACTGGAAGATCTAATTTTTCTTTTATTTGAGTTGAGTTCAAAAAACTTGTGGTGGCTTCCTTCCTAATTTGATTAACTTGGCGAATACTCAGTTTTCGATTGCCTTTCGTGGATTTTTTTACTCCATAATTAACACCGTTTTTTAAAAAAGAGCGGACGACTGCTTCTGATCTTCCTAGTCTCCGCCCAATTTCCCGATTTGAATAACCCTCTTTATGTTACAGGTTGATTTGGACTTTTTCTGTGTCATTGAGGTATTTTCCCTTTGGCATTTTGATAAAATCTTAAAAAAATATCATTAAGAAAATATTTTTACATTTAAATTAAACAAAACTTACCAATTGTTAATTAAATACAAGCAAATACTTATTTCTTTAAACCACTAATATATTTTCGGCCTCCTTATTCAGGTGCGTTTAAAGGAATGTGTACTTGTTTTTAGTAAAATATTTAAACTGAACTGATTTATATAAAACAACAACAACGAAAACAGCTTTTTGCACTCAGTACAAATTTCCGTTAGTTTAGTGAACAATATGAGTTTGAATTTGTTTTGAATAATGCATTAATAAAAGAGAGAGAAGGTAGCAAATTTAAAATTAAGAGTGCGTTTATACGAATATGTGTCACTGTATATATAGCACAGGTGGCTTTAAGCGAGCAGTTTTGAATCACTTTTCTTAAAACAAAAATATATAATAAGATAAGAAACCAGATCTCTACTTTAAATTTTGTTTTTTTTTTGCTTTCTTCTTCTCTCTTTTTTTTTTCTTTCCTTTTCTTTTTTTTCCCCTTCTAGTTATTAATACGCTAAAAAAGTTTTGTTAACTTATTGATGTTGTTGTTTTAATTTAATAAACTGCATTTTTTTATGATTAATTATGATTACATAAGTATTCTTAAATTTTAATTTTAATTGTAATATCTCAAAACATCATACTTATTGCTTAAACTACTGCCTTTGTACATCAAAAGAATTCATTCTTATTGTACTAATATGTTAAATTAAATTAAATTAAATTAAATTAAATTAAATTAAATTAATTTAAATTAAATTAAATAAAATAAATTATACTCATGAAGTATACCAGATACATCTTTTTTGAAAAACTATTAATAAAATTTTGCGAAATTTATAGAAAAAATGTTTCTGAATGTAACGTCCGAACACTAAGATTTACTCATATGTAGTATTAATTAATACGAGCGAACAACAAATTATTAATTATTATCTGAAACATTACAAATCAATATTTGCTATTAATAAGGCGAATTGTTAAAATGAGAAATCAGAAAGAGCGTGCCGCCATGCACTATTCACTATTCCAGAATAAAAAGAAAAAAAAATCTTTCTACTGGCGCCGATGAAGAAAGCGGTTCATTAAATTTAAGTAACGTCAGAATTTAAATTAAACTTTCACATTCCATTTCTACATGCAAGGGCATCTACAGAATTTGTTCTAGGGGAGTACAAAAGCATAAGAGAGTCTAGAATGCACATAAAGAAAATGTAACCTATATAATTCTATTTTCTGAGATTTTTGGTACTAATTTTGTTATCATGATACGCCGGTTGACACACGCTTGTACACATAACAAAGTTATATATATTCCAAAGATGGGGTAAAAATCTATCTCGTATCATGCCCGAAACATTTTCAAATTTAATTTTATTTCATGTAATTTAAAACATTTTTTCTCAGCAAATATTCTTAGTAATTTAGTAAATTAAATATTGCGAGGTCTCCTTTATCCCTAAATAAAATTGCATTAATTACTATTTAGCCCCCAAGTTTCTCTTTTCAAATAAGAATGCAAAAATTTCCAAATATTTTTTTTAAATAAATACAACCAGCAAGATTTTTAGACAATTTTTTCCAATTGGAGGCCTATAACTAATTGCGAGCGGCCTGAAATTTATCAGATTTGGATTTAGGAGGTAAAAATTGCAATTCTTGAAATGTTCACCGCATGGACATCAACTGACTTATTTATTTTTTCAACATGCATAAGTTCTAGCAGCATGCAAGTTACTAAAATCGTGTTTGGAAACATTCCTATTATATGAACTATTAAAACGAATTATTTTTATTATATTCAATAAATATGTAAAGAGGTACATGTATAGATGGGTTTTGTGCTCCATTCATTTTCTAAGCATATTAAAGAACCTCCCTGCATAGCTTGATTCTGAATCCTGGATGTAAGACAAGCACGAGATGCGAAAGAATCCAGAAAATTCTCAAAATGGGTGGAATCATTTTTTAAAAAATGAATGTGAATTAAAAATTTTGTTTATAAATCAATTATACATTCATATACATCGTTTATAAATCAATTATACATTCATTGAAAGCATTCCTATTTCGTTATTCACTGATTCACTTTTTGTGGATAAAATCAAATTGATCAAATCTTTTACAGCTCTGGTAAATGTAACAAATGTATTCGTACAATATACATTTGTTTTTGTACGAATACGAATAAAATTTTTGCAATATGTACCAAATTACATCCAATCTACGAATCCTATTCATGACTGACAACTTCGAATAAAATTCATAGAATGGTTGAAGTTATTAGTAATATTTACACATAAAATTTTTTGAGTGTAAAAATACGTATTGAAAAGTGCTGTAAAACAAGGGTTAATGAAATGGTATCGTGACTTATCACTGCGACAGGTACAACATACTATTTAAAAACGCATACATGGTTAATTTCAGCATTATTTATAAATATACTTTAAAAAAAGTATTTTTGAGCTCTCTTTAAAATATATTAACAATTAAAAATATCGGCGCATAAAATCAAAAAAGGCCGTAAGTTACAACAAATTCAAACTTGACATTTTGATTGATTATTGATACACATTATCAAAATACATGTTCCTGCTAAATTGTACACTCCTACAAATAAAAAAGACGTTTTTAGTAAAAAATTTCTAAAATCCCTAAGTTTGAGCGCAATATACAACTACAATTTAGATAGTTTTTTACTCTCCCGTAAAATTTTTTAGCTGTAGCTTACGGCTTTTTGATTTAATATGAAGATATTTTAAAAAATTCACTGTGCTTTCCCCCCTGCCCCCCTGTGGACGCCAATGTCAACATGCAACATGTTTGGTGAGCACTCGCCATTTTTGGTAGCGAAAAATTTCTATGCTACCTGCGCTACTTATCATTGGCCGCATTCAGCGCAGACAACTGTTGTGAACTGTAATGGTAGCGCTACCTTAGTTCACGATGTTTTTCTCTGAATGTGTTCCTACTCTACACGTCAGAAGTTAGATACAATTTAATTTTTATGTAAATTTAATTCAATTTGCAAAGGTTTCTCACTTAAATTTGCTGCGTTCTTTCTGCGTTTATTAATTTAACAGCGTCAGTAACAGCATCTGACAGTTGTGTTCATGTAGCATATAATTTGTTCGCTCGATTAAAAGGCGTTCGCTACTTTATCAGTTTTAGTTAGCGTTACCAAATATGAAACATTCAGCGAATTTTTACACAACAGTTGCCAACTGTTGTCTGCGCTGAATGCGGCCAAAAATACAGCTGATTTTGCTTGTCAACTTTTTGAAGAAAAAATATATAAATGCACAAATCAGAGATTTATTAAGAAACTTTTGCCGAATTACAACCAAATCTATCCAATTTACTGAGTAAATTTTCAGCGTAAATTTTATAGATTTCACTCCATTGAAAGAATTGTAATTGTAATTTTATATCAATAACGATTACTGTAATTGTACAGCTCGTTATGTAATTTACCTGTAATGAATTACGAAAGTAATCGATTTTATCCCAGTCTGTTTACTATATTAAAATGAGAAAATAAATGTTCAAATCTAACAAATCTAATTTAATTGTATGGCTTAATGCGTTCATCTGCTTCATTTGATACATATAAAGGCCAGTGTTTGAAAGAAGCAGAAATTAACTATTTACTTTAATTGTGGAAAGGCGCACTGAATATGCCGCTTTCCGTAATGTATGGTAAAAGTAGAAGGTGACGAAAAAAGCAGGTACCGAAATTAATTGTGTCTGTGACCTAGTGTCTGTTCAAAACCTCCTATTTAACATTTTTGAAAAAGTTGGTTTTACTATGGCTTAGCACTTCAAACATTAGGTCTGTTTCCGTACTAGCTTCAAGGAATTGTAATGGATTACAGAGTAGTATTTTGCATGTTATTCTTCTCTCCCGAGCTTCAAAAATTTGTAAAATACCTCTTTCAGGCAACTCAAGTTACTTGAACAAGCGCGTCGGAAGCGAATTTCATCTGGGGGGCAGTACAAATGGTGGTGCAAAAAAAGTTAACCAAAATTTCTTCACATGAAACATGAAGAAGAGAGAAAGAAGAGGAAAATATATAATACAAAAATATTATCGTTGTAAAAAAACTGATATTTTGAATAACTTTTCCTTTTAAATTGTTTATCTAGCTAAAAAGTGGGGGGCAACTGCCCATCTTTCCCCCTGCTTCCGACGCCAATGTACTTGAATCGAGTACGAGAACATACCTATTGAATCCTTTCATTTGCACAGAAAAGAAATTAAGAAAATCGTTAATTTTTCCCATATTTTATGCATCCAAGTTTATGTTTCTGTTCAAAAAGGCCCTAATATACATACCTGCTAAAAAATTGCCTTTGAAGATATTTTAACGAAAAAGACTAATTTCCATACAGCTTAGGGGTCGTCCATAAACTACGTTACTGATTTTCCGGTTTTTTTACCCCCCCCCCCTCCCCCTGCGTTACTTTTCGTAGTGCTTTTCAAAACCCCTCCCCCTAAAGTAACGTGACATATGAAATTAACTCATTCGTATGATTATATATTTTGACTAGCTCTGACAATTTTCACTAGTATTAGTGACTAGTATGACAGATACATTAAAGGAACAATTGGAAAACAATCAATAATTAATATCATCTGTAAAAGCTATTCCATCTGCGATCCAAGATTCGATGCTCTCAATCGCTGGGATAGAAGAAGCTGGTAGCTTTGTTGAGGATTCTTCAAAATAGAATTTTTCATCATATTCTATGTCGACCCATTCAGGTGAATCCTCATTTCTAACGCAAAGAAATTCACCTGGTCTTTGACAGAGTACCCTTAAAGGCTGCACCCGAGCTGCACCAAGTTCTGTGTTTTTGTGTAAATGCTTTCTGAAAATTGATTTATTTAAATAGTATTATTTATTCCGATTTATTGTAAACGATATAAGACAAACTTATGGCAATTCATAGAAGTTTTAAAAACGAAATACAAGCCGCAGGTAGGACACGACCTTGAACCGATTTCTTCTTTCTGAGAAGGACAGTACATGTCATACGGTACCTCCTTTGATCAAGAACATTCAGGCCTTAACGTCAAAGCCTGTCGCAAAAGCAAAGACCCAAATTTTTCAGACGTGTGCTGAGATGGTGAAGGAATACCAAAAGGTTCCTGTGTCGAGGGAAAAGGTGGTGGAAGAAATCGTTGAAACAAAAGTTAACCATCAATTTAGACGATCAAACATAAACATGTAAGGTTGAAAATTTTTGAAATGATTGTGTTATTAATTAAAGGTTTTTCGTCGATTTTTTTGATTTTTGGTAACGTTACAATATCTAAACACCTCCCTCCCCTACCGTTACTTATCGTAGTGCATTTCAAAACCCCTCCCTCCCCCTAAATTGGTAACGTAGTTTATGGACGACCCCTTATAGTTTTTGTAAGATATTAAATCAAACGGGTCTATTCCATTTTTTTAAAGACTCAATTACAAGTTCTCGTTAAGCTAAGAAACTGATTATTTAATGAATGAAAGTTTCAAAAAAATCCTAATCACCACAATGCGAAATCGACGAAGAATGTAAACGTACTGAACCTGATATAGGGCAGTTACGTATTTAGCTAATTAATTATTTTTGTGAAAACATCTAATCTTTATTGTTGTGTTCATTTAATAAAAAATTTAAAAACCTATTCAAAAAGGCCTAGTTCTTCAGTGACTGCGCAAAAGACCTATTTTAAAATTTGAAATCTCTATAACTTTAAGACCATTTATATTTTTTTTATTCATGATAACGTCATATATTAGCTGTGCGCGTTGAACGATTTTGGTAGAGGGTAAATCATTCGTTTGCATCATCGTATTTTTCCAAGGAATTCGTCATTCGGCCGCAAGCTCACAAATAAATCACTTGGCAACTCCTTAAAATAATGCATATAATCTGTTTGTTAGTATATAAATACTAAAGTTAGGTTGCAATAAGATGTTTGCAACCAAAACTTATTATTTATTCGGTTTATATTTATATATATATGCCTTTAAAGTTTGGCAATTTCTTCAGTTGTTGTATTTGTCAACATTTTTGAAAAATTTGCTTTTACTCAAACAGCTGCTATTCATGGTGAGATTTAAAAATGGATCCATCTTCTTCTTTTTCTTCTTTTTTCTGCTGGATCTTCGTTTGCAAACAAGAAAAATAATGTATGGATTGAGTGTTTTAACATTTTAATCTTTAAGTTGTGATAAAGGCATATGTTGAACATTCAAATAATTACATGCGTGCTCTTATTTTATTACATATCGTCAAACAAAGTTTGACAATTTTCACACTTGTTGTATTTGTCAGTCGCTTTTTATTTTCACCACTGCGGCATTTTATATTCAGAGTTGTCAACTATGGCTGTGTGTCAAACAGTCGTGGTAGGATAGAAAATATCAAGTTGAATAAAATTTGTGTGTGTTGAATTAAATTTGTCTTTTTTGCTGTGTCAAATGGACGATGAAATTTTGACAATTAAAAATTTTGACATTTCGGTCGTGTTTTAGCGCAAATATTTTATTTTATTTGCATTTTACCAATTTGCAACATATTTAATTCGAGAGCTTGTACTTGTAACATATTTCGTAAACTTGTAATATTGTAAACTTAAAAAACTGTTAAAAAATTAAAAAAAATTAACGAAACAGCAGGCAAACAGAAAATATAGCATGCAAAGTGCTGTATATTTTACGCCGCCAATTCGGTTCATCCCCTCTAACGCTGCGCAACCGCTGGGATCTTGTAAGTCTCTTTGCGTTGTTGTTGTAAATTTGCTAAGTAGTTACTGTTGTACAGTAAGCTTTAATTTTTTGTGGATGTTTATTTGTAGCTACAATCAGCATATGACATCGAACTAATTTAGAAAACAGTTTATACATATGAATTAAAGAGCATATATAATATTGGTAAATCTATTTGTTTTTAGCAAAAGTGTTACCGTATCGGAAATACATATATATATATATATATATATATATATAAATATACATAAATATTCTTTAAATTTCCTCAATGAGCTAAATTGTTCATATACATGAACTATATAAATGTAAATATATACATATATATATATATATATTTGGTAATATAATATTGGTAAATCTATTTGTTTTTAGTAAAAGTGTTACCGTATCGGAAATACATATATATATATATCGCATATACATATATGTATATATTTACATATATATAGTTCATATATGTAAACAATTTAGCTCATTGAGGAAATTTAAAGAATATTTATGTATATTTATATAATAACAATTACGTAATAAACCTGCAAAATAATTAATATTTTCAGTAGTTATTGAATAACTAAGGTCTGCTTATCCTAAGAATTCTATTTTTTAAAACTGTTTAGCTTAATTTCTTATATGGATTATATATAATTTATAAGCTATAGATATTTCTTAATTTTAGAATATTCTATTTTTAATACACAACGCAATATACTAGATATGCTGAACATGTATATTGTGTAAGTGTTATGATATAAATTGATATAAATAAGCTTTAATTTTTTATATTAATCAATAATGAAATAATTTAAATAAATTACTTTAATTATATGTATTTTTGATATGGTAACACTTTTGCTTAAAAGAAATAGTTTCAGTAATGTATAAAAAATTTAATAAATTGTTATAAGCTCCTAACAAAAATAATTCTAATTTCATATGCCAACTGTAGCTAAACGATTAGAATTCACAACACCTACAAAAAATTTCCGGCTAACTGCGCCAACAACAATTACCAAGGAAATCTACAAACAAGGACGCACAGAGAAGAACAAGATCAGAGCGGAACTTTTAAAACTTTTTGATTTCATCCTACATGTACGACGGGCTGCAGTATGAGCTTTCGCACATCCTACATGTCCGTCCGACCTATCAAATCCATCCTACATGTACCACAGTCCGAAACCCCCCATTAGCATGAAAATTCTTATATAGCAGTAAGGCGGTCCGTGGCAGGACAACGTCTTCCATTTATATTTTATATATAGGTTTTCACATGATACAATTATTTGACAAGGTAGCCGCGTAGACTGGCTTTTTTCTCACGAGCGGCGATGGGTAGTTGTCAAAATTAGCTGTTTATGCAATTAATCAAAGAAAAGTGAAAAAATAAGCGACGACTTAAACATAGCTAGTCAACCGCAACAAACTAAAAACATTTCAATCAACTTCGCGAATAAATTTAATGAATTAAAGATAAGTTAAAAATAAGCACATAGATAGTTAACAGCAGCAAACTACAACATTCTTTAGCTGTTTTTGACAACTACCAATCGCCAAAAAGCTGTCACGGCTACCTTGTAAAATAATTATACCATGGGTTTTCGCTTCGGTCGGCAGTCCTCTCACTGCCCTACTTTTTTTTTTAAGTACACTGGGGGAATACGTGTTAAAATTTAATGAAACTGTGTTCATATTAAATGAATTTATTTTTGAAATAGAGCTTGAAACCATTTTATTTAAGTTAAACTCAAATGTTTGTACAGTTCAATTTAAAACAAAATTTTTTTTAAAACAATGTTGTTGAATAAACTTTTATAGTAACACTTACAGTTTAAAAACACATTTGCTAAAAAAAAAATTAAAACAAATACTTTAGTATTGAAAACAAATATTTAGAAAAATAATTTTAAAATATTGTTCTCAAATTTATAACAGTAAAGTTGAACCGACATTTATGCCATTTTTTTAATTTTTTCCAGTTTTCGACATCAAATTCGTAATTAGCAACCGCTAAAACCCCTCGAATACCATATCTTAACTCCATTCGATGAAGTTTGAAGTTCATTGCGGATAAAATATTGAAATATTTTAAATATTGAAATAATAAATTAGTTTTTATTTCATCTAATGTTCATTATTTGTAAAACCAATTTAAAAAATATTTTCACACAATCAAATAAGGGAGAGTTATAAAAAAATAAATGAGTTTATAGTTGAAAATTTAATAATCTTATTTTAAATTTTGTTTTGTAGAAACGCAAAAGTTTTAAATTTCTATTGTAAATTTTTTTGTTTGATTTTAAAGTATATTTTTACTCTCAGCGTAAATAATATAAAAAATATTCCAAAATAAATTTTTTGTTTGTTTTAAATTAATTTTCTTCTTATAAAAAAGCTTCTGTAATTTTCAAAGCTTTTGATTCCCGTAGGGGGGAAAATTGTAACCAAACCCTATAATAGTAGTTAAGGTTGTCGTAATCTTGGTTGGCGTTTAAAAACAAACAAAGCATTTACTTTGAAAATTTTTATTTATATTATTTACGTGAAAATTTTTAACAGCCTTACTGTTTGATCAGAATTATGTCGTTGTCGTGTCGTCAAGCAGAGCGCTGGCAGAATTAACGAAAACCTTATGAAAGGAAATTGTGACATAAAAACGACAAGAAAGAAACATTTCTATTTCTATTTCTCCTTGTCGTATATTTGACATGGCGGCCGTAGCCTAGTGGGTAGATTGCGTGGCCCCTAGAGTAGAGTGGGTAGAGTGCGTGTTATTCCAGCTCAGACAGAAATTTTTTTCAATTGAATTAATTTTTCTGTTCGGTCGTCACCTCTCTGCAGACAATGGCATACCTCAGAGAGTAAAAATTGCTTCTTGAGAACATACGCCGTTCGGAGTAGGCATAAGACATAGGTCCAGTTCTCGGTCATTTGTGATTAAACATTAAATAACACGCACAATACAAGTGATCAATAGAAGCTAGGTCAAAGTCCTTTCAAGGGCTGAAATGGTCAGTTTATTTATTTATTTTATTTTTATATTTGACAGCTCTCTCAAAACATGTTGCCATATTTTAACAAAATTTCTAAAAAATCTTGTTAGCAAAAAAAGCAAAAGGAGTAGTTTGAAGTTGAAAGTGCAGGAAATTTATCTAAAAGGTATTAAGAAATGTAGTACAATAAATAAATGTGGAGTAATTACGACTCTAGTTGAAGTATGATGGCAACACTGATGCAAATTGATCAGTTGACGGCAAAACTGAAAACGACAAGGCTAAAGCTACAATTCTTGGCCAACTCTTAGTCCCATTTAAGATTTGACGATGTGCCGCCGATGTCGCTCACCGATTTTTTCATATTTTCTTTTTTTACGAATATGATTCAAAGCAAACATGGAATTCAGCCAAGCAATTTTTTCTTGCTATTTCACGCTTTGTTGATGGGAGTGAAAGAGTAAGTGCGACAAAGCGGCGCAAAATCGCTGGTACGGCCGATTTTTTGACGATTTTAATTTTATAATGACAAAAAAAAAAAAAGAATATCGGTGAGAGAAATCGGTGGCATATCGCTTTGTCTAAAATGGAACTTACGAAAATCGCATTTAAATTGACCGAGCAACGTTGTCTCAAAATAAACCCTATTTTGGCATTCGCATGGCTATGGGTCCACGTAAAAATCACAAAACCTCCAACTCTGGATTGGTTTTCTAAAAAATAAACTATGTGAAATGGGCGTCATATTGAAAAGAATTTGTTCCCACTTTAACAAAATATGTTTAATGCAAATTTTTTATTGCTTTTAAATTGCTTTTAATTTTAAATTGCTTGAAATATTTTCTTAAATTTTGTATGAAAAAACATGCATAGATATTAACAGCATTATGTTGAATTTAATAACGTGATGATTTTTTCAGTGTATATGTTGATTTTGACAAATATTTTGTACCCCTTATTTGTAGGTACTGCTTGAATCAGACAAATTGACCTGTAACTTGTATATATCAATACGTTATAAAGCCATCAATTAGTCGATTCCTGTAGAATGCTGCAACGTTGCCGGTTTGAGTCGCTTCAAGCGAACCCTCGTTTTCGTAGCTTCGAAGACTCAAAACATGCATGAGAAGTAAAAGTGAAGAAGAAAGGCTCAATGGGATAGCTCTTTTAATTGTTCACAGGGATGTGGAAGTGTCCACGGAAGAAATTTTAAATGCACTAGCCCGAAAAATATATATATTATTATTATTACATAGTATAAAAAAAAAAATTGGAATAAGTCAAAAAAAAAAAAAAATTAAAAACCCCCTCGAAATTTTTTCCTGGGTACGCGCCTGGCTGCCAGTATTAAAAGGTCGATAATTTCAAATCTGATGTTAGAATTTCAAAGTTGTTTGACACTAGGGTGGACTATAAGTGTGTTTTTTGTTTCATACTTTTTATATATGCGATGGTCGGTCATTTTGAATTTGAAGTTAGAATAATACCAATTTTTTTTGTACACAATTATGTGTTACTAAATACTTGAACAAGAAAGTTCCATCACAGTTTTATGTAATTTTTCAAAAATAATCTCACCTTGTGTTACAGAATTTTTTTTTCGTAGGGTACCAAATAACACTGTCTATCTAACACATAGCACTATCTATGTATGTGCCTTAAAAATTTATTTTTGTGCGACGTGACCACACTTACTTGGAGTTGGCCTGCAGACGGAAAGATTTTAAGCAGCGCAAACTTTTATACACGTTGCAGAATACGCTCTTCGCTCAGGAGCCAATTTGTGTCTTGCCTTTGTCCAAGTTCATGGCTCATTTATAAGGTTGTGGCACTTGAGAGAAATGCACTTTTTTCCGCCTTTGCTTGAACTGTCACTGTTCGTTTCTTTGTTCTATGCATTCATTTTCTTGATTTCTTTTCATCCATTCTGACAGTTCGACTGAGATCGCTCTCAAGTGCCACAACCTTATAAATGAGCCTTGGCCAAGTTATAGAAGTAGATAAAAAACCTCTTAGAGAACTTGCTTTGAAGATAACAGCTGAAATAAAAGGGAGAACAAAATTTTCGTACCGTGTTCTCAAACTGAATAAGTTACCGATCATCTCAGATGGTGAGCTTCAAAGTTGACCGATAGTTAGCGGAATCACTCATATAAAAGTTTAAACTTATAAATCATTACTTAAATTTTAGTAGATATTATTTTCTATTATTTAAAGCAATAGGAATCAATTTAAAATATGTAACTGTAATAATAATTACCGTGTATAAATTGGAATAACTGTTCGGCCTGATTGTGTCTGTAAAAAATTTGAAAGTAAATCCCAGTTTGCCTCATCGTAGTTTACCGGAAACGGGCCAATTTCTTCAGGATTGATAATGATAAATTTCTCACTGTTGGGAAGATCAATAAGTGTGGTTTCACGTGCTTTTTCAATCCAGGAATATGGCGTCGAGTTAGAAAAATCTAATTTATCTTGGGAAAGAAGAACTAAGGGAATCCACCAAAGCATTTTATCCTGTTCAGGAACATCGTGTGGACGTTCTCGAAGATACACTTTTTGTTGTACTAATGCTTTGTTTTCTTTATAATCACGAATAACTTTTATAACCGGTAAGCGATCCTTCGTTATCCAAGAACCTGCTATTTCTGAAATGGCATATCTGGGATTTAATGTTAAATCCGAAATTGCTTGCTTGGTGAGGGAGTCCCATAGATCGTCTCCAAAAAATGTACTGAAATGGCGATCAGCAATAAATTTCTGAATTCCGGACTTAAATGTCTTACTGCCCAGAGTAAAGTTCAACATTCGCATAACTAGTTCCGTCTTGAAAGAAGTGGTTTCTTGTTTCATACCAGTTATCCTCGAATGTGGATAACGTTTGCTAAATTCGTAGTATAAGGAATAGAGCACAGTCATCGGATACTTTCCATTGAATTCGACGCCGTTGTCGATCTATTAATACATAAATGTTTTGATTAGTTTTTAATTTGTTTATGTATGTATATTAGGGTGGGTCAAATTATTTTTGCCAAATAGGGTGGAAAAAAAAATTGACAAAGCGTAAAGCAAAAACGTAAGCTACTGTAAATTCTATTCTATAGTAACGTACCGATGTAAACACCAAACTTAGACAACAGACTTGAGCACGAAGATTTGTATATGACCTTTTCTTAAAACTATGTACCTTTATTAGAAAACAGAAAACAGATATTTTAAGTATCACCAAAAATTAAAGTTTGATAAAATTTCTTAAATATTGTCTTAGGATTAGGCGATCAAATAAGGATTAAAATTAGGGCTCCGATTCCGGGATGGATGCCCTAATTAAAATTAAGGCGTGCACGGAGAGAAATAATATTATTTTATTAAGCAAATATTTTGCTTGATTTAAGAAAGTAAAATTAAGAAAGAAGAAAAAAGTATAAGAAAAAAGTTTTGTAGTTAAAAATTGAGTAAACTAAATGATTGCTTGAAATAAGAATAAAATACCTGATTCTAGAACCTGAAACAAGAATTAAATCAAGAAAATATTTTCTTAATTAAAGCAAACGCAGAGTTGGTTATTAAAAATATTATTGAATTAATAACTTAATTGAAAACATTCCAGTATTAGGAAAATTGTTCCGAACTCAAGTAAGCAGTCACTTTTTTGAACTTTTGCTCTTTGCAAAATAATAGAAAAACCTTCCTTTGGAAGGAAAAAAAAAATTCACAAATAATTCTGTTTTGATTAAACAGAAGTTGTGCGTATAAGTTTGTAAAACTGGATGGATTGCAGAAAACAACGATGACTACTTGGAAGAGTTGATGGAGCGATCAAAGAAACAGTCTGTCTAGTCTGCCACCAACCAGGTTTGTTCTGCAAGAAATTTGCTGTTTTTGCAACCTGTTGCTTCTGTTGAGCTTTAGGTCAAGCAATTCAAGAAAGAAGGTTATAAAAACTCTGTATAAAGCCAATCACACAGCAGACTGGACAGCCTGTTTCGAAAGGAGCTAACCTTTTCCATCTTCAGCAAATTTTGAGTGATTCAGCTGTGACCAACCCACTGCTTACGTTCTATATGATTTAACACATGTTTGAACAAACTCATCAAAATCATATGATGATGAAAGCAAGGTTTCTTATTCGGTCAAGCTTTTTTTGACGATAGTTACCAGCTGGCGCACAGTGATGCGATTGGTACAAGTAAGACAGAAAACATTATTTTGTGGTTTTTTTTTTGTAGTTTTTGATGTTTAAGGTAGAGAAAAGAACAAAAAAAGTATTTCAGAATGTTTGGAAAAAAGGGCGTGGCATCTGCCATACAACTTAAGCACATTTTGCGCTATATCTAGGAAATGAGATAAACTACGATAACGAAATCAAACATAGACGTCTACTATGTGATTTCCAAAAAGTGTTAAAAATTTCGGTTCGATTGGACAAGTGGGCGTGACAACTTAAACATATTTTGTGGTATATCTTAGAAATAAGATAAACTACGATAAAAAATCAAATATAAAGTGTTAAAAATTTCGAACCAAATGAACAAGTGGACGTTGCAGCTGTCATACAACTTAAACACATTTTGGGCTATATTTTAAACGTACGTTAACAGCAACATAGAACTATCTGTGGATAACTGATATGTGATTTTCAAAATTCATGCTTAATTTCGGTGGAATTAAAAGAGTAGGCGTAGTACCTCCCATATATGTGAAACATATATTCTTCACATTCCATACAAATAAATTAAATCACTTAAAATTTAGCAAATAAGCTTAAATCTTAATTATGCACTTTAAGTTTTACAATTAACCCAACCGTATGAAAACCACGCCTACTTCCCATACAAAGTGATTTTATAAAAACGGTAAAATCTTTTAAATTCCAAAAAAAAATTAATTTAATCACTTCAAATTTATCGAAGAGCTTAAATCTTAATTACACTCTTTCAGTTTGAAAAAGAGCTAAATCGGATGAAAACCACGTCTACCTCCCATACAAAGTGACTGCATACAAACGGTAAAATTTCTTTAAATTCTAAAAAATAGTTTAACCACTTCAAATTTAGCGATTGAGCTTAAATTTTAATTGCAAACTATGAGTTTGCGCACTTTATAAAAACAGTAAAATTTCTTTAAATTCCAAAAAAAAATTTTTAAATCACTTAAATCACAGGTAAAATTATTGCCCGTATAAGAGCTCATATGCTTCAAATTATCTCAATGACAATTTCTCAATATCAGAATTATAAAAACAGTTGGTTTTTAAATTAAAATAAATAGCATTTTTAGGACCATCAAATCGGTTAAAAAGCAAGGCAACTGGAAGTTTTTGCATCTTAGCACTCCTAGAGTTTAAAGTAAACATAATAGAGATTAAATTAAAAAAATATGGTTAAGATTTGAGGTGGTTGGAAATGTTTTACTAAATTTTCCATTTTTACAAAAAAAAAAGAATCACTACTTTTGACTTTTGAAAATATTTTTTTTTTATTTTGTATGTATGGGGAATTTTTTTTCAGTTTAAAAATATAGTATATGAAAAATATGAGAAAATATAGTCTATGTCTTAAAGAAATTTTAAATGAATCATTCACGATTTTTCTTCATCGTTGACGAAACACGCTGATTCGGTTATACATTTCACTGATGAAAATCTCATATATAAGTTCCAAATTCGTGCATTGTTTGGAAACTTTCTGTTTTCGATGAACGAAAACAAGACAGATTTGCTAAAGAATTATCGACAAATGTATTTCATGCAGTAAGTTTCTTTAAGAAATCATCATGATCATCGTTTCGTGCACGTTGTCTTAGACTGCAGGGACGTGCTGAGAATATTCAAACCTCCGCATACAGTCTCATCGACCACAAGTTCAATACCTTTCATCCAAACGGTCAGATCCAGGCATCTTTAGGGCCAATATATACTTGTTCGCATATGTTGGTCCCGTCTCCTTTGCATGCGATTTGGTAAACGACATTCGCCTTGTCCATGTTTTTACTTTACTTTTTGTTTGAATATAGATGGTTTTTATGTAAAAATTTTAAAATTTTAATAACTTTTAAGAATTGGTATAAAAAAGTAAGAAATGCAAAAACCTGAATTGAAAATTCATCTTTACAGTATTGAAACAACTATTGAAGTTGGTACCTTACTTTTTAAGTTTAGCGCTACCGTAGATACGTGATAAGACTGTCACATAATAGTATAGACAATGGAATCATATGAAATGTCAACTGAATCTTCCAATTCTAAAATGGATGTGCTTTTAATATTATTTTGGTCAAGTCTTCTGTCATATTAGGACGTAAGTGCTTGCTAAATTATTAAAAAGAACAAAATTTGCAAATTAATAGCGATATTTTAAAACATTATTTTTTTTGTTGAACGAGTGCAAGTAAAAAAGATACAAACATATATGTATTGGGATTACGCTAACACCCGCTAATTTTTTGATAAAACAGGGGCTTTATTGAGAAAAATTGGTACAATCTATTTTATTCAAAGTATTGTCCATCGCTAGCCACTGCTTTTTCCCATCTTTTTGATAATTTTCAGATTCCGTCTCAAAAAATGACACGTCTTTTGAGGCTATCCACGAATCGACCCATTTTTTGGCATCTTCATAAGAACGGAAGTGCTGCTCAGCCAAGCCATTGGTCATTGATCAAAACAAGTAATAATTAGAAGGGACAATGTCTGTTAAATACGGCGGGTGGGGTAGGTTATCCCATTTCAGCGTTTTCAAGTATGTTTTGACTGGCCTTGCAACATGTGGTCGAGCACTATCTTGCTGAAGAATCACTTTGTCATGCCTTTATTGGAATTGAGGCTGTTTTCTTTCAATGCTCGGCTCAAACGAATCAATTGTAGTCGGTAACGACCTCCTGTGATTGTTTCATTAGGTTGGTGCAACTCACAATAAATAACAACTCGCTGATCCCACCAAATACCGAACTTGAGCTTGGATCCATGGATATTCGGCTTTGCCGTTGATGTTGAGGCATGGCCGTCGTAACCATATGATTTATTACACTTTGGATTATCAAAATGGATTCACTTTTCATCGACAGTGGCAATACTATGCAAAAAACTTTTCCAATTTTACCGTTGGAGCAACTGTTCACATGCTAAAAATCGTCTTATGACGTCCCTCGACTTAAGATCATATGCCATCCAATATCCTTGCTTTTGAATCATTTTTAATTCTTTCAGACGCCTTGTAACGAACCCTTTCTATCCGTTACTGATTTTGCTGAGGTAAATTCAATTCGAATGTTGAAATGAGAAAGCCGTAGTTTTAGTTTCAAACTGTAAAAAAACCTGTTTTATTATTACTTTCATTAGTGTTTTCTTATACTAGTTTCAATTATTATTTAATTTATTACAACTTAATATAAAATACATATGAAGGTCTTATTGCAATAACGTGATAAGCCACATGATCTAAAAAATAAATTTTTTAGGCTGAATACACTACTCAATGTATTGCCAACAACCACTAAAGAGATTTTGGATATTTCTTATAAAACTTTGAACCTATTTGTAAAAGTTTTCGTGAACAATTCCATTTCTGCCTACAAAAATAAATTTTGTCAAAACTTTACAGTCAATTATTTCAAAATATTTTTATGTGGCTTATCATGTTCTTGCAATAAGCGCTTCCTATATATAAGTATATATATTATAATTTAATACACGTTCCTATTACCTCTATGCTGAACGGTGGAGACACGTTCCTATGACCTCTTGGTGAACGGTGGATACACGTTCCTATGACCTCTACATGAACGATGGAAACACGTTCCTATGACCTCTAGCTGAACGTGGGAAACACATTCCTATGACTTCTAACTGAACGGTGGAGAGATGTTTTTATGACTTCTAGCTGAGCGGTGGAGACACTTCCTATGACTTCTATGCTGAACGGTGGAAACATTTCACTAACTAAGTTTCGGCATGTGCATGCGACAGCGCTTGCACCCAGACTGACTTTTCTATGCTAGCGAGCTGCCTTATACCTCAGTAAAATAATTATATGTGCAACACTTCAAATGCAATTCTAAGCAAACATAACTTTATTTGTTTTATATTATTTTTTATTGAAATAGTATTAAGGACTTATATGTAAAGCAAGATATAGCTTATTTAAAAAACTTGTTGTTATCAAAAAAATTATAATGTATTAAAAAAGTGCATAGAAAATATTTATATGTGCAAAACCTATTTTTATTGATTTTATGGAATAAAATAGAAATGTGTATAGATTTTATAAAAGAATATTTCTTCCTTTCTTATATATGACTTGGTTAAGCGTGAAAGACATGAAGTACATCAACGTTCTGAGCATGGACCCATCAATTTACTGCCATTCATCTTAAAGAACTGTTTTCAGATGCTTCATCGACTCGAATTGGCACCCGTTTTTATAAACTTGGGCCGAAAGAGTGCCCCACAGGTTTTCGATAGGATTCAAATCATGACTAACAGCAGGTCACTACAATACGGGTACATTTCAGATTTATTGAAAGTAATTTGTGGCTCGGGAAGGATTTGCTGGTACATTTTCCTGCTGAAAAGTCCAGTTATCCTGGTATTTAAAGCGTGTGAACTCAATTAACACATCATTAAGTAACTCAATATACATTTGTGCATTCGATTTATACAAAATGAAATACAGGGGAGACTTTCAAAGTATTTGAAACCGGCTGAAATCATCAATGATCCCCGCCCATGGTTACGCGTATACCTAATTTGTCGTGGTTATCGCAAATTGTGCCGGTATTTCTGGCAACCGTCGGGGCCGTCAAGGTTGAACCTTTTCTCATCACTTAATATGACATTCCCAAATTCTTTCTCACAAAATTTGTTTTTTTTTGTCATATGCTAGACTGGCCGCAATGTGTCATAGTAGAAGCCTGGGTTGAGAGAAGGCGATTCATAACTGACGTTTGCATTTTCATCCAAAATTTGTTGGATTCGTCAAATTCGTCTTTTGTGCCATTAGTCAATCACGGATTTGCGGAAAAATTTGTTATGGTGTTTCGATGACGATTTGTCCTTAACGGTACTACGAATACGAGGAAAAAAAGAATTCTCTGTTCGACAAATAAACAACATCCTTTAAAAAAAATGTTGGCAAACTCAAAAAAATTGTGTTGTTATAAACCTGGGAGAAAAATAAAAAATATTTGTGCACATATAAATACTTTACTAAGGTATTTGCTCTCGCTGTCTTTTGTTTTACTGTTCACTTGTTTTGTTTTCACTGCCTGTGTATGTGTGACTGTTTACATGTCTTTCCATGATTGTATGTGTGTATGTATTATTTATTTACTTATTTATTATTGATTCAATGTATTTATAATCAATAGAATATACATATTAAAGATATTTTCCAAATATTTAATGCATTTTTATATAATATATTTATAATACTTACATTATATATTTAATTTCATCATTTTTGATACAAATTGATGGAATTTGTGTCTTCACAGTCTGCAAATGGTTGTCTGATCAACATCCAACGAATTTGCAAGTTTTGTTGCGTTTGAAACGTGTCTTCATCGAGCAATGACTTCAATTCCTTATCTTCAAACTTTTTTGGCTGGCCTGGATGTTCTTTGTAATCGATGTCAAAATCACCATTTTTGAAACGTGAAAACCACTGCTTTTACGTTTTAATCGACGATATATATTCAGGGTATGCTTCGAGGAGCAAACGATGAGCTTCGGATGTATTTTTCTTTAAATTTTGCAAATGCTGTTTTTTGACACGTAATTCTTCGACATTTTCAACGAGATAAGAAACTTGTGTGTATGACCAAATGTTAAGTTTGACAGATCGAATTTAATGTATTTTTACGATGCAATAACTGTCACAGTCAAAAAAATTACTGGAATAACAGATTTGAAGTTGGTTACAAATGTGCGGTTTTTAATGCATCCTCCCAATGCATACTTTTTTAAATACAATTTCTATATTTTTTTGCATTTTTAAAACAACTGTTTTTGTAAATTTGCCTCAAACGTGCATATTTTTTAAGAAGAAGAGAAATTCGAAATGTTTACAAAACTGGCTCTCCTAATGCCCAAATCTAATGATATAAGTCCTTTTTTTAATGATACGATAGTGTTTTCTAAAAAAGATACGTTGTTTTAAGAAATTGTCATAACATCTCTTAATGCTTAATTGCGCGAATGAAGGTTTTATTTTAGACACAAGGATTCTTGGCGAAATAATTTTCAAATTATCTGTAGATTACGTCGTTGCCATACGCTTTTTGGTTAAAAAAATGACTTAGCCTATTGTATATGTTTACCTCAATGACAATACTCGCTGCTAAAAAACTTGCAAGTGCCTTGTTAACGTGGGCATCACTCCACCAATATGGTGTTACCCACGATCCTAGCCATTGATAAACAAGCTCTTGAGTTAATCCATAATATCCTCTCTTTAAGAGATCATTTTCCCTGAAATTAACGTTCGTTAAGTTTACATAAATAGTTTCGTACTAACGCACTTTATTTATATGTTTAACAGTGTTGCCGGATCAAATTTTTGTTTTTGTGACCAGAACCCAAAATGAAAATAGCCAAAACGTAAAAACATAGCCAAAATATTTATTCATCATATTAACAAAACCAACTTACATACCTATTTGTACTCACTTTTTGCAAATAGATTTGCAAACTAGTTGCAAATAGATTCTTAGGCCGCACGCATAGTGAAGCATATGAGCAAGCAAATGTTCGCTCTGTTGCACTCATAAGCAATACATGGCCTGACGCCACCAGCTCGTGTGTTTCCCAGGTCCACTCGGGCAGCTGTCCAAGCCCACCCCTTTACCATTGCATCGATGCCTAATAGAACCTCGCATTACCGCGATAATTCGTTCTTTAGTCGCGCGGTTAAGTTGTGGAATAGTCTCCCTGCGAGCGTGTTTCCCGGCAGTTTTGAGCTGTGCAAATTCAAAACAAATCTTCACCGACACTACTCCATCTATCCACCCTCCAACTAACTATCACCCATCTTCCGAATCAACACAATGCTTACGCATTTATAGGGGGCATCCCCTGAGCGTTGGTTCAGTCTAAAAAAAAAAAAACGCTTTGCGCACAGCAACGCAACGCTCATACTCTTCACTATGCGAGCTGCCTTACTTTAGCTTGTTTACTTTTAATGATCAAAGTTATCGACATTCCTGCGTAGGGTAGAAGGGGAGGCTGCAACAGTGGCAGTTTTTGACATTTTTTCACGCTATTTGGTTCGCGCAATCAAAAACACGTTTCTCCTAACCGAACGAGGTTGTCATGAAAATTTTTCAGTGATGCCTGGTGCATATGCGTTATAAGACGTGATTTTGTATTTCTGCAAAGTATTGATATAATATCTGCTTATTACTCTTGATATGAAACGCAGAAAATATAATATTCAACTTTTCGTTTCTTTTATGCAGTTACTTAAACACATTATTACTGCTTATGCACTATTTAAGTCTTGTTAAATGAATAAATAGAAAATGTGACAATAAATGAAGAAGGGAGACTTCGACCTAGTGTATTGATGAATAAAAGATGATACCTTTAGTATTGCTGACTCCTATAAATCCCTAACTTTTGTTCAAGATGAAGACGAAGAATTGTCGCAACTGATGATGGACAACGTTCGTGCTGTGTAAAAAAGAACTTCGTTCATCAAGTTTAAAGTCAAACAGCCGTTTTATTTTATCAGAGTAGTACAAGAAGTAACTATCAGTTCGTGCGACTGAAATGTATTGCAACGAAAAAGTGACAGTCAACAAACCGTTTAATGACGATATACTATGAATGGTTTTAAAAGAAGATATTGTGTGTATTCTGTTATCTCCTTATCATCAAGCAGGAACTTCTAGGAGTCGTCTACAATACATCTTCAAGATTGTACCAGCATAAACATACGATAAAAATTAATAAAACTTTGCTTTTCCCCTAATTTTTTCATTTATATATACTTAACACTTTCGCATTGGTTTCAGAAGTGAAAATGTAAGAAGAAACTTGGAGTAAATATTTTTTTCAAAATGTTATTAGTGAGCAAAATTAAACAGAAACATAGTTGAAAAATTAGAACATAACGGTAAAACAAAATTAAATCAAACCAAAGCTTTAAAAACGAGCTCACATTGGTAGTCGGGCAGTTAGGGAATTCAATGCTAAAAGTAAGAATTTAGCCCCTTATTATGAGCTGCGTTCGATCTTCGACTGTAGTCGAAAGGCCTGATCGAACGTGCTTTCGACAAAGAGTAGCGCTATTGTTAATTTCGTTCATATTGTTTGTTCACGGTAGTATATTTCTATCAGGTGATCGTTGTTTTATTTCAACTAAATACGATTGGTTTGAAAGTTGATTGCAAAAAATAAGACAAAAAAGTTATGACTATGACGAAAATAATTTCCATAAGATTCGACGCTTCGTCAGAAGAGGATGAAAGCTTGACGGAACTGGCTAGAAGTAGAAAACTGTTGAACAATGCTTTTTTTAGCTAATCTTAAGCCACTTTGCTGTTGTTCTAACTGGTGGTCCTAAGCAATTTAATTCTGGCGTGAGTTCTTCCCATTTCTTTTTCGCCTGAACTTTGGAACAAATATCCTTTGCAGCCAAAGTTTGCCTCCGTCAATAAGACCAGTTTTTCTAACTGCGATTTGTTGCTTAGATCTGCATAAAATTTACAAAAACAGTTCAATATTAGTTTTTAGTCTTTAAAAAGGGAAATACAATCACAAAATACTTAAATTTTTAACAATTTTTGCTCAGCACGCATCGCTTCGAAAGCAAAATCCTATTCGACTGAAATTTCGATGAGCAACGAACATTTCGATAGGGTTGCACTCTTCATAATAAGAATTTAACGTTCGATACTCGTTGTTCGATAACCAGCGAAGATCGAACGTCGAAAGCAACTCATAATAAGGGCCTTAATGTTTTGTTGCCAATCCTTTTTCTTTTATGACTGCCTGCAGAATTTTGGCATGGGTGCAACCAAATTTTTACAAACATCAGCTCTAATCTGATTCCACTCTTCACTTAGGATACTTTTTTAATCATCATTAGTTGCCCATCCCTGATACTGCACTCTGGGTTCAAGTTCATCCCATAGATGTTCTATAATATTTTAACCTGGGCCTGGTGAGGTTGTTTTTATGGCATTTGGATAAATATCAAGTACACAATTCTTTACCAAGAGCGTCGTATGTTTCAGGTCATTGCCTTGGTAAAACTCAAAATTGTCTGCAATTCCTTATTTACACGCACTTTCTTTTACGTGCGCCAGGAGAATGTCAAGGAACATATTTTAGTCCATTTTATCAAATAATCAATAAAATTAATCCTTCCAACACTAGACGCAGCCCCAAACCATGACTGATCCTCTACTATGCTTAACAGTATGTTTAAAATTTTTATTGCAAAATTCTTCATTCGGTTTCCGCCTTCAATTTGAGCCAAATAAATTAAATTGAATCTCATCGGTAACCAAAACCATTAATAAATGTTTATAATTAAAAAGTGCTAAATATTCCAATTTATTCTTGCTCCAGAATGAAAAGTCTTTGGTCATTTGCTCATGCACGAAAGTGAGGAGTTCGTTTATATTTTTCTTGCTAATACATGGCTTTTTTCGTGCTACTCTGCTATTTAACCAATTTTTTTTCTCAAAAGTCTTCAAATTGTTTCTGAGTGTACACTCTTTTTTAAATTGATTTTTGACATGACCTCTAGTTTTGGTGCAGATAAAAATGGGTCTTTTATAATTTCTCTTAAAACATTCCTTTCATCTTTGGAGCTAAGTTTATTTTTAGCTACTATACGTTCTTAATTGCATATTCTCTTATCTTGTATATAATGCTTGATTATATAGTGCACTGTTGATTTACTTTTTAAGGCGATTTGTGAAATTTGTCGCTCGGATTTTTCTTTCAAATAATGATCTATCACGAGCTGCATTTTTGCCAGTGTTGGCTAATTTAGTTTTCGAGAAATGTTTAGTTTTTTAAGTTTTGCGTTTGACTGAAGTTATTCCAACAGTAATAAAGAGTTTAAAGCAGGAATAACGGTTTACGAACCATGATTTGCATTTTTTTTTACTTGCTCGACTTTCGATGTGAGCTCGTTTTTATAGGTTTTTTCGATTTAAATTTGCTTCACCATTATTTTCTAATTTTTTAATTATGTTTGTTTAATTGTGTTCACCAAAAAATAACGTTTTCTAAAAAATATATATATATTGCAATTTTCTTCATACATTTTCATTTCTGAAACCAATGAAAAAGTGCTTAAAAATGCCTGACTTTCGTTGGGAGCCACTGTAGTCTGCCTATATAATATATTACTTAAGTACTGAAGATAATTTATAGGAACCAAAAGTAAGGTAATTTCCAATAAAAAATGCACTTAAATATAAAAATATTAGTCAAACAAACCAAATTACGAAGCCGCCCTTCCTGTGTCTAAGCCTCCCTGAAGACTGACGAGAGCTCCCTTAATGGGGGAGGTTTCGACATTTTATTGAAATTATGTATTTTTCGCACAGTTTCGAAAATAACAAAAATATTAAGTTTTTGGTAATTTTTAAATGTAGCGCATACATAAATTTGCTTTGAAAACAACCTGTCCCATTGCATTAAAAAAAAAATATTTTTTTGTTAGAGTGGCGAAGCCTCCCCATTCTACCCTACTCTTTAGTGACTCGTGATTTGAGTTGCCACTTGTAAAATTATTGTGTACTTTTGCCGTCTGCTGCACGATTGGCATCACTGGTAGTCGTGTTAACATAAAGAGAATATTCCCTCTCGCGAACAAATTTTAAATCATTTAGGTAAAACTTAAAACTAGTTTTCGTCAGAATAAAGAAAACATAGCAACACTGATGTTGAAGAGTCTTTCAATTATTTTGGTCTTGTGTCACAATAGGGTATTCACTTAATTCTGTTAAGTCTTGCTAAGTTGTTGAAGTTTGCAGCTGTTGATGTGACAGCTGACCTTCTAGATATTTTCTAACCAAGTGCTAAGCTGTTGTGTCAAAACCAGCTGACTGATTTCTACCTCCAGGTTATTCAGATAACCAGTATCTGGAAACCAAAAATGCATTTGAATTTAATATTGTAGTGCGTTAATACATTTGTTGGTTAGAAAGTTTTAAAATCTTTTATTTTACGTATCTATATCTATACTGTTTTATAAAATTGAAGTGGAAATTTAATGTTACCACTTTACTCCAAAAGTACAGGGCCCATTTTTATGAAAATATAGTTTAAAAATATCAAATTTGTGTTGCAGTTTAATTTTCGGTTATTTTCTGTTCGAAATTTTAATAATAAGTATATTTAAGTGTTAAGTTTTTTAAGAAATCATCTGCCACGCATTTCTTAATAGTTTTCTTTTGCTTTGTGTTGTGAGAGTTTCAATAAACTCCATGTTGCTCTCTTTTCTCCTTATGCTCAGCAAGCACAGCGCAACAAAAAAAATTTGTGCGGTCGGAGGACCCCCGTCAGGAACGAAGATCCTTACGCTTTTTCTTACAACATAAAAAAAAAACACTTTTTTAGAGTTCACCTTAGTGTCGAACAACTTTTTGAAATTCGTACATCAGATTCGAAAACAGCGACCAGCGCATCTACAAAGAGTATAAAACCAAAAATAAATATTTCTAGGGTCCTCCCTAGTGTCAAAAAACTTTTTGAAATTCTTACATGAGATTCGAAAGCAGTGACCCCTTAATACTGCCAGCACAACACAAAGAGTAAAAAACAAAAAAATCACATAACAAAGAGACTTAACAAAAATATTTCTTTATCGTTTTTTGCAATAATTCTATCCATTCTAGTAACGAACTTTATTTTCCCAGTGTCAATCATGGTAGAAGAATACAGGTATATGCACTAGATGAGAGCATACTGCCGGAATTGTCAAAACGAAGCAAAACTTTTTCTTTATTTTCTTTTGTTTTCATTCGCCACACAGCTAAATTTGACAAACATGGCAGTATGAAAAGAGAGCACAGTCAGCGCTGCATATACCTCTATCCTTCTACCATGGTGTCAATGTTATTTCTTGTGTTTTCTTATATTTCCACGTCCCTTTTTCGAATAAATCCTATTTTCTTGACCGTAATTTGTAATAATTTTGTCTACCCTTATACTAAATTTCAGTACCCTAGTGTTAATTTTATTTGACTTAAAGCCCACTTACTTGACTGTAACCTGTAATAATTGTGCCTACCCCAGTACTAAATTTCAGTACCATAGTGCCATCATACGAGATACAGCGTTTTTCTTATTTTGCCACACCCCTTTTTCTAATAACGCCCATTTTCTTGATCTTTGTTTTTCATAATTAAGCCCACCCCTGTATTAAATTTCAGTACCTTAGTGTCAGTACCTTAGTACCTTAGTGTCAATATTGTTCGAGATACAGTGGTTTTATAATATTCCTTATTCGACAAAGGGTAGTGGCAGAAAACCACTGCAAAGGCGGCCCTTCTTTGTATAACAACGCCCACTTTTTGCCTAAATTGTCAATTAAAGCTTAGTATGCTGTAGAAGCGAAAAGAAATCTTCCGTAAGAAATGCATTGCGTTTTTGACAGCGAAAAGGTAACGAAATTTTTTTTTCGTGGGTTAGTACGCTGTTGAATGAAAAATTTGTTCAATGCAGCCAAAATTACGCTGTCTTTTATATGTCCGCACATTTAACACATTTAACGCACAGTGCAACGATTGCGGACAAAAATATAAAAAAATCAGAATCGAAATCAATACTTTAACCCTCATCGGTACCTCGAGAAATACATCTAATCGGTCCCATTGTATGTGTGCGCATACACATATATTTTTAATTGTAAAAAAGCTAAAAAAAAAAAATTAACAATCATTTATGTTTTGTGATTTTTTATGTTTATTACATTGTTTACTTTCATATTAATACATTTGAACTTCATAAAGGTAGATATAGAATGAAATTAAGTAGAATATTACATATATTAAAAAAACTGGAATTTTTAACTTTTGTCAATTATTTGCACATTTTTCGCATAAATTGAAATTATGTTCAGCACAAATGAAATTTCTACACTTTTCACAGCGTGTAGCAAAAAGATTTTTGTTATTTTTATATGTGCAGATGTAGCATCGTCCTCGTTTTCAGTACCTTAGTGTCAATATTGTTCGAGATACAGTGGTTTTATAATATTCCTTATTCGACAAAGGGGAGTGGCAGAAAACCACTGCAAAGGCGGCTCCTCTTTGTATAACAACGCCCACTTTCTGCCTAAATTGTCAATTAAAAAGAAAAGAAAAGAAATCTTCCGTAAGAAATGCATTGCGTTTTTGACAGCGAAAAGGTAACGAAATTTTTTTTTCGTGGGTTAGTACGCTGTTGAATGAAAAAATTTGTTCAATGCAGCCAAAATTTCGCTGTCTTTTATATGTCCGCACATTTAACACATTTAACGCACAGTGCAACGATTGCGGACAAAAATATAAAAAAATCAAAATCGAAATTTTGTAAATCTGAGCAAGGTTTTATTAACAATACTTTAACCCTCATCGGTACCTCGAGAAATACATCTAATCGGTCCCATTGTATGTGTGCGCATACACATATATTTTTAATTGTAAAAAAGCTAAAAAAAAATTAACAACCATTTATGTTTTGTGATTTTTTATGTTTATTACATTGTTTACTTTCATATTAATACATTTGAACTTCATGAAGGTAGATATAGAATGAAATTAAGTAGAATATTACATATATTAAAAAACGGAATTTTTAACTTTTGTCAATTATTTGCACATTTTTCGCATAAATTGAAATTATGTTCAGCACAAATGAAATTTCTACACTTTTCACAGGGTGTAGCAAAAAGATTTTTGTTATTTTTATATGTGCAGATGTAGCATCGCCCTCGTTTTGATGTACTTGGTAAATGGCGAATCTCCCGAATTCTTTGAATAAAACTGGAAGCATCATTACTTTAAGGTTGTTTTTTACGTTTAGTGATCTGTTTTTCAACGAGGTTCAATCAGAGCTCCTCGATAAAAAGGCGACGACGAATATTATGGTTCGTTTTAGAATTTTTCCAATTCGGGAACAATGCAATGAACGTCACGAATGCATTCAACGCACTAACATCAAGCATGTTACAAAATACTGCCATTGGCCACCGATTGACTTTTTGTTTGCATGCGTACGTAGCCACCATTTGATCCATAGTATCAACTCCACTCTTGGTTTTCAATGATGGATAGTCTTCAATGATGGATAGTCTTCAATGATGTTAGGTTTCTTCTTTTCGCTATTCTCATTTATGCTGACAACATCATGGTATGTACTGAGCAATGTCACAAATCGGTACCGGCGAGGAACATATGACAACATAACTGCTTGCAATTTATGTTCATATACAACTTCTGTATGATAAATTGGCTTTTGATGCATGTCGAGTAGAACTGAAGGAATTTCAGTCCTATTTATCCTTATTGTTCCCAAAATAGTCATGCGATTCTTATGTAAATCTTCTGCCAATTCATACGAAGTATGAATCCAAAACAACATGCCGTCCGAGATTACGTTCAGGAGTGGCATTACGATTCCGACCAATATATTTGTGTGTTGTATGCATACCAGCTTTTTGAGTCACTGACAAAACGGACATCGCCCACGATACGGAACTAACTGTTCATCTACGGTAATGTTTTTTCCAGGTGTGTATACAACTTTCAAATTTCGAACATCGATACATTTCGAATCGGTGCCAATTTGTCACGTATAGAAGTACTTGTAGATGCAGTGTTGGCCATACGTTGTTCGCGGTCATCAAATCAAATGCAACCATGGATACGCTTGAACATTTTCAAAGACATTGTTGCTCTAAATATTGGCCGACCAGTTCCGTCATTCCACAGTTTAGTGGAAACACCGATACACACCAGAAAGCAGCAACAATCCAAAGTATGCGTGCAGAGTGTCCAAATCAATGTTTTCCCAATCGTCTTTGTACTTTCGCACACCATATGAATTCGTCATGTTCAAAATAATATTCTCAACCGGTTCAAGGAACACGTGGAATGCAGACGAAACATCAACTATAGTAGCAGCTTCTAATGCTTTTGGACCTGAATTATAACAAAAATTAAACATATAATGAACATGAACCCCTAACAAACAGGGTAGGTTTTACCTGAAGTGAAATTTTCTGCACGTCGAAATGAATTTCTTCGATTTATTTCAAATGGTTGCGATGAATATTCAATTTTCTTATTTTTTGAAAAATATTTATTTTCAGGATTTGCTGCATTTTCTTCTGCTAATTTTTGCTCAAGTGGCTCAATGTCGTCTTCATCCGAATGCACGCTAACTTCACTTTCATCATTCTCCTCGTCTGATAATGCAAGATCATCGTCACTATTCCACGGAGATTCGCCAGCTTCGCTTTCCAAATCAAAATCCATTTCTAGTTCATCTCGCTGCCTTCTTTCACGTAAAACTCTATCCATTTTTTATCAAATACTTCGAAACACAACCAAAATTCAAATAAATGCGAAAACAAACTTCACTTATGTGTGTTCCAGAACAAACTGAATTTCATAAAACAAAAAATAAGAGCGTGCTATAAATCCACACACAAAAATAAGCAGCAATTCCAGGTACCTGCTTATGTATATGCGCGCACATACACAGGGACCGATTCGTAACTATAACTGCACAGACAAATACAGTAAGGGTACAAATTAAAAAATAGGGTTTTTTGGTTGTTCAGGCAAAATAGTTCTACTTTGCAAAATACAAGGTCGTTCCGCTGAACCGTTTTTATTTTATTCAAGGTTAAAGATCTAAATTGTATGCGTGCGCATACAGGGGACCGATGAGGGTTAAATAAGAAATGTTTAAAATATTATCAAAAAGTAAACGTAAATGTAAAAGATATGAGCTGCGAAAGTACACATTTGAGTTGCATGTCTCTTTTTTGTTATAATATGACTTTTTTACCTGCTTATTTAAATTGAATTATTGAAATAAATATTGATAGCAAGTTAAAATTTTTTTGCAATTTCAAATATGGCAATATTGTTGGCTTGGCAGCACCAAAATTAAAGCTCTTTTTATGACGTATAGTTTTTACCGCTATAAGAAACCATTGTCAAAAGAAAATGTGAATTTATTTAAAAAAGACACCGTTTCGATAGTATCGTAAGTATAGACGTAGAACTCCTTTTTATACAGTAATAGAGAAAAATTCTGGTTTTTTTATTTATATTTTTCAAAACTATTTTAAAGCATTTCATCTCCTAAATAAAAATTATTCAAAAACAAATTTGTTGCTGTTGTCCTTCTTCAAACTTACCTGATCTAAAAAGTTCACAATTATATTCTTGCAAAAATTTGTTTTGTTTTATAAAAAGTTTTCGTCTGATATTTTTGGTGGTAAATTTGTTGTTCTTGTTCATTTGTTTTGTTGGTTAAAACTAAATGTAATTCAAAGTTAAGTTTAATTAATGGAAATAGATATGGGTAAATTTGAATTATTTATTTTTCCTGTAGTAAAGAGCATATACATATATGTATATTTTAAAAGTAATTTAAAATTAAAATTTTAGTTTACAAAATAAATTTTTAATATGGTAAAAATATAATGCATAATATAAATAATTCGAATTTATTATGGTATTTAAAAATAAATGGAGTTTTTGAAGCATAACGCATGCTTAGTGACGCTGAAAATAAACTTTCGTTTTATTCGTACTCTAACTCATGGCAGAATAACCAGGTAGGGCCGACTCGGAGAGGAATAAAGTAGAAAGTAGAGAACATGGTGTAAAAAAACCAGGTGTTAGTGAGTTTTTGACAACACCATGAATTTCTTTGCTTCTGTCAGAGCGAAAGAGCGGAACTGTTGATAGTTGTCAAATTGTGTTATTTGTTTGAGTTGCTAGATGATGTGCTATAGTTCTTATTGTGCGAATTTAGTATAAATAAATATTAAATTCTGTCCTCATGTTGAAGATAAGGTGTCAGTTTTCACAAACTACGTTCAAAATGTTTTTGGAAAACATGTTCCTAAATAAACTATAAACATAAAGAACTCTTCCTGTCCCTGGTTTACTGGTAGCGTGCAGCAAGCCATAAGAAAGAGAAATCGGTTGAGAAGTATATGGAAAAATAGCCCCTCGAGTGAGAAGTGGGAAAACTATAGGCGTGCCAGAAATTCTTCGAACCTACTAATAAAGCAATCTAAGATAAAATACTGCTCTGCTAAACTTAAAACGTCTCTTCCATCAAAAATTCTTTGGAATAATCTGAAAAAGTTCTGTCTTGGTGATACACAAGCTTCTCATTACCAGGCAGATCCTAATGTACTCAATGACTTTTTTCTGTCAAACGCTATATCCCTACAAATAAGTAGTACATTTTTTTGTAGTCACATACCATAGAAATAAATGATAAGGAACCCAGTAGTTCGCGGCATCATTGACGAACTTTTCGTGATGATTTCTTGAAGGAAGTTTCTGCATGAGCTGCTGGACTTAAAAAAAATTCATACAAAATAAAGCAGTGGTTGTCAGCGCCTAACTTTTTCCACTCTATTACAACAACTTGAAGATATTAATGATTGCTGTAATTCGCCGAATCGTTTAGAGGCTAAACTGAAACAATACAGCATTTTCACTTCTTCAACGTTTCGGTAAAACATTCCTTCACGAATTTTATTTTTAGATTTTAAGTTTCGATTTTAATTCCTTGACGAATTTACTTTATATTCCGGTCTACTTTTTGTTAACGAAATTTCCTCAATATTTCGATATTGGGTTCGTGCATGATAAATCATGACGTTTCTGCATTGCGTCTTGCACGAAATTGGAACATTTATATGAAATTTTCGTCGATGAAATGTATGGCCAAATCAGCATGTATCGTCAAGGATCAAGAAAAATCGTACATGATTCATTTGGATTTCTTCAAGATTGGAACTACTGGGAAGTGGTGTTATACTCACACACACTATACTTTATTCTCGCATACACCTATGTGTAGAAGGAATTTTCGTCGCTGAGGAAGCGAGATAGAGTGTCGTTTTTGAGGAAGAGCATCTGTCAAAACACAAGTTCTGCTTCATAAGCGCATTCATTATTTAGGGTGGCAAGGGCCTTAATTTTTTTTCATGTTGGGATAAGCTTTATAGTTATTTATTTGTTTACAATTTCTTTGAAAACTTGACATAAAATTAAAGTGGATTAGCGACCTAAGGTTATAAGCTATAACTAGGTATTATTATATAAAAAAACCAATTAAAAGCCGACAGTTCGGAAAAACTACACAAAACTATTTTAAAAGAGTTTAATTTGGAATGTATTTTAGTTGTTTAGTTTTTGTGTTATTTTAATATCAATTAAAAAGTTTATAAAAAATAGTTTTTTGAAATGAATTTTTAAAAAATCATTAAAAGTAGCTTTTGTCGTTTCAGTCTTATTCTGAGCTCATGTCTTTTACTTTATTTTAGCAATGCTTTTCTCTGTAAAAAAAATTGGTAACGTAACATATTATATAACGGTGCTATATAAAAATTGCATAGTAAGCATACATCTAAAAACTAAAAAATAATTAATGCCTTTATTTACTGCATAATTGAATGCGGCCCTGTTTGAATGTTTTAGTGTTTGTGTCAACTTCATTGTGTTTGTAAAATATTTCATTTCACTTCAACATAGAAGTAAGATATAAGGAAGTGCTGTTGTTGAACAGAAACGAAGTATTTTTTTATTGGTGTCAGTTCACACAAACACAGACACATTCAAAAAGGGGCGCATTCGGGTTTATTGTAAAGCATAGATGCCCAAGGTAGTAGTATTGGTGAGAGTGACGAAATACTACTGGTGAGAGTGACACAGAAGTTCTGCAAGTGCAGTTTGTCTCTCCCACTCAACATGCTGATTTCCTATTGGTTGATTGACGATCAAACAAAAGAGCGTAAGTATACGTGTGAGTTTAATTTGCTGATATCAGCCACTGCTGGGCATCTATGTTGTAAGGAAACAGTTTATACTGTTATTCTTAAAGGCATCTTTTTTAATACATTTTTTTTTGTATTTTCACACCACCCTTGAGGTATATAAGGAAATTGGGTTTCATATTTATTATAATTTTTTTTATTTTGTGCGATCTCGTATTTTGCAGTGAATTTTGAAACTTTCGTGAATTTAATCTCCTAAGCCATTAGAGACCGACATTTTATTTTTACTTATTCCCAACGGGCCGGCATGTCAGCAGCTGACTGTAGGAGCAAAACGTCAGCACTTACTTTGTTACTGTGCAAGCGAGGAATGGATGAAGTGCGCTCAGCAACGGACACAACAAGAGAAACGAACAAAAGGAAAAAACGAACAAAAGAAAACGAACAAATAAAATATATAAAGGCATGCTTTTAATCAGTTTTTTGATACAAGTGCGCAGAAGTTGACGTGAAAGTGAGTAAAATATTAATAAATAAATAAATACTTTGCTTATTTATCAAAAATAAAAACAAACTGCTGACCCAAAGCTTTCCAAGCGAGGCCTTTTGAAGCAGTATTGATGTTTGTCTTCTAACCCTTATTTCGGACGAATTCAAAAATCTCTCTCTCTCTCTCTCTATCCCTCTCTCTCTTTGGAAGGAAAAACAAAAAAGAGTGCAACGAAGTGCTGACCCAAAGCTTCCCATGAAAGGGCTTTTGAAGCAATTTAAAGTCAGCTAAATTGAAGAGCTTTTTTCCAATGACATGCAATGTTAAAAATACAATGGTGTATTTCAGCTTACTTGCAAGCACTCAAAAAGGACTTTCGGAGTGCTTTTTTCCCCGTTGGGTTTGGACTCACGAGGCCCAAATACGTTTAACAAAAATTAGAAAAGAATATTTCCGCGTGGGCCGTAAACTGCACTTATGACGGTATTAGTAAAATAATAAAAAGTGCGCTTTGAAAATATATGTCACCTTTAGAAATTGAATGCGGCCTTGACATGGTATTTAAGGTTTGACATAAGCTCAATCGGGAAATGGCGCGAAATATATTGGCTAAATATGCACAATTTTCTTGTATTTCTTAGAAGAAATATATTAATTTCTTATTGAAATTCCCTTATCACCAATCACTTTTATATAAATAACAATATTTCTTTTGAAAAATTGATCTAATATGAATACACTTACCTGTGAAATAAAATCAGCTTATTGTGAAGATACTGCTGACTTTCACAATTTTTCACCATACAGCGCATTTTAAATGTTTTCCTTTATATTTAAAGATTTTAAATCGATAGTTTAGAGCGATGACAATCACTTTTTAATACAAATTTCTTTATTTAATTTTCAGTAGTTGGCAAATGGTTGGCGGTGTTTACGTTTTCGATTTACGATGTGTAAAAAAATGCTTGCTCAAAATCAGAGATGTACTTCCTCACACAGACACTGTGTGTGAGCTAAACACGGCTTCCTTATCTCTTTATTCTATGCACTTCAACTACACCGCTTCCTTATATTTTACTTCTATGTCACATACTGGCTCTCTAGCTACATGCAACTGTATTCTCTATTGTATTGCAAAAGCTAAAACATTCTGAACCCCATGTTCAGCTGTTCTGGTCCATGTGAGCAAATGTTTCATGCATCTTGTGCCGGTATTTCCAAGTCATGCCTTGACGACTTAAAATCTCTGCGATCAGGTCTTCGCTGGTACTGTGCTTCGTGTAGGGCACTTTCCCCAGATGAACTTTATTCAAAAATTAAGCTTTTTGGGGAAAGTCTTAACTCGTTAAACAACAATTTTCGAGAAATTGTAACATTTTTTAGTGAAGTTAGGGCCGCACCCAGTACTAGCGTCTATGATGAAAATTCCATTTCGGAAAATATCCCGCTTGCTTTGTCACAGACTGTTTCTTCCGGGACACAAACAATCCTTTCATCAGAAGACCATATTATCTCAAATAGAAAGAGAAAAAATAAAAAAACCAATAAGAAGCGAAAATCATCTGGATCTACTTCTCAGGCCAAGCAGCCCTCAGCACCGCTTTTGAACAGGAACACTCCAGTTACTTCCTCGTCACCTTCTAACCGTCCTTCTTTGACTAATAGTTCAGTTTTGACTCCTATTGAGCCTAGAAATCTATCAAGCTTAAGGGCAGTGTCGAGGAAAAAAAATTTATTTATTTCACGTCTTCAGCCCGACACAACTGTTGAAAATGTATTGACTTTTATCAAACATAATAAATTGTTGAGTCAAAATGCATTTTGCTCATGCAAAAAAATAGGTAATAAACCTTCCCATGCTTCCTTTATTCTCACAGTTCCTGCTGAAGAGTTTGCAACTGTTCTAAACTCTAATTTGTGGACTGATAATATACTCGTTACAGAGTTTCAGCCTAAGAATAAGCCTAGAGGGACGACTCAAGCCGCTCGTCAATCCCAAAAAAACTGAATAGGTTATCCCTTTACTATCAAAATGTAAGGGGACTACGCTCTAAGACGCGAGACATATTTTTAATGTCTCAGAATTTCTCTGAGGATATTATCGCACTGACTGAAACTTGGTTAAATGGAAGCATTACTGACTTAGAATTGTTTGATAACAGTTTTGAAGTTTATAGAAGAGATAGACATGCTGACAATACTTCTGCTGTCGGTGGAGGTGTCTTATTAGCTGTAAGGAACTCCTTAGTTAGTTCCATTATTGTAATTCCCTGCTCTGCTAACATCGAACTTATATGCGTCAAGGTTGTACATTGCAATTCTAATGTATATCTTATTAATGCATACGTTCCTCCTAAGAGCAGTGTAGAAGTTTATGCAAGCCTTGCGGATTGCATAGAATATGTCATAAGCATAATTGACGTTAATGACGACATTTTATTGTTAGGTGATTTTAATCTGCCTGACTTGAAATGGGAATCTTCTGACGATGATACATATTTTTGTGCATCTAATTCGAAGACTCGCCAAGAGCATATATTTGTTGATAATATATGTTCTGACTTACAACAAGTGAGTTGTATTTATAATAGTCGTGAAAGACTTCTTGACCTGGTCTTAACTACAGATAGTAACAATGTGATTGTTGAGAGGGCCCCTCATGTTTTGACTGCTGTTGATGAATACCATCCACCATTGAGAATATGGTACAAATCAGACAGGGAAAATATAGTTAAGTCTAACTCAATAGATAAAGTTTATGAATTCAATTTTAAAAAAGCTGACTTTTTGAAGTTGAATCATTTACTTCAAAGTAAACTTCATGTTATTTTAGAATATGTTAATAATAACACTCTTGATGATTCAATTATTTTTTTTTATATGGAAATCTTTGCTATGTTTTCTCTGTCCGTGCCATATAGCCTCAAATTTACGAAAAATTGTTCTTACCCCTGGTACACAAAGGAGTTAAAGATTCTTCGCAACAGCAGGAATAGGGCATGGAAAAAATATGTCTGTAGCTTGGACTTGAATGACCTAGAAATCTACAAGCGTTTGTTTCTGGACTTTGAAAATTGCTCAGCTACCTTATATCAAAATTATTTAGACAGTACTAAGCTGAGAATATTGTCTGATCCGAAGAAATTCTGGGGTTTCATAAACACCAAAAAAAAATCTGATGGATTCCCTTCATCATTTAAAACCTCTGACGGATTTACTGACGATCCTGTCGTAATTTGTGGTCTATTTGCCAATCTCTTTAAAGAGTCATTTTGTTCAGACTCTTTTAATCCTGATGAAGAGTACTTTGAATATATGAACTCTACACCCAGGGTTTCGTTGGATTCTATATCCTTTACTTCAGAGGATATTTTAAAGTATATTGGATTGATCGATGAGGATTTTAATGCTGGACCTGACGGAATTCCTGCCGCAGTGTTAACACGATGTGGTTCCGTTCTAAGTCAACCACTGTCCATGTTATTCAATAAATCAATTAGCGAAAGTATTTTTCCACTTTTTTGGAAAAAATCTTTTATAGGTCCTATCTATAAAAAAGGTTGTAAGAACGATATAAACAACTACAGGCCTATCGCGAAACTCTCGTCGATTCCAAAACTTTTTGAGCGCCTCGTGTATGATCGTGTGAAAATTCACTGTGGGAAGGTCATGACAACTCGTCAGCATGGATTTGTTACTGGCAGATCCACTGTGTCTAATCTCCTCGATTTTACAACGTTTTGCTTAAATTCATTTTATTCAGGTAACCAGGTCGACTGTATTTACACTGATTTTAGTAAAGCATTTGATAAACTGCCACACAACTTAATTCTATTTAAACTTAAGTTAATGGGTTTTCCACAATTTTTTGTAAGCTGGATTCAATCGTATCTGACAGAGCGATCTTATCAAATACGATTTCGAGGCGTATTGTCAGCTGAATTTATTGCTGAATCAGGTGTTCCTCAAGGTAGCCACCTTGGTCCACTTCTGTTTATTTTAGCCATTAATGATGTAACCCACATCATCAAACACTCTCATCTACTTATCTATGCAGATGACATGAAAATATACAGAACAATAGATGCTAAAGACAATTCAGATCTGCTCCAGTCTGATTTGAAATCCTTTGAAATTTGGTGTTCTAAAAACAATATGTTTCTAAATCCAGATAAATGCCAAACTATGACCTTCTCGCGAAAAAGGAATAATTTAATTTTTGAGTACAAGATAAAAGATACTGCATTAAGTCGTGTAGATGCTGTCAAAGATCTGGGTATATGCATGGATTCTAAGCTATCGTTTAACGTTCATATTGACTATATTTGTAAAAAAGCATCTTCTATGCTCGGGTTTATGAAACGCTGGGCAAAAGAATTTAATAGTATGATCACAACTACAACACTGTATTATGCAATTGTGCGACCTCACTTAGAGTATGCAAGTCAAGTTTGGTCCCCAAGTTACAATGTACATGTTGAACGTATAGAGAGAATCCAAAAACGTTTTGTTCGGTTTGCTCTAAGGGGCTTAAGTGCAACTGACACTTTAAACCTTCCTCCTTATGAGGATCGTTTAAAACTATTAAAAATGCAATCTTTGAATGAGAGAAGGAAGTCTGCAGATATCGTCTATTTACACCAACTCATAACTGGTGTATTTGATTCACCAGAACTCCTAACTCTTATAAATTTTAACACTAACCGTAGAAGCAGTAGAAATGCTAACAATTTAATTTACTTACCTTTTAGTAGAACAAATTATATGGCTACTGCTCCTTTACATCGCATGAGTACCTTTGTTAACAACTGTAGCTTTTTTGATGTTAACTTATCGAAAGGTCAACTCAAAAGTAGATTGAAAACTAATGTATGATTAGATCTATGTAAACGCATGGTTAGTTGTTATGTCTTGTGTTGTCCCTGAGCCCAACCCATATTATGGTGGGTAAATTTTTCTCACTTTGGATTGTTTTGGACCACTCTTATCAGTATCATTAAGGCTATTCACGGTTTGAGCGTACTTTTAACAAATCATATTTATAGCATTTGTTATTGTTCAAACTGTGAGCACCTCGCCATGTGACTGTCGTATAAAAAGATTGTGCAACCCTGTGATGTATGTGATTATGCGGCTGTAGACAGAGCATAAAAATACGAGGTACAAAGAGCACGTCCAAGGGCTGCTTTTATTTACGCGTGCCTGCGTATTTGCATTTGTATGCAAAACAACAACGAAGCAAAATACGTTTTCGTAAATTGGCGAACAAATAGCAGATCGAACAAATGGCAGACCAGCGTATTCGAACTGTGAATGGCCTTATTGAGATGTTTTAATGATATTTGGGCTGGTTCTTAAGATGATCTAATGCGGAGAAAGTGCGAAAAAGCTGTAGTAGCTGAACTCTATTGTTATTGCGTGTATTACAACCCAACAAGCCATGAATATCACTGTTCCAGCTAAACGGTACTTAAAACGGCAGCGTCTGACTTGCTGGTATGACAACGACATGTTTTTGTACATTTAAACCGTTCTCTATTTAATTATAAAGTCTTTTTTTATAAAAGGTCCGCCAAACAACTTTTTTTTTTGAAAATCCTATAAAAAAAACTACTGGATTTTCTTTCTAATGGAAAATAATTTCATTCAAATGGCTGCCTCGGCTGGCCATGCAGTAGCCTACACGATCGGTCCAATTTTTAAGCACATTATCGATTGTGTGCAGCTGTATTTCACCAATGGCTTCACGAATATTGTCCTTTAAGGCGTCAATTGTCTCTGGCTTGTCGGCGTAACAGTTATCTTTGAGGGCACCCCACAAATAATAGTCCAACGGTGTCAAATCGCAGCTCCGAGGTGGCCAAACGACATCAGCTCTGCGGCTGATAATGCGATCTTCAAAAACAGGGCGCAAAACATCGAGTGTAGCTTCGGCTGTGTGGCACGTAGCGCCGTCCTGTTGAAACCAAATGTTACTAATATCCTCTTCTTCAATTTTTGTCAACAAAAATTCGTTCAACATGGCCCGATAACGATCGCCATTGACTGTAACGACCACTCCTTGCTCATTTTCGAAGAAAAATGGCCCAATTATGCCTCTGGACCAAAATCCGCACCAAACAGTGACTCGTTTTGGGTGCAGCGGCTTTTTAATGTATGCGTGCGGGTTTTCTGTCCCCCAAATGCGACAATTTTGCTTGTTTACATACCCACCAAGATCAAAATGAGCTTCATCTGAAAAGATGATTTTTTTGGCAAAATCGGCATCTTCTGTAAGTCGATCGCAGGCCCACTTAGCGAAGCGAAAACGCATTGGATGGTCAGTTGGCTTCAACTCCTGAACCAATTGGACTTTGTATGGCGTCATACCAAGGTCTTTATGCAAAATTCGTCTCAATGATGTCTCCGAAATGTTCAATTGTTGAGAACGACGGTGAATTGATGTTGATGGCGCTTCACGCACACTTTCTGTCACAGCAGCAATATTCTCGGGTGTATGCACTGCTTTTGTCTTTTCACGCTTTGGTTTATCGATGAGGATGCCAGTTTCTTTCACTTTTTTCACAAGATAACGAACATACGGAGCTGACGGTGCTTCTCTTCTTCTAAAATCCGTACGCAATTTTCGCACACATTTTGCAACATTACCATGATTTTCAAAGTAATGTCGCAATATTTACCAGCGTTGTTCAAGCTTATACACAACCATATTCGTTCAGCGGAAAGATAAAACTAATTATCTGTCAAATCAGACATGAGCTAAATGTTACCATTCACGAAATAAGCACTAGTTGAGAAAAAGAACGTTAGATGGCGGACCCTGTATTTATCAAGAATCGAATTGAAATTAATGTCATATTCGCTTGATACGTCGTTTGTTCTTGTCTTTTTTGCCTCAATTTTTCACCGGTTCGCCAAAAAACTCTAAAATATGCATTGAATCTTGTATTGAAATCAAGGTAGTGCAGTTGAGTTGCCGTTTATTGTTGCAACTTAATAAAAACTATTTTAAGAAAAGATTACAATTGTTCAACAACAAATAAAATAAATATATATACAACTTAAAGTTTTCTATATGACTTTGTTATTTATTATATAGATTTTCTATGATTTAAATACAAATTCTAGTTGTTTGATAGTTTAAAATCGTTTATTGAGCTTCAGGTCAGGTTAGAAAAATTAGTTGCTCTAACTAGTTAATCAACCAGCTAACTAATTTATCAGATAGTGATGTTTTCCTTCCAAATTGAAAATGTTGTTGTTGTTGTTGTTGTTGTTTCTTTGGAAAAAATTCGTTAGAGCAATTAATTGTTCTAACCTGACCTAAAGCTCAATAAACAATTTTAAAGTATCAAACAACTAGAATTTGTTTTTAAAATCAAGAATGATTTAAACTATCAAACATTTAGAATTTGTATTTATACAAATGCTTATATGAAACACACAATGCATAGTTTGCTGCCAAAGAAACGGTCCGCTTCAGTGTTTTTAAAATTGCACACCGTTTTCAACCGAACCGATTGGCTATCTGGGAAACGAAAAAATTAAAGCAACTGATGTGTATTTATGTATGTATATTTTACATACATATTAATAAAAACAACAACAACAAGAACAAAAGCACAAGAACTATTGAGCATTTCTCATACGAATATATGAATTTTTTCCTCTTAGATTTTGCTATTTTATAAGATATTCGTTTTATTCGCAATCCAACTGATATTTTATCATATTTTTACGTAATTTTACGTCAAAAATTTGACATTATTAACATTAACATATAGAATTTAAAGCAGCGAAAGCCTACCGGTTTTTAAATTATTCAATTTTTTCAGTGCCAGCCCAAGTACAGGGTTATCCATATTCGAAGCGCCCATCTGGCAACACTGTAACTTTCCGCAGTGATGCCAAATCGACTAATGACATACCGCGTTTGAAGCGTCATTCCAAGCAAATGTTTACAATGGAACAGTACACGCCACGCGAACGCTCTAAAATTGTTGAAATTTACATTCAACAAAACAAGTCAATAGTGAAAACTCAACGTGCTTTCAAAAAATGAGCGATGAAGCTCATTTTCAGTTGAACGGAACGGTAAACAAACAAAATTGCCGTATATATGCCACTGAAAATCCACAAGAGATTCATGAGGTACCTCTTCACGATGCAAAAGTCACTGTTTGGTGCGGCGTTTGTGCTAAAATGCTCATTGGGCCGTTCTTTTTCGAAGATGATAATGGCCACAGAGTTACTGTCAATCAGGAGCGTTATCGCGATATGATAAACAATTTTTTCATGCCAATCGTTCGTCGAAAGCGTATCAGGCACTACTGGTTTCAACAAGACGGCGCGCCACCACACACAAGCCGCACTACAATCGATTTTTTGAAGCAATTGTTCCCTGGCCGTTTGATGTCAAAAAATGGTGATTTCGATTGGCCGCCAAGATCACCAGATTTAACGCCTCCAGACTTATTTTTGTGGGGTTATTTGAAATCAAAGGTTTACGTCAACAAGCCAAAGACCCATGAAAACCAACATCCGTCAAGAAATAACCGCCATTCCCATCGAAATGTTGAAGAAAACCATGGAAAATGCTGCAAAACGGGCACAATATGTCGTAGAGGCCAATGGCGACCATTTACGAGATATCATATTCAAGAAATAATGTAAGCAAATTTACTTGAACCCAATTAAATGATATTCATGACGAACAGACAAAAAAATTGTGGTTTCTTTGATTTATTTAAAAATAAAATGGGCGCGAATATGGACAACCCTGTACAAATTTGTGCAATTTTTTATGCTTGGCTGCGAGCTAGCAGCGATGGACAAGACAATGTTTTTAATAAAAAGAAATTATTTGTGAAACAAATTTTTGAAAACAGCTTGGGAGAAAAACAAACAAAGAAATTGAGGCTTATTGTTCTAAAATTTGGATCTAATCGATCAAAGTCATTTAGAACAAGATCAACTTTTGAAAAAGCACATGCTAAGCTGCTTGATTTTTTTTTATGACGAAAATGATTCAAATGTTGTAAGTCTAATGCTTTGTTTACATGTTTTGTTGTTGTTTTTGTTATGAATTCTGTTTTGAACATCGGTTTTAAATTTACGAGCCAAGCACAAGCAGAGGTAGAGGCAGGCTAAAAACTTTGGGCGAAGATGGATGTGAAAGAACAAAAAGAAGGAGAGTCGAAAAACTTGGTACGGCGAATTCTCCAGAAGTGCAGCAAAGGGCAGTTAAGAAAGTGTCAATACAAGAGACCACATCAATTTCTTTTCGAAAGCTTCGGCTCTATATGTTGATATGGATCTCTCCGTGAGGAAATACAATATGATGAAATCAGTTGTTAGTTCCGTGCATAAAAATTGTTTTCTTTCATATTATGCACTTAAAACTACAAAGCAAGGTATTCTACCAAATTCCATTTCAGTAAGGCCGCGTTCATAGTAAAAGCTTTTAGCTTAGCCGAGAGGTTTAGCTGAAAAACGCTTTGTGTTTAATCCTATGGAAAAAGCTCAAAGTGTTCATAGTGCCAGCATAAAGCTAGCATAAAGCTTAATTTCAAATCCTTTTCAGCCCTTATGTCTTCATCTCGCTTGCTCACACAGAATAATTATTTTGTTTATTATGCTTTGTTGTAGAGCATTTTTAAAATGCTATTCGGCACTTGTTAATCTATTTTGTCTGTTAACAATATTTTCGTTGATTTTTTTTGTGCTGAAGTTTTAACCGTTGTTGTGTTGTTGTTGTTGCGTTGTGGTCCTTTTGTGGTGCTTTTCAGTCGTATGCACTTGTGTATTCTATCTCGTTTGTTTACATAGTTTTCGTTGCTTTGTGTTTTAAAGTTCCTTTGAACTTTTGTTTGTTATTGTTTGATCTTTCATTGGTGATCATCGCGAATCTACATACTCATTAAACAAAAAAATCTTTCATTTACTTTGCAAAACGCAATTGAGGGCATTATTTTCCAAAGAGACAAATGAAAACAAAGCATCTCAGCCACAAGTATAAAGCGCACACTATGAACACCAATAAGCTCAATAAGCTACTTTATGCAGCGTTGAATAAGCGTTCACTATGATCAAAAAAAGCTTGACAAAACAGCTTTATGCATCAGCTTCAACCAAAGCGTCCACTATGAACGCGGACTAAGTGAAACATTTGTAGGAATAGAATTGCAGGCTTTGATAAACAAAACGGCACAAAACTTAATAGAAGCATATAAAATAAAAACTGAAAGTGACTTGATCTTAGAATGCAAGTGGGGATTTGATGGCAGCTCAGGCCATAGTGTCTATAAGCAGAAGTTTACTGATGACATTTCAACGGATGAATTTTTATTTGTTGTTGCTTTAGTTTTCTTACGATTTTAAATTGGGCAGATGAAATGTTATTTGGGAAAATAAAAAACATTCATCAACGCGTTTTCGTCGACCCATAAAATTGAATTTTATGAAAGAAAACACAAAGCTAGTTAAAGAAACGGTGGAGAGTCTAAAATCAGAAATAAATATTCTTTCGACTTGGTTTTACAACACTGCAAACCAAAATATAAATGTTCACTTCAGAATGAATTTAACTATGGTTGATGGAGCTGTTATTAACATATTGACAAATAATCCTGCTACTTGTTCGTGCTTTTTATGTGAAGCAAAGCCCAAGGAAATGAATTCGGAGGGAATATCGCTAGCAGCAAACGAAAATTATTATAAAATTGACCTCTCTACTCTTCATGCAAAGATAAAGTCTTGTGAGTGCTTATTGCATATTTCCTGTCGTCTTCCACTTAAAATGTGGAGAGTAAGCGCGCAAAATCCAGATTTTATGGAAAATAAAAGTAAAATTCAATTGAAATTTAAACAAGAAATGGCGTCGATAGTCGATAACGTAAGGACTGGTTATGGTACTTCAAACGATGGAAACACGGCTAGAAGTTTTTTCGAAAACGTTAAGAAATCAAAAATTATTACAGGCATCGATTGTGGTTTGATAAAATTTTTTCTTTAATTCTAAAAGTAATTTCTATTGGCAAGTCAGTTAATTTACAAAATTTTGAAATTCTTTTAAATGAGACATCTGCATTGTATAGTTCATTATATCCCTGGTACTGTATGCCTTAGAATGTACGCACAAATAAATAAGAAAACATCGCTTAAATCATACAAAAAAAATTAGTAGAGAGCTCTGTAATAAAGACCTGTTTGTTAGTTTATTGTTGCAATCAGAGCCAACCATTGCTATAAATAGACAAGAAAAATCCTTCAAATCAAAGTACGGAAACGAAATAGAAATACATATTACAAGAGTAAATTGAAATAGAGGATTCTGAAAATATAATGCTCCGAATCTTAGAATATAGCAGTGATCTAAGTTTATCCAATGATTAACTTGGTTTTTTTGTTTTTAAAATTTGAAATACATAAAATGTTACAAAGTATTTGGAAAGTGCTTTTAATACATGAACAATATATTGTGTGATGTAAATCTAATTAAATATATTATATATAAAGCAACAATGTTTTCTGCTTGTAGTCTGGAGTATTTTAAGTAGTGACGTTTAAGAAACATTTAACTTTTTGCGATAAATACTAGAGATAATGATATCATATCAAACAAGTACGGAAATACTAAAGTCGGCTTGGCCCGACCATGAAATACCATGAACATAATAATTAAAAATGTATTGAAAATAAATAATCAATGAATAATTTAAGTAAACATTACTAATGTGTATTAAAATCCATGTTTTATCATAGGCATGGGAAGTGGGCGTGTCAGTAGGCGGGTGGTGCCCATCTTTTTTACACATCTTCGTTTTGATAAAATATACCCACACACCGAGTTTTATTCCTGTAGCTCATATACAAACTTCTTTAAAGAGCTTGCGGTATTGCGGGTTGCAATTTAGGTGGGCGTGTCCGTAAGAATATGGCGTCCATTTTTTAAAAAATCTTATTTTTTATGAAACATTTTCAAATACCAAATTTCAGCCCTGTAGTTTGATTATTAGTCTCCTCAACGTTTTTAAATTTGGGTAAATTTTTGAGTTGTATGGGAGGTAGGCGTATCCGTGGTCCGATTTTCATGAAATTTAGTGTGGGTGTTTCAATTATCAATACCTATGTAATTTCATGATTCTACGACGACCCCTTCTATTTTTGTCCACTCGCTATATGGACTCGTTACACTGTGCAGCATACTAAGCTTAAATGTACGAACATATTAACATTTTAACTCTCCAATCATGGTTGTGAACTTGACTGAATTGAACAAATTTTTCGGTTCAACAGCGTACTAACCAACGAAAAAAAAAAATGTACTACCTTTTCGCTGTCAAAAACGCAATGCATTTCTTACGAAAGATTAATTTTCGCTTCTTCAGCATACTAAGCTTTATTGGTAAGTATTTGTGAAAGTTTAAATTATAAACCTCAAGGTTAGAAAATATGCAGTAGTATTTTAGCTGGACTAAAATTTATTCCAAGATTTTTAACCGTGTACTTAAACGATTAAACACTACATTAATAAGATTGACGTTACCGACAAACAGCAAATGGATTAAAAAAATGCCACTAAACAGCTACATGGTTTCCTCAGCCTGCAAACTTGCTAACTAGCTGATAAGTCGTTTTCCATACAAAATTGTTAAGTTCAGCAGGTTAGCAGTGCTTAACAAATTTAGTGAATACTCTTAAAGTCACAATACCGTTTGATGCATATCTTTTATACAAAAGCCATGTTTTGTATATCACAGATAAGATCACAGATAAGAAAAAAAATTATCGTGGATATTGCGACAACGACGGTTAACGAAATATCCCGGTTTTTAAAAATCGCGTCAAATGAGAGTTACTTTGCATATAACTTTATAAATGGTTGTAATGATTTTTCTTTACAAAGTATAGTTAAATGTAAATGTGTAGCAGTTTTAGTATCTGCCGTATACATATTTATTATTTAATCTGTATTTGTTATTTTATCCGTATAAGTAATACTTTATTGGGAACAATACAAATGTATAATAAAGAGTTTCCACATCGCGACAAACTAACAGTGCTTACTTACTTAAACATTAGTAGTCCCCAATTGTCGGCGGGCCGAACAGAGGTAAGCCCAGGTATTGCTAGGACATCAATTTTGGATAAAGGAAGAGATGCATTGAAATAGTTTGCAAGATGTTTGTAAATCGTACAAAGATTTTTGTGTACTGTCTAAAAAAATTGGATTGCATTTAAGTACCTAGTTAAAGAAAAGCTAAGTTAATATAATCCTCTTACCCTTAGCTCTTCGTGAGAGTCCTTGTTTGCCCATATATTTATTTTTGGAAATATACATTCCTCATCGTCTTCTGTGGTATCAAGTTTCTCCAGCTGTGATATAACAAAACCAAATGTGAATGATGACATTGGTGGAGTAGTTTCAAAATAATCAACTACGTAGTCGTTTGGTCCAATATCTCTGCAGTGAAGAAATAAAAATTAATATTACTCTCGAAAAAGCTTTCATATGTTTGATTGTTATTATATTTTTTTCACAATGTGTTTTTATATTGTGCGTTCAGAATATTCACACACACCTTCACTCACAATCATTTGCTTGAAGCGCACAACACACACCAGTGGGCATTTTAGCGAGTGCTCCGCAAAAGAAGGTGTTAATTATAATATTCTTATTGTACGAGTATTTTCAACTTTGTTATTTGTACTTGTTTTGTTTCAAACACATATGCTGTTCATATTATGTTTTTAATAAAATGAAGTGAAAAATTTATTTTTTACTCTCGCCTAAAACTTCATATCGATCGGACTTAACTTTTCAATAGGTTATGGGCCCAGACCCTAAACCTAGCGCAAGTTTAAAATGTATCAAGGAACAAATATGGTGTCGTCAGGACGCATCCCATTATTAAATGGAACGAATTACGGTACATAGAAGCCGCAAGTGGAGGCGATTTTACATAAGGGTAGATTATTACGAATGGCTCAAGGAGTCGAACAAAGACTGGCGGATTATGTATAACCGGCAGCAGCAACGGCGGCGCAACAAACTACTTATGAAAAGCTCAGATGGATGAGCAAGACTATCATGATAAGGATATGGACGCGCGCTCAGAACTCATCATAGCTCTGGAACCTACGATCGTCCGTATGGTGAAAAATTTGAAAACAGCAAATGATGTATGGCTGTTCCTTCAGGAAACATATGATAGAAAATCTCTAAGACGCAAAGCCGAACATTATCGTAAGTTATTGAATTTGATAATGGGTTAGGGTCAATCCGTAGATCAATATCTGATCGAATTTGATGTCTGTTTAATGTTTAAACGAAATGGATGTCATCATGGATGAAGACTTACTTACAGTTGTATTGCTCGATGGCTTATCTAACAAGTTTAGGGAGATTCGTGCAGCTTTTGACACTGCCAATGAATTTCCATCGCTGAAAATTTTGCGTTCGAGATTGTTGGAAATCGGCCAGAAAGTCGAAAAGGAGGATGACATCAATGCATTGAAGGTAAAGAGGTGGACAAAAAATATTAAGAATGATCACGAGAATCAGCAAGGTACGTCTAATGCTCATTTTCCTTACAATTGTTATAAATGTGGAAAGAAAGGGCATAGGGCAAAAGACTGTAAGTCCAAGACTAGAGAACAGCTCAACTGTATAGGAAAAACGACTGGTTTTGTCGCATCAACCGAAAGTTGCTACATAGGCAACGGAAGTAGAGTAGACGGATCTTATAATGACGCATGGGATATTTGGTGTTTGGACAGTGGAGCTACATCACATATGTGCTGTTCTGATACAGTTTTTTCTGATATTGACCGAAAAAATGAGCTTAATATTACTGTGCGTAATAAAAAGAGAAAGATGAACTTTTTTAATACCTTATATGTTTCTGATTTGTGTTGTAATTTGATGTCAACTGGTAAAGAAACTGAAAATGATTGCGAAGTTGTGATGACGAAGGATAAAGCATTCATTTCACGACAAGATGAGATTTTAATTGAAGTTCGGAAAGAAAAGGGTTTATTTTTGATCAGATCAGCAAAATTAAATGTTCAAAACTGTAGACAAATCAAAAATGAAACCTGCAATAACTTTGAGCTATGGCACAAACGCTATGGTCACCTCAATTCAAATCACCTAGGGCAGTTGCAAATGAAGAATATGGTTGTGGAATTACCAAAATTTCAAAATAAACATATTAACTGCGCAATTTGCATTCGTGCGAAGCAAACAAAAGAGCCCTTTCCACATTAAAATAGTAAATCTTCTATAGAAGTATTGGAATTGATTTACACAGATTTGTGTGGACCAATGAGAGTTGAATCACTTGGCAAAAAATGATATTTTATTACTTTCATAGATGACTTTTCAAGAAAGGTATTCGTATATTTTGTGCAGAAGAAAAATGAATACTTGCAAGTGTTTAAAGACTTTAAGAAGGCAGTTGACTTAAGCACTGAAAAAAAGATTAAATGCGTCCGTAGTGATAACGGTGCAGAATTAGTTGGCCATGAGTTTACTGAGTATTTGAGATCCTGCGGAATAAAACAACAATTAACGGTGGAATATACGCCACAGCAAAATGGAGTTGCAGAAAGGATGAATAGAACTCTGGTAGAAATGGCCAGATGTTTTATGATTGAAGCTAATTTACCGAAATTCATGTTGGCTGAGGTAATTAATACAGCAGCATACGTACGCAATCGTTGTCCAACAAATTTAAACCTGCAAAAGACCCCTGAAGAGTTATGGTCAAGAAAAGTTCCGAACGTACGCCATTTTCGTCAGATAGGATGTAAAGCTTTTGTATTGAAAAAGTCTATGAAGATGAAATGGGAACCCAGAAGTGAGGAGTATGTCTTAGTTTGGTATTCTGAGGAGTCAAAAGCATACCGTTTATGGAAAAGAGGTTTGAGAAACATTCTTAAAAGTAGAGATGTAAAGTTTATAGAAGGAGATTTAATTATTGATAAAGCAGCAGAAAATAATGAATCAAGTGTTTTTTATGAATTCAGAATTGAAAGGAAAGCCGGGAAAGAGAATCAAATTGTGGAAGAAGATATGCAAGAGTCAGATGAGGAATTATTTGTTGATAGCTCAGATCAAATCGATATTAATACGATCGAAAATGGAAATGAAGCTATAGTTGAAACACCAGTTAGTTCAATTGCACAACGTTTAAGATCACGCTTTTCTAAGGCTCAAGATTCTGCAAAAACAGCAGAAGAAAATAAACACACAGATCCCAAAAACTACAAAGAAGTGCCGTTTTCTAGTAATTCGAAAGAATGGCTCAACGCAATACAAGACGAATACAGATCACTTATTGATAACAAAACTTGGGAGTAAGTTGATTTACCTAGAAATCGAACTGCAATTGGATGCAAATGAGTATTAAAATCCAAATTTCGACCAGATGGTACAATTGAAAAAAGAAAGGCGAGGTTGGTTGCAAAGGGGTATTCACAGGAGTTCGGTGTCGACTATATGGACACATTTGCCCCTGTGGTTCGACAAAGCTCCCTTCGTCTCGTTTACGCATTAGCAGTAGAAAAGGACCTGAAACTCCGACAACTTGATGTGTCGACAGCATTTCTAAACGGAGACTTGGAGGAGGAAATTTTTATGCAACAACCTGAAGGTTTCATTACAGAAGCATCGAAACATAAAGTGTGCAAATTAACTAAAGCTATTTATGGCTTAAAACAGGTTAGAAGACAGTGGTACAAGAAAATTGATACTGTATTCAAAAATTTTGGTTTAGTTCAATCAAAATACGATCAGTGTATTTATTCACTTACGACAAGTGATGTCAGTCTGATAGTTGCACTTTACGTTGATGATATTATTATAGCAACAAACAACGAAAACTTGATGGAAAAATTTGTAAGGAAATTAAAACAAAATTTTAACATTCATGACATAAAGGAACCTAAACATTGCATTGGTCTCGAAGTTGAAAGGAAAGAAGGGGTTTTAACTTTATCACAACCAGGATATATTACGAACTTAATAGCAAAGTATGGACAGGAGAATGCAAAGGATTCAAAGATTCCAATGCAAGCGAAATTAAGGCTGGAAAATGATCCAAAAATTTTTGGGGAGGCAGAAGTAGTAGATAAGACGAAGTTTCAAGAAATTATTGGTTTACTTTTGCACCTAGCAGTTTACAGTCGTCCTGATATTGCATGCAGTGTTAATATGCTATCGCAATTTTGTCAAGATCCATGCAAGCAACATTGGAATGGGGTACTACAGATAATCAGATACCTTAAAGCTACAAAAGATTTTGTTTTGACGTTTCGAAAGACTGGGTTACCACTTGTTGGCTACGTAGATGCTAACTGGGCTACTGATGTAAATGACCGTAAATCTCAAACTGGTTTTTGTTTTTTACTCGCAGGTGGTGCAGTATCTTGGGAGTCCAGAAAACAACGCCTGGTAGCTACATCGAGCGCAGAGGCTGAGTACGTTGCACTTTCGGAAGCTAGCAAGGAGGCGTTGTACATAGGTTACTTGTGACATGAACTTGGATATGCACCACACGCACCAATAACAATCTTTTGTGATTCGCAAAGTGCGCAGCATATGGCGAAATTCGGTAGTCATCGTTGCAGAACGAAACACATCGACTATAAATATCACTTTATCAGTGAAGCAATAGAAAATGGAAAAGTTATAATCGAGTATCTACCTACAAATGAGATGCCGATGCTCTTACAAAGCCACTATCAAAAATCAAACACATTTTCTGCATCAAATCAATGGGCTTAAATTCTACAAATATTCGAAGTTGAGGAGTCGTGTTAATTATAATATTCTTATTGTACGAGTATTTTCAACTTTGTTATTTGTACTTGTTTTGTTTCAAACACATATGCTGTTCATATTATGTTTTTAATAAAATGAAGTGAAAATTTTATTTTTCACTCCCGCCTAAAACTTCATATCGATCGGACTTAACTTTTCAATAGAAGGCATGCTAGCACTGCTATTATTGGCGTCAATACACCTTCCATGATCACTGCATTGATGAGTATGTACTTCTAGAAGGCCTACCTTTTGAAGGTTCTGATTCTTTTCATATTTTATATGAAAAGATTTACAAAAAAAAAATTCCAAAAAAAATTTTAAATACACAGAACAGTTCGTAAAAAATGTTCAGGTTCAGAGAGCCGCTATTTCTCACTCAGTTTCAAGTGACATATCAAGAGATGTCCCAAAATGAAAAAGCTGTTCCTAATTTTGGTGTCACAATTTTGCTATTCTGTTCTTGGAACAGCTATATTAAAAAATATGACTGTGTTCGCAAGCGAGCTAGAAATACCTTTGTTTTAGATGTGTTGGCTTGTTTCTTCCTATTTGAACTTCGATCGCATTATTTTGATTCTTATAAGGCTACATTTGTTCAATCGGAAAAAAGCAAAACAAAAAGATATTAATGGTATTCCCTTAACGCTTCTTAAACTGCTTAAACCTCTTAAACTGCTTAGCTATAAGCAATTTGGGAATTTTAAGCAAATTTTGTATGGGACATTTTTTACAAGGTTTAAGCTACAATTTCTATGCGTAAGTTATATAAACATGTTTGTTTAAGCTATCAGCTGTCAAACTTGAAACGATTCTATTATATGCTCAATTAATAACTGCTGAAATTCAGATTGTTTTAAATATATAATTATTTTTTTCTTTTCACCTTGCTTAGGCATCATAAATGTTTAAATTTTATATTGTTCAATTTATAACATCAGCTGTTATTGACATATGCGCGGAAAATTAAACAGAATGACAAAGAGTGCATTCCCATAAGAGCTCTGAAGTTTACATGTTTACGAAATGGGAAATTTAAATTTTTAAGGGAATATCATTATTGTAAATTTTATGAATGAAAATACAATCTGACAGCTTTTTATTTGCATGTACATGGTTGCCAAATTTATTTTGTTTCTAGCTGGACATTTTTGTTGTGATTTTGTTGTAGCTATTTTTTGGTTGGAGCTGCAAGAAAGATTTTGAGATATTTTATTAGCCGAATAGAATTCTGATTCGGCTTATGAAATGATTATTGCTTAATGTTGAAAACATTTTTGTCCATTGACAAAACAATAGAATGCATTTAAAAATTTTTCTAATGACTTATTTTGAATAATCTTATTAGGAAATGAAAAATAAAGTTAAATTAGATTCAAAGTATTGTATTAATTTTTAAAATCTTTATAAAGAATTTAAAAGAAAAAAAAAATAAACTGAAATTGGATTCAAACTATTTAGTTATTAAAAAAAATATATTTTGTATTAAATAATGTGTATAATGTTATAAAGCTCCTCCCTTGTTCCGCAAAATGTATGCTTTCATTTAGCTTAGCCCTTAGCTAATTTTTTTAATCTTTCATTAGCTAAGGGTGAATTTTTGAAAGAATGAAAAGAACCCCTGATAACACCTATTTTTAAGACTGGTAACAAACAGAATATCGTAAATTATAGACCGATTTTAAAACTACCCTTGATCCCCAAGGTCTTCGAATCGCTGGTTAAAGAGCGTATATATGCTAATATTAAGAATTATGTATATCAGTTTGCTAATATGGATTCATGAGTGGAAGATCAACTACTTCAAATCTAGCCTTATTCACGCACTTAGTCAGAAATGAAATGGAAACCGGTAATCAGATCGATGTTATTTTATATTAATGAAATTAGAGAAAATGGGGTTCCATTCCTCACTGCTAAAGTGGTTCAAAAATTATCTGACCGTAAACAGTTCGTTCAAATAGGTCAAACCAAGTCAAGAATAGTTTTTAATTACTCAGGTGTTCCGCAAGGAAGTCATCTAGGTCCAATTCTATTTCTGCTATTTATTAATGATTTGCCGAGTTATCTTAAGAATTCTGCCTGCTTGATGTACTCAGATGACGTGAAAGTTTATAAATCTGTAAAAAATGCTTCATATTTTGCGTTTTACAGAATGATCTTAATAACCTTTTACCAATTCCTGTGCTGGGTTAAACTCGGTAAGCAACGAAATAGACATAAGTATTGAATGAGAGTCTTTTAAACGTTAATTGTTATATATTCTTTAGGAACTAAGGTAAAGTTGCATATATATATGAGGAGGCTATTTGCAAACTCTGACATTTGACCATCTGACGAATTTTGAGTTAGATATGTCACTGGATTCGTATCGTTGGCGCAGAGCCATTGCACTAATCGTTAAGTTACAAAACTGTAGATATTATCTGAAAAAAGCTATGGAAATTAAAAGTTGTATTACAAAAGCGGACATAGACAGAGCAGCCAGTTACAAAAACGGCCATTTGCTCTCCAACCAATGAAAAGCTACGAAACTCGGAGAGATGGTTAAAAAATAAGAACATACCGGTAAAACAAATTTAAATCGAACCAAAGCATTAAAAACGAGCTCACAATGAAAGTAGGGCAGATAAGGAATCCAATGCTAAAGCTGAGAATTTAATATTTAGTTGCCAATCCTTTTTCTTATATGACTGCCTGCAGCCTTTTTGAAATGGGTGCAACCAAATTCTTAAAAACTTCAGCTCCAATCTGATTCCACTCTTCACTAAGGAGACTTCTTATTTAGTATTGGATATTATGTTGCCCATCTCTGATACTGCACTCAGGTTTCAAGTTCATCTCATAGATGTTCTTTAGCATTTTAATCTGGGCCTTGTGAGGTTGTTTTTATTACATTTGGACAAATATTAAGTGCACAATTCTTTACCAAGAGCGTCGGATGTTTCAGGTCATTGTCTTGGTAAAACTAAAAATTGTCTGCAATTCCTTATTTACCCGCACTTTCTATTACTTGCGCCATGAGAATGTCAAGAAACATATTTTTGTCCATTATACCTTCAATAAAATGAATCCTTCCAACATCAGACGCAGCCCCAAACCATGACTGATCCTCTCCTATGCTTAATCGTATGTTTAGAATTTTTATTGCAAAATTCTTCTTTCGCTTTTCGCTTTCCATTTGACCATATAAATATAATAAACTCTAATAGGTAAACAAACCCTGTACTCAAATTTTATTGTTTAAAATATCCTTATGTTTTCTGTTTTATTAACCTTGCTCCAGAATAGAAAGTCTTTGGTCATCTGCTCATGCACAAAATTGGGGCGTTCTATTACATTTTTCTTTCTAATACAGTGCTTTTTTCGTGCTACTCCTCAATTAAAACATTTTTTTCTCAAAACTCTTCAAATTGTTTCTGAGTGTACACTCTTTTTCAAATTGCGTTTTAACATGACCTCTAGTTTTAGTGCAAATAAAAATGGGTCTTTTATTATTTCTCTTAAAAAATACCTTTCATTTTTGGAGCTAAGTTTATTTTTAGCTACTGTACGTTCTTCATTGCATATTCTCTTATCTTGTATATAATGCTTGATTATATAGTGCACTGTTGATTTACTTTTTAAGGCGATTTGTGAAATTTGTCGCTCGGATTTTCCTTTCAAATAATAATCTATCTCGATCTGCCTTACTGTCAGTGTTGATTGATTCACTTTTCGCGAAATGTTTATTTTTTAAGTTTTGTGTTTGACTGAAGTTATTCCAACAGTAGTAAAAAGTTGCAAGCAGAAATAACGGTTTAAGGAACACAATTTGCATTTTTTCTGTACTTGCACGACTTTCAATGTGAGCTCGTTTTTATAGGTTTGTTTCGATTTAAATTTGTTTCACCGTTATGTTCTAATTCTTTAATTATGTTTCTATTTAATTTTGTTTACCAAAAAATAACGTTTTGAAAAAATATATTTGCCATATTCTTCATACATTTTCATTTCTGAAATCAACTCGAAAGTGCTAAGAAATGCCTGCCCGACTTTCGTTGTGAGCCACTGTACAAATAGAACAAATTGTTTTATTTAATTTGTTGCATTTTTCAATCTCAGAAGGCATTCTTTTATGCCCGCAGACCGAGTTTTCGGCCTAATAGAAAAAGAATTGCGGAAAATAAATACTATTATAAAATTAGCTGAATACCACGCCATCTTTAAAAAATATGGAACAGTCAAAGAAATTGGCAAGGACTTGGAACCTTACGATTAGAAGTAAGAAGCAAAACGTTGTGTCAGGTCTGCAAGCCAGTTTCACTTTCTAATGAGCAAACGCAAAAGGATTATATTTAACAAGTAAAAAAATCAGCTAAAAACATATTGGTTAATGGCAAATTGGCCTACAATGTTACCACTGGGGTTTCAAAGCTTATAAAAAAAAAATGTAAAACGATATCGATGGTAAAACCAAAGGCTATACCAATAGGAGCACAGAATTTAAACCACCCTAAGCGAAGTGATGTTGCGAACCTCATTCAAAAGCACTTTGGTGAGGATTGGAAGGAGCTGAAACAGAAGACAACATGGATGAGGAGTGTGAGTGCAATAATCCTGACTACGTGGTTGATTAAGACATCTATTGTGCCTCAGGTGAAACCTTGTGATCTGATGGAAAAAAATGTTTGCTACAGTATTTTTTTTTTTTTGTTTTAAATGCATAGTTAATAAAATTTTTTTTATTATAATAAATATAATAGTTCTTCTCATTATTTTTTTTTTTTAAATCATCGACCAACATATATGATACAAACCCATAAAACTGTAATAAATTAATCAACAAAAGCAGATTATTCTTCATTGTTAAAAATGGGTTATTTACTAGGAGATCACTTACAAACTCGGACATATGCATAACTCAGTGACAAAGATAGGGAGATAAGCAATTTTTAAACTCTGTTTTCTAAATAACTAGAGCACTTTCATGATTTTACTTTAATATACTTACTATTCTAACTACAAGCAATTAATAAGAAAAAAAAAACAGTAGCGTTGGACTAATGGATTAGCCACAGGAAAAAATCGCCTCCAGCTGAAAATGATGCGATCGCCAAATGTCCGGGTTTGTGACTAGCCTCCTCATATATATATTATTTTGTGACCTAAGTGGTATCTGATAGACTTGTTCGACAGATAAATAAAAAAATAATATTTTAAATCTATATATATAAAAATGGATGTATATATGTGAGTATGTGGCTTAGGGCGGGTCAATTTGTATGGACGAATTTTTTGGAGGTCTGGCTCAGCGAAATTCGTAAAATACATGTAATTTCAAGACTTTTTCTCCACTACAGCATATACAAATTCTGAAAAAAAGCTGTGCGGACTTTCGTAAATAGATTTTGTTCTCAATTATAAAATATGAATGTATGAATGTATGTGTATGAATCTATTTACGAAAGTCCGCACAGCTTTTTTTCAGAATTTGTATATGCTGTAGTGGAGAAAAAGTCTTGAAATTACATGTATTTTACGAATTTCGCTGAGCCAGAATTTGACCCGCCCTAATGTGGCTATATCACGTATAAACTCCATAACCGCTGAACCGATCTTTATTAAATTTTCAGGGAAATTGAAGCTACATCTTGAGAGTGTTCCTGTCAGGTTTGGTAACGATTGGACGAGGGGGCGTGGTACCTCCCATACAAGCCAAATTTGCGCTATCGACCACAAACCAAAAAAGTATATATATCAGACGGTTTCGATCATAAAAAACTAAGATTTAGTAATTTTGCTCAGATGGTTGCTGTTGGTAACTGTACACAAAATGGGCGTGGTCGCAATATAAATACGCCCACTTTTTCTAAATCATGGCAATTCCTGAGTTCTACACATTTTTATAGGGAAGCTTGCTGTGTAGGTGCTCCAAGAGGCGGTCATTATATATAAATGTTTTCACGCCCATTTTTACCGCCCACAAATCAATATCTATATATATATAAAGTAAAACGATGTGTGTCTGCTTGTGTGATGCCTATAGACTCCAAAAATTTTGGCAGTCGATTTGTTTCAGGTACGAGATGGTTGAAAAAAAAAGTTGCCACACCACCCCTTTACCGTCCCCAAAATCAATAAAAATGTTATATTTCAGTCGGTTTGGATCATATAAGGTTAAAATTTTGAATGTTAGTTTGTACGGCTACTGTAGATCACTGTACTAATTTCCACGCCCATTTTTACCGCCCACAAATCAATGAAAATGCTTTATTTCAAACGGTTTTGGTCGTATAAGACTTAAATTTGGTAATTTGGTTTGTGTGGTTACTGACAGTAACTACGAAAAATTGGTTTCTACGCCCCCTTTTCCGCCCACAAATTAGTGAAAATGCTATATTGCAAGCAGTTTTGGCCGTATAAGCCTAACATATGATACTTAAGTTTGTATGGTTACTTTCGGCAGCTGTACTAAAAAAGGCGTTATCGCTATATAGCCACATCCACTTTTTGAGAAATCATTAAAATTGACTAATGGGTCGATTGAGCTAAAATTTTGGCTTAGTTTGCATGGTTACTGTCAGCAACTGTACTAAAAATTGGTTTCCACGCCCCCCTTTTACCGCCTACAAACCAATGAAAATGTTTTATTTCAACGGTTTGGGTCGTATTAGACAAAATTATTTTAATTAAGTTCATATGGTTACTCTCGGCAAGTGCACTAAAAATAGGTCTGGCACACTTTAGTTAAACTCACTTTTCGGGGAGTCAGCGTCTAGTGAAGCAAAGTGCACCAGGCTTAACCCGAAACACCCTATCGTTGCCATATGGCAAAGCAAACACAAACATTTAAAATGTGCTTATTTGAGTTTAAACCAATTTATATTTGCGGTAACAGGTCATTCTGAAAATTGAAAAAAAAATTACTTAGGTGATTCGGGTTAAGCTAAATTGAGCTGAAATTTTGGGCAGTCGATTTGTTTTGATTACGAGATTGTTTAAGGAAAATAATTTTGCCGCACCCCTTTTTACCGCTTACAAAACAGCAAAAATGCTATATTTCGCACAGTTTTGATCGTATTAGACTAAAATTTTGTTATTTAGTTCATATGGTTACTTTCGGCAGCTATACTGAAAATGGTGAATATATTTGGCTTTTCGTAACATTTTCGTATAAGGCGGTCTGTGGCAGAACAACGTCTGCCGGGGAATACTAGTTTCCGATTGGTGAACTTGTGGAACTCTCTCAAAGAGCGCCATAGTTGGAGAAGCGTTGCAAGAGCTTTTCTTAATATTTAATCAAAGAAGTAATAAAAACAACTCTTGAAGAACATTTGTTTAAAAACGTTGTATGCATTTCGTTTTTAGTTTATATGTTATTTAAAAAAAGCTATCAAATATTTAAATCGTATGAAAAGTACTACTAGTTCGGTAGCCATCAATCCTGAAAGCTTTTGATCGCGGATTTAAAAACTTTTGATGAAAATTAAACATTTATACTCAGAGGAATAATATGCGCTTGGTCGGGTTTAATTCGTGAGTTTAATTAGTCAAAAATATGTTTAAATAAATTGTATATTATTTAATGGCCATAATGTTTTACCGTCATCGCGGATTTTGATCAATCTTAAGTGAATTTGTGCGAAATTCCATATTAAAGAGAACGCAACGAAGAAATAAAAAAATGATCGCTTTGTGTCATATGAGTAGCGTCGACGCTAGGATACACGCCATTTTTGAGATCTATACACTCTCAAACTTTCAAATAAATCGCTTCAATAATTTACTCTTGAGCAATGTTTATTTTTAAACCTTGATTTCATGTATTGCTTGCCTCAAGACTATGTTATAGCCAACCGCGATGTTGTTTTTTAAAATTTTGCATTTTTGGATTTTTAGGAATTTTTTTCGTAAAAAATACTGAAACTCGAAATTTAGAAAATGTTACACTTCTAGTAAAATATTTATATCGACCAAGTTATTCAATGTACTCATTAATTTGTTGTATTTGTATTAAGTGTTTTTTCAGAAAATATCAAACAAAATTTATATAATAACGTATTTTTCCATAGTAATAACGGTATTTTTTGAAAAATGGCGGATTAATGTAAGCTATTATTTTTTTTTTTTATATATATTATAAATAATTTGCGGCGAGTATTTAAACTTTACTAAATAATTTTGAATTCATCAAAACTTGCAATTTTTTCAAGTTGCAAATTAATACATTTAAATTTGAATGATATTCAATAGGGGTATTTACGATTCAGTGCAGTTGCCACTGCAGTTGAGGTCTTGTGAGCTTTACAAAAACAAAATACACGTACGTGAAAATCTTCACAAGTACTTTTCCACTATAGCCTTTTCCACTTTCATTGAGCAGTTGTGTACTTCGCACATTGAAAATTTTGACGGCTTTGAAAAAAGTGATAGTAGTGTCTTCACGAACACGTAACTGCTCAACTGCACAGGCAAGTACACTGAATCGTAAATACCCCTAGCATAAATTGTGCTAATAAAATAAAAAAATCCCATGAAATATGATAGTTTACATTGGCATCACCACAGTTGATCAAAGTGACACATGCGCGACCTTGAACGCAACATTGTAGAGATAAAATTCGCAGTATTGCGAATCAGAGACAAAGAAGTAAAATATAAGGAAATGGTGCTGTTAACACATACACTGTACGTGAGCTGTCGCACCATTCGTAAATTGTGCGAGCGAGAAGAGAGTGTTTTTTGACATTTCTGAGAACCCTGGCAATTGATTGGAAGACTCCTCAGCAAAATAGTTGAAATAGTTTAATTTTAAGTATTTTGCACTGCTTAAAAAGCAACAAAATCAAAGAAAAAAATCACAAAAACAAATGCAACATGAGTTGTGCAGTTAAGAGTTGTAAAAGTTCCCGAAAACTTAAAAACAATCCGCTTTCGTTCCACAGGTAAATATGTCTACACGGTTTCATTTCTTTTTACAAAAGTGCTTTATTAAGTTTCTTACGATATTTTTTTAATCTTATTTGTATTAGAAATGTATATATTTCTAATTAAAAATGGTTTAAAAATGCAATTTAGACCCGTTGATTTTGCGCCAGTTTGATCAAACCACATCTGTCAAAACACAAACACTTCTTCAGGGGCGCAGTCATTTTTCACAGTAGAAAAATTTTTGGGGCGCTCTTGTTTTCAGCATAGTGAATCAGATTTAGTACCTGTTTGTTAAATTTTTCTGATTTCTACTCAACAACTAGGCAGAAACACCCAAAAAAATAAGCATTTTAAAAAGTTAACCTAATTAATTTTGTAATTAAAGTTGAAGTTAAGAATTTATTGGGTTATCAAAATTAGAAAAATTACCTAAAAATGTTGCTGTTTTTCTAGTTTTTCAACAAAACTAAGCTTTATAAGTATTAAAACAAAGGTAATGCGCGCATCTATTCAATGAGGTGTGAAAAATAAAATTCCATGCATAACTTTTTAAGATATAACTTTTTTTATAATTTGAATTTGTCTGAAAAACTAGTGGTTTCCCTTTTACGAAAGCAATATATTAAAAACAGAATTATTAAAAAGATAACTACATCCAGAAGTACTGTGGATAGCAAAGCCTGTGTTGTACTTACTGAGGTTTGTAATCCCTAAGCAGCGGCCGAAGGCCTCCTATTAATACATATAGTAATTTTTATTAAATTTGGAAAAATCTCGCCAGTGAAAAAAAAAATTGTACCTTAAATGCAAGTATTTTTATAATTGATATCTTGAACAGATACTTGTATTTTCTCTCTTTTGATACCCATAAATTTTAGTTTTGTTGGAAAACTTAAAAAATCAGCTAAATTTTTAGTCCACTTTTTCCAACGTTCGATGCCTATAACTTCTAAGCCAATTGCGAGCGACCTGAAATTTTTTAAATAATTAGAGTTGTTGCTATTCTTGACACGTTCCTAAAATTTTAATGCATAAGAACAAACTTTAGCAGTTTGGGCCTTCTTTTACGATACAACCGAATACGGCCATTTGTGATTGTTTCTGCATTTGTGAGAACCAATACCAATATAAAAAATACCACACTTTTCTGCTATTACACCACTTCCTTATATTTTACTTCTTTGATCAGAGAGCATTTAAATTCTGATTCGCAATACTGCGTTCGGTCGGTCGGCCCTTGATCGTACTTTGATCGTACTTTGATCGGCTTTGCAATAACTTTACGGGATGAACTGTCAGAACGCACGACCTAAAAAGTTTATCTCTACAATGTTGCGTTCTACAAGGTCGCGCCAATGGTGATGCCAATGTAAACTATCACATTTCATGGGATTTTTTTATTTTATTAGCACAGTTTATGCTAGGAGTATTCACGATTCAGTGCACTTGCCTGTGCAGTTGAGCAGTTACGTGTTCGTGAACACACTACTATCATTTTTTTCAAAGCCGTAAAAATTTTCAATGTGCAAAAGTACACAACTGCTCAAAGAATGTGGAAAAGGATACAGTGAAAATGCACATGTGATGATTTTTCACGTACGTGTATATTGTTTTTGTAAAGCTCACAAAACCTCAACTGCAGTGGCAACTGCACTGAATCGTTAATACCCCTATTGAATGTCATTCAAATTAATATTTATCAATTTGCAACTAAAAAAATTATGAATTCAAAATTATTTATTAAAATTTAAATATTCGCGCCAAATTATTTATAATACATAAATGAAAAGAAATAATAAATGTAAAATAATAACTTAAATTAAGCCGCCATTTTTTCAAAAAATACCGTTATTAATATGGATTATGGAAAGTAAGATGTTGAAAGTTGTTATTTCAAGCATATTTACCTGAGTTGTTCTGCTTTCTTATAAAAAAGTTTTTAATCTGCAGAAAATGTAAATTATTTCATACTTCAAGTGAAAAGTAAAACTTTAGGCTTTTAAAATACAATACATTTTTAGTACCATATAACGCAAATTTTGTAGAAAATAACGGTTATTTTCATTAAAAAATTCAGATATGATAAAAAGTTGCTTATAAAATGTAAAATATTCTTGCAGTGATATTTATATTGCGCATCGTTGAAAAGGCCAATTAATTTCCTGAAATAGATGTTTTTTTGAACAGATCCTTTAGCAAGAAGCAAAATTTTAATAATCGAATACTCGATAACTACCTGATTATTTGTTTTTTTAGCCAAAAATTTTTTACGGTTTTCTCTACACAGTAAAAAATTTGAGGGTAAATTTTATCTTTTTTATAACATTTGTGTGGTATAAACTTTTTTATTCCAAATAATTTATAAATTTTATACCACTCAATATTATAAAAATAATAAAACAAATATAATTTAAAAATTTTATGTGGATATCATGTGTAAATTAGAATATATTCTGGTTCGAAAGTAAAAAATTCACCGATATCGGAAAATTTAAAAATATAGTAGTTTCGATTGGTCTGACGAGAAAAATGGTCTGGAAAAATTTATAAGATTTGATGGTATAAATTTTAAAACATTTTTGGTTTGGATTTATATGTACACCAAATAGTATAAAATATATCCTCATATTTTTTATTGTGTACCAGAATTTACTGCCTTTTATTGATATACTTAATATAAATAATTGGCACAAATACTTAAATTGTATTAAATAATGTTGAATTCACCAAAACTTGCATTTTGTAAGTTGCAAAAGGCTAAATCTTAGTGTAAATCAAATTCAATATAACCTGTGCTGATGAAATAAAAAAATACCGTGAAATAGCAATACTAACAAAATATGTGCTAACAATCTCAATTTTTTTATTTTTATTTATTATAAATAATTTTACACAAATATTTCAATTATAAATAGTGGACACTTAATCAAAACTTGCATACCATAATTTCCATAAAGTGAAATCACATTAAGTATAAACAGTTGTAATAATACAGCAAATCCCATGAAAACTCATGTTTACCATTGAAACTAAAAAATACCCACCAAAGCTAACTCAATGAAAATGCAACTCTGCCATACCAAAGAATGTCAAACGCACGACCGAGTAGAACATTTTTCTACTCTACTCGTTAGATTTGACTTTGATCGTACTTTACCCCTTCGTTGAGAATTAACGAATAAAGCACGATCAACGGTTGAGGTCGAATTGCGAATTGCACCATAAGAACTCACTGTTTCTACTCGAGCTGTCAACGCACGACCGACCGAACGCAGTATTGTGAATCAGATATAACTCTTTCCTCTCTTTTACAACAACTTCAAAATTTTCCTGATTGTTGTAATTCGCCGAATCGTTCACAGACGCAGCTGCACCACAACAGCGGGGTTCACATGGTCCTACATGTTGTCACGCTGTGTAGGACAAGCCTCGTATTTGGCCGTTCGAACGCTCGATACACCCGACTGACAACATGTTATCTTGAATTTGAAATAAAGGGCTGCATAATTACATTTGAATCGCTGTACAAAACATTTGTGGGGATCGCAATTACTTTCGTTCTCTCACTCTTATTTGTGGATAGCGTTGGCATGAGCGAAAATTGTAGGTAGTGTGCGTAAGTGGAAAACCGGTTGAAAGCAAAACAAATAATAAATTGTCTATCGCGTATTAGTTATGTACATAAAAATAACTTGCAAGAGGAGTACAAGTTGGCAAGTACTTGAAACATTATTTCAGAAATTTAGAAGATGGATTTGCAGTTGCATGTTTTAATTTAAATATATATTTTATTAAAAACAAAAAACCATTCAGATAAGCATAACGAAAGCACTTTTCGTAAAATTTTCAAAAATATTAACTTAATGTGTGGTAATATAAATTTATTAATTATTAATGTTTAAATGTAAAAAGATCGTTTTAGTTTAAAAAATAATAAGTTTAAAATCGCCGCTCACAATTTTTACTTTTAAAGCATCGTTATTAATATTAACCTCTATTAATATTGTTATTTACAGGATTATAATTCAATTATAATATAATTATAATATATTAATTATAATTCAATACTTACTTACTTCATTAATTTCCATTTTTTTAAGTTAACTCTTACTTTATTTAAGGCCGCTTTACATTGTCCTACTGTGTGTTGCCACATGTGAGATAGAAAGTGTTATTGAATTTCATCATGCTGTCATTTTTAATTTTTGTATGAAGAAATTAATTTTTCGCTTTTAGACTATCTCACAGATTTGCACCACATTTTTATACTTTAGGCTATACTAAAACGTGAAAATTTGAGTAATGAATCGGTTTTTAATGAATTGAAAGCCCCTGCAAAGTTCAATAAGCTGTAAAACTGCTTCCTTCTGTTATTCCATTTGAAAATACATTACGAGTTTAAAATTTTCTCACTTAAATAATAAATTTCAAGTAAGCTTATGGTAAAATGCACCTCTGATGGGATAGAGCCTGTTCTCACGCGCCTTACGTTAGGCGGAGCATCGGATTAGTTTTGACGTCTACAGGTAAGGTGGGAAGTGGGAAGGTGACAAGTTACGTGAGGCAGCATTTTCAAAAATTTTAAAAATTTTGCGATTCATTTTGACGTCTGTTACTTTGAAGTTTCATTGTGCCTCATTTTCCTCGTGGTTCTCTTATGTTTTAGCGCAAATAAATTTTGTTTTGCATTGGTTGGGTTTTCTGTTTGCGTTGCTGTTTAATTTAAGACTTACAAAGTAATGAATTCTCCGAAATTTAACACCACATTTATGGACTGTTCTCGGAATGCGAAATAAGGCGGGCTTAAAAAAGTCGGTAGTAAGAACACCTGACAGATGCATAGTGTCAAAATAACGCCATTACTCTGCATTTTTTAAGGCGAGTGAGAACAGGGTCATAGAATGTGTGATGAAATTAGAAACAAACCAAAAAATAAAATGTGGTACGACATGCCAAAAAAATCAGAACACACATTGCTTTCCGTTGTTTACACCATCTCACTTTCTATCACACATGGAAATTTTGACATGTGTTAACACACAGTAGGATAATGTAAAGCGGCCTTTAGCAACTTTAGCTTTCATTAGCAACTGATAATGACTTCTGCTTTCAGCATACGCAAGTATTTGCAGTATTTGCAGAACTATACAGTATTTTTTTCATTTGCCGAGATAGCGACCGATAATTACTGTAATTGATGAGAGCAAGTTGCGTATGCATTTAATCTGAGAGAGAGAGAGAGAGAGAGAGAGAGTTAAAACATTACTTTTTCTTTGAGCAGCAAGCAACGGTTTAACGCTATTTCTTTGCTTAATTCTACTACAAATGATGTGCCTAGCTAAAAGTACTTGGTGGAATCAAAGAAGCAAATACATTTGTGCAGCCCTTTAATTTGAAATATTTCAAATTCAAGGCCATCACGCCAGGCGTGACAACATGTAGGATCATGTGAACACCGCTAACAATGCAGCGCGTGTGTGTTGTTGTTTTTTCTTGTAGTTGTTGATAAATTTAGCGTGTGCTTGTTGTCGGTGTTTTTTTCGTTGTTGTAAAACACAGTGCATGCGACTGCGTGTTTCGTCACTACCGGCACGCGTGTTGTTGCTTTTATTTGTTGTTTTTATGATAATAATTCCTTCAAAAAAATTTAAATGCAGGGCGATCCCTGCATTAGATAACGGTAGTGCGGAAAGCGTAATCTTGTTTCTATCATTATTGATCGTAACCTAAGAATGAGATACAGCGTCTTGAAAATAAAATTTTTGACTTTCCATGCTTATATCTCTGCTGTTTTTAAATATATTTAACTTAAATGTGTTTTTTTGTTTGAGAGTCCAATAAAGAGACTTAACAAAAATATTTTTTCATCGTGTTTTGTAATAATTCTTTCGATTCTTGACCGAATTTTATTTCCTTAGTGTCAATACTATATCTAGTGTTTTCTCATATTGCCACGCCCCTTTTATTATATAAAAGCGCACTTGACCGTAATTTCTTATAATTGAGCCTACCCTTGTACTTAATTTCAGTACCCTTGTGAAATTATTATTCGAGATACAGTAGTTTTCTAATGTTGCCACGTCCCTTTGTCGAATTCATTCCACTTTCTTGACCGTGATTTGTAATAATTTTTTCTACCCCAGTACTAAATTTTAGTACCCTAGTGACAATATTATTGGAGATACAGTAAGGCTATTCACAGTTTGAATACGCTGGTCTGCTATTTGTACAATTTGCTATATGTACGCCCATTTACGAAAGCGTATTTTGCTTTGTTGTTGTTTTGCATACAAATGCAAATACGCGGGTACGCGTAAATTAAAGTAGCCCTTGGACGTGTTTGTTGCACCTCGTATTTTTATGTTCTGTCTACAGCACCATAATCACATACTTCACAGGGTTGCATCATTTTTTAATACGACAGTCACATGGCGAGGTGCTCACAGTTTGAACAATAACAAATGCTATAAATACGATTTGTTGAATGTACGCTTAAACTGTGAATAGCCTAAGTGTTTTTATAATATTGAAACGCCCCTCTGTCGAAAAACGCACACTTTCTTGACCAATATTTGTCATATGTGTGCCTACCCCTGTACTAAATTTCAATACCCTAGTGTCAGTATTGTTCTAGATACAGTGTATTTCTAATTTTGCTATGTCCCTTTGTCGAACAACGCCCAATTTCTTGACCGCAACTTGTAATAATAAACCCTATTGTCAATATTATTCGAGATATAATATTATTCGTCTGCTAGTTTGCAGTCTGCTCAATGCTTGCATGCATACACACAGCAATCACACGGTTACGTGATTTTTTTTCTTCCAAATCGCACTACCCGCAAGCTGCGTAAAGGAACTTCGTTCTAAAAATTGACAAAATCACAACCATTTTTGTAGCAGCGACAACACACAGTGGACTGTTTGGTCTGTTTAGAGGGAAATTAATCTGTCACTCGAGTTTGAGTAAACGGAAATTTGGGATTTAGGTTATTGAGTGTCATATCTTCCTTACATGTAAACTGCATACAGATGGTATGGTACCCAAGTTACGAAAATTTGTATGGGAAAATTTGCCTTTTCGCTTCGCTACATCACGATTTTCTATTAGTTTTTTATGAAATAACTCCTAAAGGAAGAACTTCAAAAAAACAGTAGACCACTTTTTGTAAACGCTGATATATGCTTATGAAAGTCTTTGTACAACAAAATTTGTTTTATCCATTATTAATATGTTTTTGTTTGAGGATACGCTCGAATTACCAAAAACGGTAATTTTTGCCATATTCCAGGTGGAATTTTATCCCTCCTTGTATGTCCTTTTATTTAATTTTGACAATTTCTTAAAATTTTTTCAAGCCATAAGGAACATTTTTAGGTTTGACAACCTTCCCTTTCAAGGGGTTTTCGGCTCTAACCCCTTAGTTTTTGTAGTTTTATGTATTTTGCTGTGTATAAATACAGCTACCTCGCCATTCTTCAGTATCTAATTGTAATAAAAATAAGTTTGAACGCAAATAAACATTTTTTTTTAACTACCCCGTCCCTTCTTTCATCCTCTGCCACGCCCTTCCCTCAAAATTCACTTTAAAATTAAAAATAGTGTATTTTTAACAAAATTTGCTAGTTTAACCACCAAATACTTCTATTTGTGACACAAATCTCTACTAGTATTGCATATCGTTACACAAAATTAGCCCATAAGTCCCCATGGAGTCAGAAAAGACCCCCACTTACGATATATTTTTTGCTTGGTTTTGCATCCCCTATGGTCTAAAATCGGACGGTTCACTGTGCGACATGTTTTTATTTTCAGAATTGTGAAATGTAGTACAAAATTCCTAAATTGTGTTTCAGAAAAGTAAATTGTAGTAAATTGTATTTTAGAATAATAAATTGCGGCTTAGAATAATAAATTGTATTTCAGAAAATTAAGTTGCAGTTCAGAATAGTGAGTTGAAATTCAGAATTCGTAAATTGTATTTCAGATTAGTTAAATGTAGTTCAGAAAAGTAACTTGAAATTAAGAAAGCGTATGTTGTATTTCAGAATTGTAAAATGTAGTTCAGAAGTCATCAATTGTATTTCAGAAATATGAATTGTAGTTTAGAAAATGTAACATGTATTTCAGCACATATAAAAAATATAGTTCAGAATCTGTAACATGTATTTCAGAAATATGAATTGTACAACATATACACACATACAACTTATGAATTACCTTTATCCATGTTGTATATATCGATATGTTCAACGTTTAACGTTGCAAGCGAAAAACTTTCAATTGTACACTAGAGCAAAAAGAAACGTTTTAAAAAGGTGTATAATTGGCAGAGCTATAAAAGATTGCAATCATTTCACGTTTCAAATTATTGGACGTTTTGTTAAGCAAGGGAGTATTTTAAAGCGTAATTTTCGAAAAAAACAGGGAAAAATCGCACGTGGTTATCGCAATACAAAGTGGGGCCCTTGTACGATTTTTATCAAGCCATAAGTCATGATGGTCTGAAACCACTTTTTCAATAAAAATTTTAAAAATTACCTTTGATTATTCAGAACTTAGGCTTACACAGCAACAAAATGGAAAAGAATGATTTGTAAAGTCAAAAAAAAAAAAAAAATTCCGAAAGGGTTAAATACTAATAATATTACACTTTCTTAACTACATTTTATAGTTTCTGAAATAGGTGTTACAGGTTCTGAACTACATTTTATATGTTCTGAAACGCATGTTACAGTTTCTGAACTACAATTCATATTTCTGAAATACAATTGACGATTTCTAAAGTACATTTTACAATTCTGTAATACAACTTACGCTTTCTGAATTTCAACTTACTATTCTGAACTACATTAAACTAATCTGAAATGCTATTAACGAATTCTGACTTTCAACTTACTATTCTGAACTACAATTTAATTTTCTGAAATACAATTCATTATTCTGAACTCTTATTAATTCTTTTCTGAAATACAGTTAACGAATTCTGAATTTCAACTTACTATTCTAAACTACAGTTTACTTTTCTGAGATACAATTTACGGATTCTGAACAACATATCACAATTCTGAACTACAATTCTTATTTCTGAAATAAACTTTACGTTTTTTGAACTACAACTTCAAAAGGTGTAGTCATATTTTTCATTTTCGAAATATATAAATTTTTCATACAAATGCATGGCCAGTCAGTGAAAAATGTGCCCAAACTTAGTGTAGTTCAAATTAAAACAGTCAAATTTTTATTTGCAATTTTTTTTTAATTATTTTAATTTTATATATCTATTAGATTAAAACAAATCTAAAACATTCCTTTCTGAGTTTTTTCAAATAAATATGTTAATATAACATGAATATAAATCTAAGCAAGAATATTTTTTTGATTAACAAACGAATTTCTTAACCGGATTTTAACTTTGAACTACCGTTGGAAAGGAAAAAAAAGGGACTTTAATCTAAAAATAGTTTTGATAATTTTTAGTATAAAAATAATTTTACTTATTTTATAGAAGTGAAATCCCAGGAATAATCGGGTGCATTGATAGGACCTATGGTGGTAGCCGTAGCCTACTGGTAGATTGCGTGGCTCGTAAGCATAAAGAACCGCGGTTCAAACCCTAACTCAGACAGAAATCGTTTTTTAATTGAATTAATATTTCAGTTCGGCCGTCACCTCTCTGCAGTCAATGGCAAACCTCAGAGAGTAAAAACTGTCATGTAAAGCTTTTTGAGAACATGAGCCTTTCGGAGTCGTTATTAAACTCATTAGTCCAGTTCTCGATCATTTGTGTTCGAGAACATTCAATAACACGCTCGGTCAAATTCCTATCGAGGGCTAAAGTAGCTAATTCGTTTTTTTTAATCACCTACAAATGTATATGCTTAAATAAAAACCACCACATTTTAATTGTTTACATTTGCGTTGTCATATGACAACGATAGAGTGATTCAGGTGAATTTTATTTTTGCCGTTATTTATTTTAATAAAGTTTTTTCTCTTCGGAGCACTATAATTTTTTAATACGAATGAAACATGCCAAAAATACTTACAGTTTTTCCGTCCGGGTTAGTGGAGTGTTGAACAGTGTTACAAAGTTTTTTGGTCTTGAAATTGATACTGTGAATGGGACCTTTGTATTTCATTTTGTCAATAACTGTTATACTATTACATTTAACAATTTCTTATACGTACCTTGAATCCAGGTTCGTCAAAGCAAGGAAATAGCCGTCGCGCATTATGAGGTCTCATATAAGTTGCGAAATATTGCATTTTCTCACCGTTTTCTTTCAAATCATATGATCCTTTGAAAAGACCTTCACTGTTCTCCCAAATATGTCCTTTAAAATTTAGAGTTAGTTCACATTCTGTGCCTTGCTTTACTATCTCCTTCAAATAAATAACGTACACCGTTTTCTTTGGCAATCGATCTGCTCGCTGAATCACTACATTTTCGAACTTTTCGTTTGATTCTCTAAAATGAGTAGTTATTTAAGTGCAATTGAGTTGAAATTTTAATAAGCACATGTTTTACATACGAATTAATCATCGTAGTTTTACGCAGTTTAATGCTTCTTTCGTCAATGTTGAGGTCGTAATGAGCATGAAGTGAAATTTTTTTCGTATCTTCATTCCAACTAAGATTCATTTTAATGTTTCCACTAAAAGAGTTTTCTTCAAGGTTTGGCCTGAGATTGATCTCGTAGCTTCTCGGTATAACGTCCTTGGAAAGTCGAGCGTCAGGAATAAGTGCATGTGAAGCTGACAAATCAATACTGCGTTTCAATCGTAGCTAAAATTTAGGTATATTTTTGTAGTTATGAGAGTAACATACTATTTAAGACTTATTTTTTGTCATCGCCCCCATTTTGAAAAGTTTTTTCTTTTGATTGCAAAGTTCAAGATGGGTTATCTGTAAACACGAATTTGCCATTAAGGCTATTGAAATAACTTTAGGCTGGGTCCAAATTACGCGGTTTTGCCACGATCGTGACACCGCTCTCACGATCTTTTTTCTCAAATGCGCCTGAAAAATACTAATTTTGCGTGTTTTTTAATACATTTATTTATTTAATATATTTAATAACTTAAATGCATTCAAAATGCAGTATTTTTCAGCCGCATTTGAGAAAAAAGAGCTTGAGAGTGGTGTCGCGATCGCGGCATAACCTCAGTCTTAAGGCTCAAACATAATAGGCTCGAGCTGGCTGCAGCTAATGTCAAAAATCAACGAAAAGCTAGCTCAAGTTCTGTCAAATGCTTAATTTGACAAAAATGACATGAGCGAGCTCGTCTTTAAGTCATTGAAAACATTCATTATTTGCATATCAATTCGTTTTGTTTGGTTTGTTCAGTTAAATTTGTAATAACAGGACTGAGTCGCGAAAATAAGTTAAAATTAATTTAATTTAAATTCGTTTGAAAGAAAAAAACAGCTGATGCCTTACGGAACATTCGATTGGCTGCAGCCAGAACAAGTAAACGAAATTTGACGAAAAAGCTGGCTTGATCAATTATGGTTTGTACGTATCGCTTCTATGTATTCGTATAAAAGTTGGCATTAGCTGCAGCCAGCTTGAGCCTTTTATGTTTGTGCCATTAGAGCCCGAACAAAATCAAAAGTCGTTACGACCGGCGATCCTCTCTGGTCGCCAGACAAAGAGAACATGTCCACAACGAAAGCGCTTTCGACTGACGATGCAGGGTTGCTTTTATATAGCACACCTATTGAGGATTCAATAAGCGGTTCCAATTTTTTAGCGTTAAATTTATTATTTACAAAACGTTGAGAAATGAACGTTGATGAAACGCTTTAAAATCTTAAAAAAGTACAATACAAATTAATTGCAACATAAAAAAGTGTTCTTAAATTTTTTTAACTTACTTTGGTTCCCTTTGTGTGCTTGTATCTGTATGAAAGTTTTTTGTCATTACATTGCAAATATGTAAGTGTTGCAAATTTTATTTTCATTTTAGTGCTGCCACACATAAAAGGGGCCAAAATAAGGGCTTAACAAGTACTATTAAACAGTGCTGATGGCGGAATCGGTAACATTCTCCCCCTCGGTATCTTGATCATGGAGAGGGAATACCTTTACAGGATTTCCGTCGTCGTCATCTTCATTGTTTATGTGTAGTACGGCAATTTTGACAGCCGGTCGAAGATATTTGCCTGTACTGGTGCGTACGAATGCGATCCGTACTTGGCCATCGTTGCCGGCAATGACTCTGGTGATAATACCTTTTGACCACTGGTATCGAGGAAGGTTTGAATCGATTACTATTGCTATGTCTCCAACTTCAATAGGTTTTACTTTCTGAAACCACTTGGACTGCCTGGTTAACGTTGGCAGGATCTCTGCAACCCAACGCCTCCAGAATGCGTCTGCAAGATATTGCGAATGACGCCAAGATTCTTTCACAAACTGATCGCGGTCATCAAATTTCCCAGGTAGCTTGATACCCGAGGAGCTGCCCAGCAGAAAATGGTTCGGTGTGAGCGCCTCTTGCTCAGCTGTATCTAAAGAGAGATATGTTAGCGGTCGTGAGTTGACGATGCTCTTCACTTCGGCAAACAAGTTGTTCAACTTTTCATCGTTAAGTCTGGTTGCTGGCGTGATAATTTTGTACATTGTGTCTTTTACGGAGCGTACAAGTCGCTCCCAAGCACCGCCCATATGGGGACTGCCGGGTGGGATAAATGTCCATTTAGTATAGCATGTAGTGAATTTTGCTTGTAACTCGCTTTTATCGATTTTCTGGTACGCTTCTCGCAGTATTCGATCGGATGCCTTTAGATTTGTGTCGTTGTTGCTGAAAAACTCAGTAGGTGTTCCTCTTCGTGCGATGAAATTGCGAATTGCCATCACGCAAGAACTGGTGTCAAGACTAAAGGCAACTTCAATATGGATAGCGCGACAAGTTAGGCAGGTGAATAACACGCCGTATCTTTTGTCGGATCTTCGTCCCACTGTGACAGTTATGGGGCCGAAATAGTCGATGCCAGTGAAAGAAAATGTTTTTTGGAAAGCAGCCATGCGCGCAACTGGCAATGGACCCATCTGAGGCGCCACTGGTTTTGCTCGGTTTATTTTACAATATGAACAGTTTCTGCTGATCTTGCGTACCAAGTTGTGTAAGCCATGATTTTTATACTTCTGAAAAAGCTCATTTATGACGGTTTCGTGATTAGAATGTCTAAAACGCCTATAGTAATATTCAACTAACAAATAGGTAACGTAATGGTCTTTTGGCAGTACAACAGGGTTTTTTACTAACTCAGTAACAAGTGTGGTATTTTCTATTCTGGTTTTTGAACGGACTACACCGTACTCATCAATAAAAGTCATGAGATTTTTGAGCGAGCTTGAATTTGGGAAGTTGAAATTTGTATTGCGCGCTAATTGACGTATTTCCCACCCGTATTTATCAACCTGAGAAACCTTATACAATACATTTTCTGCCCATTTAAGCTCTTCACCTGTGGGTGCTGGAACAAATGTCAGCAGTATGTCAGCTAATTTCTTGCCATTCTCATGGCGATGAAGCTTTGTATAAGTGATAAATCGTTTCACGTACGCTAAAATTCGAAGCAACTTTTCCCACTTATTTACTCTTTTTATTTCAATAAGCTCAGATGATAGCTCACTATGTAAAGCAACATGATTTATGCCATCTTCGTTGTGTATATTGATTTCCTTGGTATAAAGAAAATCAGGAAATTTAAACCATTTACTTTCAGGGTGAAAACTTGGTGTGGTACTCCATTTTGTGGCTAAATCCGCTACATTCAATTTTGAAGGTACATAGTGCCAGTTTTTTATGTCTGTGAGCTCTTGTATATCTCCTATACGCAGCATTATGAATTGCTTATAATTTCGTGTATCCGCATGAATCCATGCCAGAACCGTTTGTGAGTCTACCCAAAAATGAGCTGAATCAATGTTAAAATCGTGGTCTTGAACGATAGCATACCCGAGTCGTGCACCCATTACTGCAGCTAAGAGTTCCATTCGAGGTATCGAAACTGGACGTAGTGGTGCTACCTTGGCTTTCGTCCTGACAAGTGATACCTCTATACCTTCATCGTATAAAATACGCAAATAAGCTATGGCAGCGTACGCGTTCTCACTGGCATCCATAAAAACGTGTAGTTCTACTTTACATGTATCACTGGTAGGGACTTTAAAATAACACCGTAGTATATTTGTCTCATGCACGTGAGAAAGTAAAGCAAGCCAGCGAAACCATTCATGCCTAAATTCCTCAGAAATTTTATCGTCCCAATCTATGCCGGAGCGCCAAATTTGTTGCAAAAATATGCGCATGTGTATCGTGAAATGATTAAAAAATCATAACGGATCAAACACCGACATAACAAGACGTAAAACTTCTCGTTTTGTGGGTAATCTTGCTTTCTCCAAAACTTCCTTGCACGCCTTTGTAAATTTTAATGAGAATGTAAATGAATCAGAATTGGTATTCCACCATAAGCCAAGAACTTTTTCAGGTTCCACAACTTGATCTACCGTTATACCTGATCGGCAAAATTGCATGTCTTGAACCTTTTCACCGAGAGCGTTGGTTACTTCAGTTGAATTCGATATCCAGTTATGGATATGAAAATTTCCACGGCTGTGAAGTTCGCGTACATCCTTTGCCATTTGGATGGCTTCATGGATTGTGTTTACGCAATCCATTAAATCGTCAACATAATGTCGTTCACGTATTGATTTTGCGGCTCTTGGAAATTCACTCATTTATTCAAGTGCATTGTTATTTTTGGCCATCTGCGCAATAGCTGGCGAGCAGGTCAAAACTCAAAACAAAGCTCAAAACTTGTAAAACATAATGCTCAGGAGGCCTATTACGATCAGTGTCGCGCCATAAAAATCGCTGAGATTGCTGATCTTCACAGATGACTGAAACTCGATGATACATTTCGCTTATGTCGCCGCATAGGCCAATTTTCCCATTACAGAAATTTGAAAGAACTTTAATTAGCGGAGTAAGTAAATCGGGTCCCTTCTTCAAACACATGTTCAATGATATACCGTTGCATTCTGCGGCTGCGTCCCATACAACTCTGGTTTTCTTAGGCTTGTTCGGATTTTTGACGGCAAATATCGGGAGATACCTCAGTCGCGCTTGATGGTATCTTTAAATCTTTAAATTCATGGTTGTCGTTTTGCTGGACGTAATTGTAGGCCTCTAATTTCATATTTTCAATCATCAATTTATTTAGAGAAATATCATCATCGCATTCACAGATGTGGAGATGAAGATTAGCATCAATAATCGCATGCATGTCTTGGTGTTTGCTACCATTGCCAAAGGTTCCAAAAATTGTCCAACCCAATCGCGTTTTAGCTGCGGCCGGTTCATTTGGCTTGCCTTCACGAAATTTGAGTGGTCTGGCAACACTAATGTTGTTGAGTCCAATTATCATTTTCGGAATTACACCATGATAAGATTCAATTGGTATGCCTCTCAAATGTTGAAATTTTGCAGCAAGACTTTCGACAATCATTGTTTGCTTTGGCAAATCTAAGAAACTGACTGTGCGTACGTCGCGTAGCTGAAACATTTTATCTCTGTTTTTTCGTAATGAAATTTTCAAATCAACCTTAAAGGAGTCTTCTTCTTCTCGTATTGAACCATCAGTCCATTTCAAAGCTCAGTCAGATTTAATTCCAGCAATGTGTAAAGCGTTAAAAACTTTCTTCTCGATAAGAGTTGGTCCAGATCCATTGTCTAGGAACGCGTATAGGTCAACAGAAGCATTTTTTCCGTAGACGGTAACCGGCACAATTTTAAATAACACGCTGGAACTTTTCTCTTGTTGCACTGCAACTACTGTCGGATTAACTTTGTTATGGTGCAACAGCTTGTTATGCTTGGCTATACAGCTATCGACACCACATTCTTCTCGTTCACGGCAAAAGGAGGGATTGTGTTGCTTTAAGCACGATCGACATAGTTTGTATTTTCGCGTTGCTTCCCACTTTTTATCATAACTCAGTCTTTTAAATTTCTTGCATTCATGGACCAAGTGCTCTTCTTTGCATAAAAAAACATGTCGGGAACTTACTTGCTGAATCTTTTTTCAACTCATGGTAATTAACTCGTTGCGTTTTCTTTCTATCGGGATCAACTTGGCTGGCATTAATAGCTGGTGTTCTTATCACTGTATTGGCGTCCTCTGCGATAATAAACAGCCAATCGCCTAACGTTTTCAACGAATGGTTAGGATCGGTGCGTATGTGCGAAGCCCAACTTAATCGCATTTGTGTCGGTAGTTTTTCGATAATTTCTGAAATGAGCATGGGGTTGCTTAAATGATTAAAGAGACCACTAGATTCCATGGTTGCAACTACATTTTTTACTTGCAACGCTAACGGCACAAACGTTTCAAGTTTATTTGCATTAACGCCTGGCAAAGCGCGCAGCTTTGTGAGAAGACTCTCTATAATTTCCTCGGGTCGACCAAATATTAAACGCAGCGTTGATATAACATCGTTTACGAGTGCAGGTAACATCAATCGACTACCCACATATTCATATGCTTTTCCTTTGAAAGCTTTTTGAAGTCGCAATAAGTTCTCATCATCGCTAAAACCGCAAATACGTGTAGAATTTTCATAATTACTTATGAAACATGGCCACTCTTCTGGCTTTACGTTAAATATGGGAAGATCTGGAGACAGTACTTGACGCGCGCGTAATTGCAGCTGAGTTGAACCGGGAGTTGCTGCATACGATGCACCCTGGCGTGGTGGAGAAGATAAATGTGTTGGTAAATCCTCGCGTTCTTGCATAATAATTTTATCAACACCATGTCCCACATCACTCCGTTCGCATTGACGCAATAGACATTCTGCTGCTGATACATACTCGCGTTGTATTTCACTTTGCATGTTAGTATGCTTAGCATTGCACCTCATGTGTCCATTGTTCAAATTATTTTGATTGTCACTTGCCCACTGTACAGTTCGTTCAGATCTGATTGCAATTTCAGAAGTTTCAAAATTTACCTCATCGCCACTTTTATATGCCATCAATATAGCATATTTATTTTTAATGTGCTGCATTTGTGCTTGCTTTTCTTCATCAAGCCGTTTTAATTCAAGCTCCATATGATTACGCGAAGAACCACACTTGCTACCTACGCTAGTTACTTTTATGTTTGTACGTACCTGTTAACTGATGACGTTACGTGACTTGCTATTCGCGGAAGTCTTTGACATTTGGTTTTCACGTTGTATTTGTTGTTGCGCGTTGCTGCTTTTCTCACCAAATTGCTCACATGGCTTGCACTTCCATTCACGTTGTTCCACTTCTTGTCTCACGCCGACACAAATAAAATGGTACCACTTGTCGCATATGTCACATTGCACCATATTTTCATCATCCTCCTCGGTACACAGCGTACAGCTAGTTTTACTAGCCTCATGGTCAGACATCATAAGTGAGGTTATATACGTGCGCGATACAGCAAATTGTACAGAAATTGTCTTTCCACAATACCACAAAATTTTAAAGAAATTATTGAGGATTCAATAAGCGGTTCCAATTTTTTAGCGTTAAATTTATTATTTACATGAACGTTGATGAAACGCTTTACTGGCTTCAATATTGATCGATAACAGATAATATTTGTAGACAACACAACAAAAACAAAGTTCCTCTAAGTTTCTTTATTTTCTTGCAACAATTCTTTATTTTATTGCATTAATACTATTTAATTCTTACATTTAACTTTATGACGGCACAATATTTGTAGAAAACAAAACAAAAAGAAAACCACCTCAGGCAAAAGAGACAACAAAAATTTCAAATAAACGACTTGTATCAAAGCAGAGAGTATGTTGTGTGTGAGATTAACTAATAACAGCAAATGAAATACTTACATGTATATGCAAGTTATTAAGAAGGGGGAGTAAAATTATTTTTGGGAGATCCTGGCTGCTTAGCAGTACTATTCCAAACAATAAAAATAAAACATTTTGAAATTTTGATTTTTTTAAACTTTTTTCGATTTTTTTTTCTTTTTTTTTTTAAAACCCGAACTGAAAAAATACCTTTCCAACACTTTAACGCTTTAACACTTTAACGCAACTATTTTAACGCTTTTATTTTAATGCTTGCACTGTGATGTCCATAATCAGAGTATTTGCCTTCTCCTTATATAGGCTAGCTTTGCTGTCCTTTGTAAATTCCAAACAATGGCAGGTGCCTTGCGAGTATGAGAATCGCATAGAAGGCCCTTTGCTGTCCTTTGTAAATTCCAAACAATGGCAGGTGCCTTGCGAGTATGAGAATCGCATAGAAGGCCCTTGATAAAAATAAAACATTTTGAAATTTTGATTTTTTTACACTTTTTTCGATTTTTTTTTCTTTTTTTTTTTTAAAAACCCGAACTGAAAAAATACCTTTCCAACAAAGTATAAATCATCAAAATCGGTTCGGCCGATCTCGAGTTATGGGATTACATCGCATTCGGACACTTTCTTTTATATATATAGATTATATATTATATATTATATATTATATATTATATATTATATATTATATATTATATATTATATATTATATATTATATATTATATATTATATATTATATATTATATATTATATATTATATATTATATATTATATATTATATATTATATATTATATATTATATATTATATATTATATATTATATATTATATATTATATATTATATATTATATATTATATATTATATATTATATATTATATATTATATATTATATATTATATATTATATATTATATATTACATATTATATATTATATATTATATATTATATATTATATATTATATATTATATATTATATATTATATATTATATATTATATATTATATATTATATATTATATATTATATATTATATATTATATATTATATATTATATATTATATATTATATATTATATATTATATATTATATATTATATATTATATATTATATATTATATATTATATATTATATATTATATATTATATATTATATATTATATATTATATATTATATATTATATATTATATATTATATATACTATTTCTGAAAATGTGGAGATTAGTAGAAAAACATATTTTTGGAAGAATATCGCGAAAGGTGCCGATGCTGACTTATAGGCATAGAAAAAATCGATTGCTGTTTGCAAAATCCCACATTGATTGGACAGGTACTGAAAATAGCAAAAAGTGGCGAAATGTGCTTTGGTCCGACGAAACCAAAATAAATTTAGTAGGAAACGATGGAAGAACTTTTGTTAGACGCCAAAAAAATGCAGCATACAACCAACGCTATACCACTAAAACATGTAAGCATGGAGGTGGTTGTATCATGGTGTGGTTGCTTTTCATGGCACGGCGTTGGGCCCATATTTTGGATTAAGGAAAATATGGATAAACATCATTACGTCCAAATACTCAAGAAGTAATGCTCCCGGTTGCTGATTGGGAAATGCCGCTGAAGTGGAAATACCAACAGGAAAACGACCCAAGACACACTTCAGGTCTGGCAAAAAAATGGTTCGGATAATGGAGTCAAAATTATGGTTTCCCGATAGAGAATTTATGGAAAACGGTTAAGGAACGTATTGGACCAATAAAGCCAAAAAATAAAACAGAATTATGGGAGCTAGTGAAGAATGCTTGGTACTCCATTCCACAAAAAGCATGACAGGATTTAGTGAATTCAATGCCAAAACGGTGCCAAGGAGTAATAGATAATAATGGATATTCAACAAAATATTAATTTTAGAATGAATTTATAACTTTGTTTTATCAAGTTCACTATTTTCTTGCTTTGACCCTATTATTATGTCCAATGAAATTTTCGCCTCTGTATTAATAATATTTTTTATAACTATTCAATGGAATTTTTTTAACTTTTTGTTTAAAATTTATTTAAGGTATTTTTGAAGGAACAAAACAAAATAAAAATTTTAAGTTAATTATTAACAATTATTTTTTTAAGAGTAATGAGAAACTCCATATGAGTGACCCTATTATATTGTTTTTTTTTACGAATGCGAATAAAATATTCGAAAAGTGTACCAAACTACGCCCATTCTACGAATTCTATTCGTGGCTGAAAATTACGAAAAAAATTCGTAGAAAAAAAAAATTAATTTAATAATACGTTTTGAAAAGTGTTTGTGAAACAAGGGTTAAATGAAATGGTATCGTAACTTATTAAGCTGTGTTCATATTACGCGTTTTGTCGCGATTGAGAAACCGCTACCAATTTTTTTTCGCAAACGTGGCTGAAAAATACTGAATATTAAATAAATAAATGTATTTCAATACATACAAAATGCACTATTTTCAGCCGCTTCTGCAAAAAAAAAATGAGAGCGGTGTCGCAATCGCGACAAAAACGCCTAATATGAAGACGGCCTTGCAACAACGGGTACAACATGCTATTTAAAAATGAATAAATTTATTTATTAATTATTTATAAATGAACTTTATTTATAAATTAACCTAAAAAATGCATTTTTGTTTTTTCTTCAAAATATATGAAATTAAAAAAGCCGTAGGCTACAAAAAATTAAAAATTGACTTTTTGACTGTTTATACATGTACCAAAATACATGTTTCGCAAAATTTTACACTTCTACAACTTAAAACGATGTTTTTATTAACAAAGTTCTTTAATCCCTAAGTTTAAGCGCAAGCGCCCCCTTTCCTTCCCTGCGGATGCCCATGGCTGGTGATAATCCTAACATATGTCAGATATCAGGTTTGTAAATGTCTCAACCATTTATATAAGTGGCATAGAAAAGGTGGAAGTATATAGTAGAAAATTCTCGCTGTCCACAAAACCATTGGCGTCGGAAGAGGGGGAAAGGGGGCAGTTGCCCCCCACTTTTTTAGCTAGATAAACAATTTAAAAGGAATACTTCAAAAGTTATTCAAAATATCAGTTTTTTTACAACGATAATATTTTTGTATTATATATTTTCCTCTTCTTTCTCTCTTCTTCATAAGCATGCTTGCGGATAACCATTTTCTTTCTCTGTGTTTGCAAAAAGATAGAACAAAATGTAGAGTTTCTACTGCAAACCCACCACTTCAATTTACAAGCACCCTTAAGTATGTAGCTTAATGCTTGTTAATTTTGCAACTCTGGTAAGAAAAAATTTGACATGTTCTTAGGGGCTTTCCATATTGGACGACATGTTGTACGATAAGTTAGATGGAAAACTAATGGGACTATTTGACTGAGCGTTCGAACGATCCAACTTGTAAAGCAACATCATTAAATGCAAGCTCTCAAGCAGAACACATCCGGCTAATAGCTAAGCAACTTTTAGATGCCCTAACAATTGAGCAGTAATTTTACATAGTTGTACAATATTGTACAATCGGCAGAAAAAAACCAAAAATTTCGACTATCGTTTTAACTTACGCATGGTACTACATGTTGTACAATCTGCCATGTTGGTCCAATGTTTTGGACCATGCGAAAGCCCCTACTGTGAATTAGCTGATGAAAATCCACCTCGACGCTTTGAAGAAACATCAAATTCGGTTCCTTCAGTACAGTTACCATTATATGATCGGCTACGAAAAGATTATTTCGAAATTTTAGATCTTCCCTCAAATGAGATAACGGCTAGATTCGATCAAACAGGTTGATATTTTACTTTTTTTTTTATTTTTGCAAGCTTACACCAGCTTCACTCAACCGACTCACTTTGATTTAACATTCGGTGAGTCGGTTGAGTGAAGCTAGTGTAAACTAGCACTTTGTAAATCTTATTGTACATTTAAACAGATCTTGACACTCTGGAATCGTTGGAAAATATTGTAATCGAAGCCTTCAACGGAAAAGTGCCTTCTGAACAAAATCTAAAAACAAAACTAGATCTTTATGCAGATGACTTTTTTGCAGATGAAATTTCTGAAGCAATTGCCTTGCCAAACACCTTGAAATTGTAGTGGCATTTTATCCCAATTTGCGAAAAATTCGGTTACTGTAAAAAAACTATTAAATGAAGTTGAAAAACTTATTGCTTTGCTTTTGACTGTGCCTGCATCAGCAGCTTCATCTGAGCGTTCTTTTAATGCACTAAGACGACTTAAAACGTATCTTCGAGCAACTATGACACAGAAACGACTCACTCATGCGGCACTTATACACATTCACAAAGATAAAACCGAAGAATTGAATTCGATGGAGGTGGTGAAAGAGTTTGTTTCTCGCAAGGACAGAAAGAAACATTTTGGAATAATTTAAATTGATATAACTTTTTGTACCTTATTGCATTTAAACCATGTAAAGATATACCTAGTCTTGCTTTATAAAAGCAACCATTATTTCTTATATTTTCATATTACCATATGAAAGATCCTTTAAAGAATGGTCTCTTATATTGAAATTGGAAGAACTTTTAAAAATAATGAAATTTTAATATTTTTTATATATTTTTATATTTTTTTTTTATTTTAAACTAAAATAAAAAATTGGTTTATTCACATTCATGTTTCTTTGAAGAAATTTTGGTGAACTTTTTTTTGCACCACCATTTGTACTGCCCCCCCAGATGAAATTAGCTTCCGACGCGCTTGCACAAATCAAATGAACACACAAGTGAACTTTGTTTTTTTAATTGTTTTGTTTATTGATATGTGATATGGGCGTGGCACTTTTTCAGCAGGCCAAATATTCAGTATAACTTTCAAGCTATAAGTCACACATTAATGAAACTCGGTTAAAACGTACTATTTAGTCGTGTCTTTCGACTGGCAAAATTGAGCAAGTATAAGCCAAAAGGGTGTGAAACCTCCCATACAATTCAATTTTATGATATCGAATAGCTTTGGAACTAAATGTCGTATAATAATGAAATTCAGTATTCAGTTGCCACTTGGTGATATCCTTCTACTGGAAAACTGGGATGGGCTTTGCAATAGGGGGTGTGGCTCCGCCCATACACTTTAAATTTTTGATATCAGATAGCTTTGGAACTAAATGTCGTATAACAACGAAATTCAGTATGGAATTACTATTGGGTGATATCCTTCTACTAGAAAACTGAGACGGTCATTGAACAAGGGGTATAGCTCCGCCCATACAAGCCAAATTTTTGATATCGAATAGCTTTGGGAATAAATATCATATAACAATGAAATTCAGTATGTTACTTATTGGTTAGGCATTTCTACTGGAAAACTGGCACATGCATTGGAAAATTGGCGTGGCTTCGCCTACACAAGCTAAATTCAATTCAATATACTTTACTGCAAAAACTAACAGCCGTATTCATAAAAAGTTACAAAGCTCTTGTAAGCCCTTTGTAAGACACATGCCTAAAAACGTTATTCATAAACGTTCAATAACGAAAAAAACCTCTTGTAAGAGCTTCACAAATGAGAGAATTTTAAAATAGGAACAAACCTTCTGTAAACCTCCTACAAAGCTATTTTAAATTTTAATGTTCTCAATTGAGAGCAATCTTCTCATTTTGTGATAAACTAAAATGTCAACAAACAAATAAACAAATGAAAATAATTGTGTTTTATGATCAGTGTTGCCATATGGGCAGATAAACTTTTTGTTGGCAGTTTTTTGCGAGGGTAGACAGTTTTCCAGTTTTTGCCTAAAAAATCATTTTTTTTTATTTAACCTAATTTTTCAAGTTTTTACGATTAAAACAATGCTTACTAGTTTAATGAATCAAATACAATAAATAAAATAAATTGTATGTTACTACAAAAATATAAGGCCCCTATTATGTATTACAACTCAACTTAAGTTGACTAGATTCAACTAATTTTTTTTCTCATAATTTATTACATACATTCCAGTTGAACTATGTTGTTTGAAAATTCTTAAAAGATTAAGGCAAACTACATGGTTCAACTAAAATAAATTTAATACGTTATATGAAAAAAAATTTAGTTGAATCTAGTCAACTTAAGTTGAGTTATTTTACATAATAGGGGCCTAAGTAACGCTTGAAGCTGCTACTCATTTTAATACTACTTTTCGCGCCCTTTCAAAAATTTATTTATGAAGTGGTAGCGCAGTTGCTATTATCGTTGCTATCGTTGTTTCTGTTCTTTTGTCTCGATTTTCATTCGTCAAGTCTTGACGGTCAATATAGATATATGAATATAAATGCTTTGAAAACTACAAAGAAATTGATTTAAATGATTTCAAGTTCTTAAAAAATCATAAAGACATGTATTTAGAAGTCAAGGTATATACGTCTTGAAGCTCTACGCATAAATTATTCGAATCAGATGAAATGGTTTTTAGAGAACATGGCTTAAAATTTTACGTTGAGCTATGCAATTGTTTATTACAAAAGTTTGATTTTGGGAATGATTTTTAAATTGTGTCGAACTTTTAGCACCAACGAAAATTTTTCACTATTTTAATTTGTGTATTTTTCTACCTTATGTCATCCATTCAGAAAAATTACAAGAAATTGACAATAAGTTGCATGAGTTGCACCACATTAATTTCAGTGATTTGAATTTACTTAATGAAAATAATATTGAAACTTTTTGGAAAGCAATTTTTGATCAGAAACGTTGAGATAATTCCGAAGTTTTTCCATTACTTACAAAACTAGTTTATGTTGTTTTAACGATACCTGTAGCAACAGCAAATGTAGAACGTATTTTTTCACATATAAATATTAACAAAACTCCAATCAGAAATAAATTAGCATTTCCCACCTTGTGTGGGATTTTTTGAAGTAAAATTTTTTTAAGGAAAAGCGATTGGAACTGCACAAATTAAAACAGTCATCAGAAATTATAAAAAAGTTTGATCAGAATATGTTTAAAAAATAATTTAATTTTTCAGATTTCATCATTTGTGACTGTTTGATTTTTCTTAAAACGACTTTTCATTGCAAAATTTCACAAAAGGTTTGATACAAAATGTATTTCTGATTTTGGGTTTATTACTACAGATTTGAGAAAAAATTATTTCTGCATTTGCTGGTGCTTCAGGAATCGATAAAACAGCATAAACAACTTTCCTTTGTAATGAACAGACTTGGAACTATCTTCACATTTCTTACATTAATTTATAAAATTTATTTGATTTATTAATGAGCAAAACTATTTTATATGGGATGTAATTTACTATGATCTCAAAAATTGGAAATGACATTTACATTCATATAAATATCAAATGTATATTTTTTTAAACAAATTTTTAAGTTTTTCAATAAATTGATAATTTAAATGATTTTAGTTTATGAGTGAAATTGTTTTTGTTTTGTTTAGTTATTTATTTAATTTAAATACTTTCTTTTAAATACAAGAATAAAAATTTTAAAGCACTCCTTTTAAATATATATGTTTAGATATTTTTTTAGTTCCAGTTTTTTTCACAAAAAATTAAGATTTTTTTTTCTGAAAATTAAAGTTTAAAAAAATATGGCAACACTGTTTTTGATTTAAATGTAAACAAAATTTTTAACAAATGCCTGTCAATATATCAAATTCACAAACCAATTTTTTGCTTTTTTAAATTTTTAAGTAATTGTCATTCTATTTATTGAAGTCACAAACGAAAACTACAACTGTTCCTACCTTAAAGCATCAGTATTCTCACTTCAACTACAAGACTCTTACAACTCGTTTATGAATACAACGCTTTTAAAGAGTATTTTAACTTTAAAAAGCATTTTAACTAAAAAACGTTTGAAAGCTATTTTAAAATATTTTTATGAATACGGCTGTAACTTTTTTCTGGCATTTAATAATCAAAATCAAATCTTCTAAACGAATAAAAATTTCTTCATTTTTAATTTTAAAACCGTAACTTTTGCATCTGAAAGAGATTTTTGTCTTCATTACTTTTTGGTAAAGTTGGTTTTGTTGCATTTGAAAAAAAATTTAAAAAAAAAATCATTTCTTCCGCTCATTGTGAGAATCGATCCCACTACCTCATGTCTTCAAAGCTGATGGTTGAGCCAACTGAGCTATCGAAAGTACATTTATTCAAGTTGAATTTACTAAAATAATTTCCTAATAGAATTTGCTATACAATTAAATGACAACAGTGAAATGACAATGACGGCAGTATGCTATATTTTTCTTAGACACAAACCAATCGTGTTTGTCATATGCATATATAAATATTAATAAAATCATTTTCTGTAAAATAAAAACAAGAACCTCTCGGAATATTTAGGTGCTGCTGCCTGTCAGTAAATAGCTGTAAGTCGAAAAAGTGTACATTTTTTTGTTTCATGTTGTCTATGGTTTGTTTTGAAAAAAGCATATATAAGGTTACCGGTCCATTTTTTTGTTTTGTGCGAGTGTTTTAATAAATCTTATTGTGCGAGTATTATTAACAATGCTGCGACCCAGAGGATCTAATCTTCCCCAATAAAGCCGTAATGCAATTAGTCTTCAAAACATTGCGAATCAGTCTATTGAAGAAGAACGAGAAAAGCGCCGCGTAAGTATGGCTCGACTTCGGGAGAAAATACGAGATAAGCAACGAGATAATCTCCGCCGCACAAGAAGAAATGCTTCAAGTGTTGATTTGAATCGAGCACCGTTTCTATACTATGGCAGAATTGATTACAGCTCTCATCCTTTCGTTCGCATTGATGCAATGGACGTAGCTGCGCATTGAAGTTTGTGTTGCCTTAATGGCAAAGTGAAATTGCCATTATTGACTCCGCCACCTGAGCCATTGCGTTCATTGCTTCGTGGCGAAAACCAGAATGACGACATTTTCTAGATTCCCTGAACGAATAAAACCTAAACATCAAAATTTTACGTTTTTTCCCCGAGTAGCACCGGGTATATCAGCTAGTATATAAATAATAATTAGTCTATCTATACGAATATATAAAATAGTTGCGACTTGATGGTTTAAGTAAAAAAATATTGCCACACAAATAAACAATATATGGTATATTTCTAACGGTTTTGGTCGTACTCCACTAAAATTTGATAATTTAGTCTAATAACTAAAGAACTGTACTAAAAACGGTGAATATATAATTTTTTTCCGGACAGCATGAAAATCCATATACGACAGTAAGACGGTCTGTAGCAGGACAACGTCTTCCAGGGATTAGTATAAATTAATTAGAATGTTGTATACTACCCCAACAAAACTCAGTTCGTTCGCCTGAATATTTTTTAATATAAACACCTTCAATTTTTATTTATATTAAGAAATCAATGTTTTTGATACATAAAAGTTTGCTGTATTCTGAAAGTGACTTGCAGGCTGCACGACATTATTTTTTGTTGTCAACCAGCGCTGTTGAAATCCTTTCAATGATGTAAATTCAGTCACTAGAGCTGTTAAACATAAAAAGCAGTTACAAAAATTTAGTAACTGAAATTGAAAAGATTCATCAGAAATGGTGCCTTATTTTGGGATACCTTAATTTACTCTCTATGCACTACTACTTCTTGAAAATCCAGTGACCACCAAACTGAAATTGGCAAGCTTCATATTCTCTTTAACAAATAGCTCCAGCTGAACGTAGGAATTCCACATTGTGAACTAATGCAAAAATGTAGGAACCGACTTCTCATAATTGTGCACATAATAGGTCTGTTCCCGTACTCGAACAGCTTTAAGTTGCTTGAAAGCTTTTAATTGAAGTTAGTACGGGAACAGACCTAATAACAGCACTTTCATATTACGGCGCATCGAAGTCTCTTTTGGCCAACTAATGATTGTAATCTTTGGAGCTGACATCGATCAGCGGAAATTAAAACAGGTCACTACGGATATAAAGTGCAATTAAAGCCCTTGCAAGGACTTGGATCGATCTGCTTTTGAATAAGTAATGCCGACAAGTAATAAACTCTCTGGGGTTTATTTAATAACAAATATTAATTGAATAGAATAAACATTCAGTCTCAGAACTGAATTAAACCCCTGCCACCACGGCACCTAAGCCTTTAATATTCTGCATAAAAAAGTTGTAGTGACTTTATCGGTTCTAGTCAGATAAAATAATAAGTGCTTCAAATGTTTTTATATTAAAAATTTTGTTGTCACAGCACAAACTTGTGAAAACTTGTGATTGAAGCGAAAACACAAGTTGACAAAAGTTATCAAACGAAAGTTATATCAAATCTTCAATATGTCAAAATATTTGAGAAATTCAAGTGAATAAAATGGAATAACTTTTGAAATCGAATAAATCCCAAAGTTATTCCAACTTCTCACGTTAAAAAGTGAAATAAACCGCCCTAAGAATACAACAAACTTTTTTTTGTCAAAAACATTGATTTCTTAATATAAATAAAAGTTGAAAGTGTACGAACTGAGTGTTGTTGGGGTAGTATATCAGATGGTTCTGATCGTCATGCATTGATGTTTCAAAAGAAAACGTTTGGCATGTTTATGAAATAACATATTATGTTCGTAGTGCAATATCTATATAACTTTGGAATGCTTTGAAATATTTGAAAATTGTTTTCATATAAATTAGTTTTAAAACTTTTCTAAATATTTTCTAAATCGTTGTTAGAAATATAAAAACAAAATTTTAAGCAATTATATGGGGGTAGGTGGCTCATGATATTTAATGATAAAAACTATTATGTGTCACAATGGAGCAATTTTTGCAGATAAATGATATATAGATAAATATATGAAAGAGTAGGGAAAATGAAAATTAAAAAAAATATACAACAAAAACAACGTTTGGCCTATTTCTTAGCACAAATCCGATTTTTAGAGTTTTTTTGAAAAGCATTGGTGAGGTAACGGTAAACCTTTTCTCATTTTTCCAATTCACTTACAGCCCTTTTCTGGCAATGTGACAATTGTTACCCAGTATTTTTAAAATTTCTAAGTGTTTTGTAATTTTTTTATTTCAAAACAAAGTTTGAAGCTTAAATATAATAAATTGTGATGAAAATTGTAACCTGCTTTGCAGGTGCAGGATATTTGAAAATGACGGATAGGTTTGCTTACTTGAAGTTTAAATTTGTTTATTTCATTCTGAGGCTTACACAGGGGTTACACGAGACAGTACTGTTAAGACAGTGAAAAATACGTATTTGTTGTAAGACTTTGTGTCTGTGAATAAGAGTCCAGACAGTTGATTAAACAATTGGCAAGACAGTAGACAAAATAGTATAAACTTAATATTTTATGATAAAATTTTTGTTAAAACTACGAGCACGCCAAAGTTTTGCAAATTTCCAATTAATTGTATTAAATTTTATCATCTTCTGTCATGATACAAAGAGCTACAGGTAAAGTATTCCCGGCGCAACAAACAAAATTTACTGCGCACCTCGTCATCGGTGCTCGTCAAATGTGACACTTGATGAATACATTCAAAAGAAAATGTAGAAAAGTGACGAAGATAGCAAAATGAAAACGAAAAAACAGTCAAAATTCTGTCAAGCACATCAAGCAACGTAGCCGCTTTTTGTGTAAATCGGTAAAAAGAGGAAAAAGCACCCCTACAAAATATGCAAATTTTTCTTGACAAACACTAATTAAAAATATATTTACTTTATTTTGGACATGTGCTTTATATAACAATATTTATTTCATATCAGTAAACAAGTTTTCATAAGAAAATGTAGGCATTTTAAAATCTTTATACCCTATGAATAAATTGTGACTACGTTTTAACCAAGGAGCACCTTGCACGTCACAGCAAAGATGGCGGACATGCGCAATACTTTATCTGTAGTTCTTTGTATCATGATCTTCTGTCACTTGATATGCTAAATATCATTCTACTGTCTACAAAAAATATAAGACAGTAGAGCAGACAGTAGCAGCCAGCTGCAAAAGTAAGTGTGTGTGGTTAAAAATTTATGAATGTGTTGCGACTGTTTTAACAGTACTGTGTCGTGTAACCCCCGTGTTAAGAAAATGCGTTATACTGAGAAAACCTATAGATTTTTAGATATCGCAATAGTTTTGATGTCATAATAACGGTCATTTTTTCAACATACTATCCTTACAAAATATTTTTGAAACAGCTTACGTCTACCGTTATTTTTTTTAATCAACGACTTTTCATATAAAAATGCGTTGTATTGAGAAAACCTATAGTTTTGGAGATATCGCCATAAGTTTGATGTCATAATAACGGATTTTTTTTTTAAATTTAAGAAGAATATACCGATTTATGTTTAGAACTTATGTCAAAAAAATTACATTTTTGAATTACAAATTTGAACACAGGACTTTTTTAAAAGTCAAAATACAAAAAAATCCACGTAAATTTATGTCATCATAATATTTACTGCTTAAAAGATGTATTCGAATTAAATTAAGTAATTTTTTAAAAATTTTCTCAAAAAAACCATTTTGTCATAATTAAACAAAACAAACACAATAATTTTTTGAATTTGATTTACTTAATACTTTAATTTTATTTTCATGGTATAGAATATTTCTATCGCAGGCGAAGCAGCGGTTATTTTTTCCTAGTAATAAATAAATGAATAAATGAAAAATATAGTCGCTCTTTTGTGAACACTTTATTGACATAATACAGACTTACTGCTGTACTATTTCAGGTGACTTTCGAGGTACTTGTTGAATATGTTTGGGGTACATTATAGTTAAGACTCGGGCCAGTTTTGATACATATCGAGTTCTGTTCGCTGAAGCTCGTTTGCATTCGAAATAATATCAATGTACGATTAATTTTTTTTTTTCATGAACTGCGCAGTTTTTTGTCACAACACGTGGTTTTAAAAAAAAAAATTGAGTCTGATACTCTGGGTTTTTGTACCTGAGTAGGTTGGTACGGGATTCAAATTGTTTCTTGGGCCTATTTTAATTGTCATTGGCTTATTGCTATTCTATTATCATGTTGTTACTCTTATCAACATTATATAATGATTTATTAAAGTTAAAAATAGAGTTTGCTTTGTGATTTTATAGACATTTTAGGGTGCGTTTTATATATGCAGCTTATAAGCTTATGTATAAGCTTATTGCCAAAATGCATTCAATTTTGTAGCCATAAGCCATATTTATACTTTTACATGTAAAAATACACGGATAAATGCAATACGCATAAAAGCAAAAAACGCATAATTTCCACTTTTTTTTGGGGCTAAATTACCTTTTTAGTTCAACTTTTTATATATAAACGCACAAATAAAACCCTTATATGTACACACTACCTTTTTTGGAAAAAAAAAGCAACAAAGAAAAACGTTAAAAAGTAAAACATCTGACTGTTAAAGCAAAATTCAAAATTTAAATTAAAAATTGGTTTTTACGTAAGAACATTTCAAAAATAAATCTGAATAAAATATATGTAAACTAACTGTTAACTTAACATTTACGAAAATTTAACTTATTTCAGTGCCAAGAAATTTTTCTTGTAAAGAAATAATAACATTTTAAAACGAAGTATTACTTATTTCTTTCAAAGATAAATTTCCATTTGAAATAAAAAAATAATTCTTTATAAACAAGCAAAATTTTCGTAAAAATTAAGTAAATTTTTATTATTTTAGTATGCTTTTTTCTCAGTACACGATACGGCTTATAAATTGAAGAATTTGCGGAACAAAACAAGATGTTGTATTTTAGAAAAAAAAAAAGAAATAAATAAAAAAAATCTAAATCATTACTCCTAAAATGTTCTAGAATTTTATAAAAAAAACCGAATTTTAATTAGTTTCTATTTTTAATGCCAACAGTATTAACAGGTTTCAAATCTAACTATACAATTATAATGCTTTAATAGCACTCTTTAATAAGAATTGAAAACATGTATTCATTGTTAATAAAACGATTATTAAAACATATAAAAAATCTTAAGTCTTTGTTGCAAGTGCTGCTGATTTTGTAGTATAATTATTCATAATTGTAGTTGATTTTTAAAATAAATAAATAAAATAAAACAAAGAAATTTTTACTTTTAAATTAAAAATTTCAATTTCTTTAAACAAACGTAAGTATTTTTGTTGTTTTACTTATATTTATTGATTATTCTCATAACACTATGCCGAAATAAAAAGAAGACACCCGAAAATGCCGAGACACGTAGGCTTAATTTTTTATCGTAGAATTTAGTGGCGTAATCATTATTTCCCAGTCTTTTATAAACATTTTGAGCTATATTTATTTTATTTTTGGAGACCGAAACTTAGAAAATTTTGCTTAAACTTTTAGAATTAAATCTTCTTATAAGATAAAAACACTAATTTGAATAAAAAAGTTTTAAGATTTTAAGTTTTTTTTAATTGACCTTGTTAATTATTTTGTTGATTTTATATGATTTAAATCATATCATATTTAAACATAATAAATAACAAGGTCATTTAGAAAAAAACTGTAATCAAATGGTAGAGCACGACCAAACAGAAACAAGCTGAAAATATATCAGCAAAAATCTAAAAACAACTTCAGTAACCATGCTTTGTTAGTGGAAGACTTCCAGCAGACTGTTGGACTCCATAATAATAACATAAGCATAACGACTAAAGTAAAGCAAAAATACAACAGCATATGTGAAAATATGAAATGGGAGAAAAACTGAAAAATTGACTCTTTAAATCTCATCGCCTCTGTGGTGCAGTGCGCTAGTGCGCGCTTGCACGGGTATCAAAAAGATTTCTGATGAAGCCTTTAGCAGGGCCAAAATTGCAATAAAATCAGCTAGTAATTTTTTACTTTTCATATTGAAAAACGTTGTTGTTGTTGTTGTTGTTGTTGTTGTTTCTTTGGAAAGATTCGTTAGAACAATTGATTGTTCTAACTTTGACCTAAAGCTCAATAAACGATTTTAAACTATCAAACAACTAGAATTTGTATTTAAAATCAAGTATGATTTAAACTATCAAACATTTAGAATTTGTATTTAAATCATATAAAATCAACGTTTTAAGATTTTTTTTAAAGTTTTTACGTTCAACATTAAAATTTGGTCAAAATGGAAGAAAAAGCGAAATTGCTTAACTTTTGTAAAAGCATAGATCCAACAAGGCAAACTCCGATTTCACGTTTGATGCATTTTTGAAAAGACAGTAAAAAGTAATTGTTGAAAAAATATAACTTTTTTTAATTTCAACGTGCAACAGTCAACAAAAGAGCAGGATTCTGCGATATAGGTTCGATACTTTTACCAGTGGTGAGTAAAACCCTAGCTGGGTTTCGCGAGTTTGGCCTACGTTTTCTTTTTATGGCCCCCTATATATTGTGGGTCTTAGTGATTTTGACATATTATAGTATCCAGGCAGGTTTTGCATTTCACTTCCAAGTGAAAGTGAAATTGAAGCATTATTGAATTCGATATTTGGTCACTTATCGAATATAGCACTTTTTTCAGTATTAATTTATTTAATTATTTTATTAATATAATTAATTTTATTAACGAAAAAAGTGATATTTAGAAGACCAAATATCACATTTTCTGCATAGCTTTTATAATTTATTTGTTTTTAATTTTCCAAGAATGCCAAAGTTAGAAAAAAGTCAATATGTTGTTATTTTCAATTTGATTGACAACAACTGATCACTGAAAATGACATAGTTAAAACCAAGCGTAAGTTATTAAACAGATTTTGCACAGGTTAAAAAATAACAGAAAAACATTTAGAAGTGAAACATAAAAAAAAGATGAAAAAAAAAATTATATCGCCTTACTTCGAATCCATGTCCAAGAGAAGCTATAGAGGCTCCAAGGAAAATCAACACAAAGATTGCCTTCATCAAAACCATCATCACCATCAGCACGAAATCTGCAAAGAAATAACGTGAATTAAGCGGTTACTTTTTATTTTATTATCTATGTAAGTAAAAAAACAATTTAGATTGGTTTTTGTAGAATTGCGTTGAAGGCGGATCAATTATATTATTAACCTTCTGCTGTACAAGCACAAGCATATACACATATTTATCTAATTTATTCATACTCAAATAGCATTAAGAAAGAAAAAAGAGGAAGTGGAGGAGGGAAGAGATCGCGTCTAGTTGTGCGCTTTATTGTTGAATCAGTGATAAGGATGGTGAACTTCAGTTATTAGGCTACACAACTCGTTGGACACTTAATTAAATATTCTAAGCTTGGAGATACGGTTTCTCAGCAGAGAGAGAAGATCTGGGAATAACAATTTTTAATGCATAATTTATCTAAAAGCAATGAAAAATCAACAGAAAAGGTGATAAATTGCTATCTTGAACGGATTTTCTTTTTAAAAACTTTTAATGTATTAGATAAAAATGTTCTTTAGAACACAATACTACGAGTTGCGATATCTTAATTTCGCAAGTATTTTAGACTTTATTTGAACGTGCTGAAAAAAGGTGCCGCTTCTGCTTCTTCTGCTGCTTAAAAAAGAATAAAAGAAAAACACTAAATAATTAGGCGTAAAAAGTAATAAAATACATAAGTATTTCAAATTGTACAAAACATATGCCACATATTTATAGATATTAATCGGAGTAATGGAATTCTTGAGCACACTACTGATATTCGTACCGGTCTTTATAATTGATGCCAATGCATGGAATTATAATAACACTCACCACATCATGCAACCAAAAAAAATTGTTGAAGTAGGTTATACATCAAAATATTAAAACTAAGTATTATAGCATAATTGTGCGTTCTTAGGTGGAAGAATGTTCTACGGATGTTGTAACTAATGCAGCAGGCGAAAAATATCAATGGAAATATTCCAAAAATGCAGAGCTTAACTACTTTACCGCTAAAAAGCCCGTATGCTGGTATGCTAATCAAAATGTAGTGGTTATCCGCAAGTGCCAGCTTGAGACTGGCAATTGGATACCGGCTAACAAAAACATAAACTGCGCACCAAGTCGTAAGCTTAACCAGTTTTGCCCTGAGGATTTAACAGAGATTCCAATCGTTAAGGAAAATAACAAATTCTTATGCATAAAACTTTCAACAAAGACGCATAAATGGAATGAAAGAACTTGTTACGGATCCGATACTCTTATGGACTCCAACATGAGTCATCATTTACTTCAGTCTCTTGAAGTTTATTTAAAAGAAAAGAATATCGAATCCTTTTGGATACCAGTTACACGCCCAACTCACACCAAATACAGTCCGTTCGTCTGGAGACTACCCGGAGAGCATTGGGGAGAGGTATTTGATGACGTCAATAAAATGTCTACAAGATCAACAAAGTACGTAAAATCTCTAGATGCTAATTGTTTAGTCGTAAACATTGCTAATGGAAAATTAAACAAAACAGTGACTCACTGCGAAAGCGAATTCCATTCAATGTGTGTATTCAAAAAACATTTCATTGCTACATCGGGTTGCCCACAGAACTTCAAAGCATTAAGCTATCGACCCAACGAATGTTACGGCATTAACTGGGAAGAAGAACTATTTCCCAATGAGTTGAAACCCGTAACTATGCCTGAATACTACAACAAACAAAATATTTTACGGCTGGTATTCGACGCCATCGATATGAAGAGTGATTTGTTCTTCTTGTTGGATGAAACCACAATAGACCAGAACGTACTGAACGTGGAAATGAATGCAAAAGAGGAATTCAGAATCATGCCACGTAATAAGAAGCAACCTGCGCTAAGTATAGAAATACTGAGTGCTAGGAAGAGTGTCGAAATGACCTTAAAAATAGATCCTGAAAATGACTTCCTGATATTGACTGTCTACAATCGCAACTACATTTGGAGAGTTAAAGATGATGCAGACAACTATGGCATTAAATGCTTTACAAATGCCGACTACGAACTTCGCAGTGATGTAGATATAGAAGACATGATTTGGGAAAACGAAAGGCAAACCAAGTCATTGTTTGAGTTGAAACTCCACAGCAATGGTCCAGGTTATTACTGGTGCGAAGCTCATACGGTTTTTAATTTCGACCTGGTTACCACCCCAAAAGTTGTTGCTGCAAAGCAACAGAGGGGTCATCCTTTTGCCGCTTTCTTTGATGTGCCCTGCACCATTGAAACCTGCTCTTCACCCTATGGGCATTTAAAAATATTTGCTAAAACAATAAAGAAAACCCTGAACGATTACAAAGAGGAAAAAGAAAATAAAAATAAACTACGCGAGTTGATCATTCACCATGTTCGCATAATGAACATCGAGTATGTCAACATCACCAGTTCAACCATGCGTGTTCTATGTCATATAACAGTCTGGAAAAAATCATCCAGTGTTGATAACAAAGATGAAAACTCTAGCGAAGAGTATGATAGTGCGGAAAACGAATTTGGTATTCGACATGATACCGATGTAAGACTACAACTTCAATATCTTCTGAAGGAGCTTTTGACACTGGAAAATGCTCAGCTTTCAGAAAGTGTAAAAAGCACCGAGTTTTGCTTTCCTCACAACTTTACAATGGCAAACGGAGAAGGAAATCAGTGGTATTTGGCAAAATACGGTCAGACATCGACTACAAAAAAGTTATGTTTGCAAAAAAATGGACTTCCTGCAATACGCAAATGCAAGGGAAATTTTTTGTACGGTGCCTTTTGGGAACCCTACTCGGCTAAGACAATGTTGTGCATTACGGATACTGTTGAAAGCATCATAACTAAAAATCTCTACGAATTGGACTCATCGAAATTGTCAAAGCGGGAACCAAAAAAAGTGGTCAATAACGTCAAAGAGCTGCTGGAACACAATATTAATCACCTGATACCTGCTGACTTTTACTATATGGGAAGAATAATGCAAAGCATATCTAAGAGCTTGTTTGCGAGACCTTCGAATGGAGGTATGTTTAATTCGACGGCAGCACTGCCCGACAATACAACCGAAGTAACTATTGAAGTCGTCAAAATATTCAATTATTTAATGAAAGTCAGAGAGGACATAATACAGCCCTCAACTAAGTTGAATTCAACAAACGTACTGCTGGACGCTTTCGAAAATTTTATCGACCGAACTTCTATGCTTATGTTAACTGAGCCACCATCACTTGATAGTGGCTTACCTGCAACATTGGGAACAACAACAAAAACTTCGGAAAGTTCAACATCAACTTCGAACAACATTATTGAAGATATTGATAAGTATGTCGAGACAATCGATTACGAAGACGTGGGAGTTGTGGTCAAGATTATGTCAAAATTCGTTATTTTTGTAATCAATCCCAATATAGCTAATATTACGGGTGTTGCGATTTTCACTACCGACGAGTACAGCAGCGAAGAGTTTTCAGAAGTGGGTCTTCTACGCGGTGCCTTTAAGGACGAATTCTATAGATTCATCTTGGCCAATCAGTCGATGAGTGATCTTTTGTATGAGCCTGGCCTGCAATTAGCAACTTATGTTCCAGAGAGTCTCTGGAATCGGCTCGACGAAATAGCTTTACTTTCAAATCACACAACTATACCGAAATCAGCTGCAAGAATTGTTCTTAAAGTGTATTCCAATGATATATTATTTCAAGAAGAGCGTCACGCTGCACATAAAAAAGCATGGGGAAAAATCATATCTGTATCAATGCCCGGGCGTGATAAGGATCTGCCAGAAATGCTGCCCTTAATTTTGCGCATGAATGTGGATTCGGAAAGTAATGGAACTCAAGGCGGTTGTGGGTACTGGAATTATAAAACCTGGGTGAGTGATGGCTTGGTGTTTTTAGGACGTTCCGAAGTCGATGAGAATTTGATTGTATGCGGCTGCACACATTTGACGCCATTTGCCTATCTGATTGGTGCAAGTTTTAACTTATCGATTGATTCCGGTGAGGAGTCGCAAGTTGTTATCATAACAAAGATACATAAGGCAGCACTTGATATCATAACATTATTGGGATGCTCACTTTCGCTGTTTGGAATAGCTGGCATAACCATAACTGCAATTGCCTTTGAGTCCTGGCGGCGAAAGGCTTCTTCAAAGGTGCTTCTTCAACTTTCAGCAGCTATAGCTTTGCAAATGATTCTGTTTTGTTTTGTCAACACCGAAGAGTTCTCACTTCACCTCATTGAGAACGAAATTTTCTCAAGCTGCATTGCTCTGGGTGCAGCTCTGCAGTATTCCGTGCTTGTGCAATTTTGTTGGATGGCCATAATAGCATATTTGCAATTTAAAAGATACGTTCAAATATTTGGAAACACACGACCTAAACGATTTGTCATCAAGTCAACTTTAATGGGATGGGGTCTGCCACTCCTACCAGTTCTGTGTGTGCTCTTGTTCGACCGAGAGTCGTATATACCTAGTTATAGTGTTGAGAACGGTTCTATTTGCTACCCATCAGGATATTCACTGTATTTTGGGGTCATTCTGCCGATTATATTTGTGATTGTCGCCAACTTGGGTATTTTTTTAATTATCATCTACAACGTTCTAAGAGGACCAGGTGGCTCGATTCGCCACACCGAAAAGAAACAAGTTTTGTCGCAAATAAGATTAACCTTTTTGCTATTCTTTCTGCTGGGATTTACTTGGATTTTTGGGCTTTTGAACGTCATGAAGGCCGGAATATTGTTTTCTTATTTGTTCTGTCTAACTGCGACTTTACAGGGATTTGTCCTGTTTTTATACTTTATAATCTTAGATCCGATTACAAGACGGATGTGGTGTGGCTGCTTGCATAGATGTTTCAAACTGACCCGAGACTTTGAAAGTTCGAATAGTATGAAGGAAACAACAACAACTCATTAACACTGAAACAACTTTTTAGTTTGCAACAATCATATATATTTTCCGAACTTTTCATATTATTGTATATTTAAGAACTTGGTTCCGTGCCGTTCGAGTAACCACTATTTTATGTATTAAAATATACCAACCGTTCTTGATTTTTGTTTTGGGTTTCTTATATATTGGATTTGGTTCCTTTTAAGATAAAGCGACTTGAACGAATGCCAGTTAAATCAACACTAAAAATATTTCCTTCTAAATAAATAACTTTACACAAATTCATTTGCATATAATAGGATTTAATTTAATATAAGGCAATTGCCCGTAAATGATTTAAATTAAAGCATTATCTTCTAAATTAAGATGCATTAATTCCACCATTGACAATTCTCAGAGTGGTTAGCTTCCAACTGACTGGACCTGAATTTCACAAGTTGTGATTATTAGATGTAAGCAAATTTCAATGTACGAAATGACTGCTTTTAACTATGTAATCTTCAATGGTCAGTTGTTGTCAATCAAATAAAATATGACACGTCTCGTAAGCAAAAAATAAATTTCGTCGTTTTATAGATTTAATAATTTAATGGATAACTTTTTTGAACAAAATAATTTTTTAGCTAAAACAAACAGTATGGCAAATTTAAAAGACAAGTAAGATATAGTGAATTCCAATTCAATAGATTAAGTTTATGAATTCAATTTTAAAAAAGCTGACTTTTTGAAATTGCATCATTTACTTCATAGTGAACCAAATGTAATTTTAGAAAAATTTTGTTTATAGTAATAGTCTTGAAAATTCAATCAATTTTTTATATGTAAATCTTTACTATGTTTTGTAAGTCCGTGCCAAATTTGCGAAAAATTGTGTTTACCCTTGGTACACAAAGGAATTGAAGACTCTTCGCTACAGCAGGAATAGTGCATGGAAGAAATATGTCTGTAGCTTAGATTTAAATGACCTAGAAACCTACAAGAATTTGTTTCTGGATTTTGAAAGTTGCTCAGCTACCTTGTACCACACTTATTTGGACAGTATTAAGCTGAGAATATTGTCTGATCCTTAGAAATTTTGGAATTTCATAAAAAAAAAATCTAATGGATGCCCTTCATCATTTTAAACTTGTGATTGGTTTTCTGACGATCCCGTCATAATTTGCGGCTGAACTGCCAATATCTTTATCATTGCTAACAGGCCTGTAGCCAGGGGGGTAAAGGGGGAATGCCCCCTACTACAACCGTTTGCCCCTTGGCCAAATCAGACAATGAAAAATTTTAAATGAATAATTTAAATAATTTAAATATGCATTTTGTTGATATATTTGTTTATTGCTTTAAAATTATTTTAGCTTAAAATAACAAAAAATATACACATTCACCTTATTCATGACTTGAATATGTATATGAAATTTGTTTAACAAAACATTTCAGACAAATTGTTACAATTTTTCAAACTTCTACTGGGTTGCCAACATTTGCTACCAAAAAATAAGATTTGAATTTTAATAATTTTTTAACCCGCATCCATAGGAACTTTTTAGAAATGAAAAGCACGTTGTTCACTAATTTTATGCAGATACAAAAAGAATATATAATTCATTGAAATGTTTTTAATTTTTAAATTTTTTTATGCATGATGAATGTTTATTAATTTTAAAATAAGAAAAAACTGCAAATCTTAATTCTAGCAAAAATTTAAAGAAGCAAAAGATTTAAATCAAAACATGCATGTTTGTTCTTATATATAAATCTGAATAAAAAATTTGCATCAATTTGATGCAAACGACGGATGCGGGTTAATTAAATTTTTTTATTTGTTTTATTAAAAAAATGTCTTATTCATATGTTAGCCCATTTCGCTACTCTTTTTTATATTTCTAGACACTTTAAATAAATCTTGTATTTTTACCTTCATTTTATTACAAAGTCCTGAATGAATTTTGCCCCCTCTGTCTTCTTGGTCTGGCTACAGGCCTAATTGCCAATATCTTTGTCATTTTGTTCAGACTTTTTTAATCCTGATAAAAAGTACTTTAAATATATGAATTCCACACCCAGGGTATCGATGGATCCTATATTCTTTATTATACACTTTCGAACAAATCTTTAATAAGTCCTATTTAATAGGTTGTAAGAACAATATAAACAATAGGGCGGAGCGATTATATGTAAAAAAACTTACCTTTGTATCGAACTGGCTCAGGGAGGATCGATAGATATGGTATCATATATTAACGATACAAAGTTTTGAAGGGAAGGACTTCATCTTCCTGCTACGGTTTTGAGCCAAAACTTCTAATAAATTAAATTGGTCAACATTGGAGCGATGATTATTAATATAAACTTTCATCACGATATGATCCCATTCTCCAGCTACAGAAGGAAGGTCCTGCAAAATAATAGATTTTTTAAAATTGTTTTTATTGCAATAAAAATGAGTAGAATGAATAAATATAAGGCAGAACATTTGCTATACAAAATTTTGTCTCGATATGAGAACATTTTCCTATTATAAAATGTCATTAAATATCACGGTGTTAAAAAAGTTTATTTTTTTGTCGATATTGTAGTCTTATATAAACGTTGATTCCAATTCTGGCAACAGAATTTTTTTTATTTTGTTCGATCTTAAGATACACTCCCTATCAGCAGAATAGGTTCAGGGTTTTTTTCGAGTGTAAAGCTGCGCTGCGGCTGACAGAGATTTTAAAAGTTGTTGTTGTTGTTGTTGCAATTTTAGAGACACCTAAATTCGTCAACAAAATTATGCAAAAAACCATAACATAGGTACTACCGTTGAGTCATTTTTTTATTGTTTTGTAAATGCATTGAAAAATATGTGCTTATTATGAGTGTGTACTGAAGATATAAAGTATGCAATGCTTTTGTAATAAAAAAAAAAATAAAAATATTATCTCACTTATTATTATAGTCAAGTTATATTAACCCAGGTACTATAAGAAGCGACTGAGCTGCAGGTTTTTAGGAGTCTTATGTCAAAACCAAGTAATGTAAGCCCACACAAATATATAATGGGATTTTTTTTTAATTTAGCTCCAACTTTTCTTAAAATATTTTTTCCTAAGTTTGCAGTTATTTTATTGTTTTAAATATTGCATTTTTCTAATTGTTGTGCTTGATGTGTTAATAGTGTAAAATGTTGAACTTGCACCTACAATGTATATTTTTATAGAACTATAAAACAAAGTATTTTTGTTTTTTTTTAAGTTTAGTTTTATAAAAACAGAAATATTTCGTTTTTTTCCTTTATTCCACACACACAAAATTTGTTCGGAAGTTTATTTATCGTTTTTTGACTTCAGTACCTATAAAACTTTAATATTAATTGCAATTAAGATGATAGAATCGAAAATGATAGTATCGAACGCATAAAATTAACCAAAATGTTTTGCGTTAACACGAGAAATCAAATTATAGACGAATTAATCATTTTTGTTTTGTACAATGCGTTGTAAATATTTTTATATTTGAATGAAATGACTGATGCAAGAAGTTTTTGCCAAAAGTTTCAAAGAAACTGTCAAAAGAGGCCGTATTACAAGAGACAAAAAAGTTACACAATTTAGAAAAGCAAAATCGTATTTTCTTAACTTAAAAAAATTAATACTAAAAACTAAAATGGATTTTGGAAAAAAGTAGTTCATGTGATTTATTGAATATCCAAATTGGGCTTAAATATTTGAAGAAACAAAAAAGCTAAAGATTTTTTAAAGCCAAAATCGTAATTTTTAAATTTAAATAAAATTTTGGTACTAAAAACTAAAATGGATTTTTTTAAAAAGTAGTTTAAATGAATTATTGAATATCATAAAAAATATATTTTAAATTTGGCTTAATTATTGCAAGAGACACGAAAGTTAGAGAAGTTTGAAACGCACAAGTCAAGCCATAATCTTATATATCTTAACTTTAAATAAAATTTTAGAAATAAAAAACAACATAGATTTTTAAAAATAGCTCAAACTATTGGGGGTTGGAATTAGTTTTAAAGGTTTTCTAAGAGATGGCGTAACTATCAATAGATCGCATCGGGCACACCTGTGACTATATTCATTTCAAAGCACATTGTCTAAGCTTCATTTTTCAGTATGTGTCATTCCACTGAAGTGTAAACAACATATATTTTTTTCTCTGTGAACATGTCGACTTTCGTTCCAACAAAACGGAATTTGCGGGAAGGTTTACTTTTGTGCTTCCATTTGAAGAAAAAAGCGGTTGAAGCACAACGCACGCTTACTGAGGCTTACGGGGACTATGCTCCATCGATTTCTACTTGTGAGTACTGGTTCCGTCGGTTTAAAAGTGGTGATTTTGATACGGAAGACAAAGAGCGTCCGGGCCAGCCGAAAAAGTTTGAAGATGAGGAATTGGAGGCTTTTCTCGATGAAGACCCGTGTCAAACCCTTCAAGAATTGTCAGAATCATTGGGAGTCGACTTATCAACGGTCGGCAAACGCTTGAAGGCCATGGGAATGATTCAAAAGCAAGGAAATTGGGTGCCGTACCAGTTGAAGCCGAGAGACGTTGAACGGCGATTTTGCATGTGCGAACAACTGCTTCAACGGCATAAAAGGAAGAGTTTTTTGCATCGTATTGTCACTGGCGATGAAAAGTGGATCCATTACGATAATCCTAAGCGAAAAAAATCGTGGGGACCACCCGGCCATGCATCAACATCGAGGGCCAAGCCGAATATTCATGGCGCCAAGCTTATGCTGTGTATTTGGTGGGATCAGAAGGGTGTTGTGTACTATGAGCTGCTAAAACCTAACGAAACCATCACTGGGGAACGCTACCAACAACAATTGATGCAATTGAGCCGAGCATTAAAGGTTAAACGGCCGGAATATGCCAAAAGACACGACAAAGTGGTTTTTCAACATGACAACGCACGGCCACATGTTGCAAGAACCGTCAAGGAAACGTTGGAGGCGCTGAATTGGGATGTGCTACCCCACCCGCCTTATAGCCCAGACATAGCCCCTTCCGACTACCACCTATTCAGATCGATGACGCATGGTTTGGCTGAGCAGCGCTTCACTTCTTACGAGGATACCAAAAAATGGGTCGATTCGTGGATTGCCTCAAAAGACGAATCGTTCTTCCGGCGCGGAATCCATATGCTGCCAGAAAGATGGGAAAATGTTGTAGCTAACGATGGACAATACTTTGAATAATATATATTGTACCGTTGTTTCTAAATAAATGCTCAAAAACCGAAAAAAAACCTTTAAAATTAATTCCAACCCCCAATATTAATTGAATATCATAGATAATATATTCCAAGTTTGGCTTAATTATACCAAGAGACAAAAAAGTTACAGATTTTTGAGTTGCAAAAGTCTATTTGGAGCCACTGTGCGACTTTCAGCCTTTGTTTCGTTATACGTACAGATGCAGTTAGTATGTTATTAATTCATAACTAAAATAACACTGTGCAATTAAGAACTTCTTTGTTGTATCGGAGATACCACTGCTTGTTTTTAGTAGAGGAGCACTCCCAGAACACGACCTCATACTCAATTTTGTCGAAAAGGTCTCAATTTTTTTTTAAATTGCCAATTCAATATGCAGGTAGGCCCAACCTATTGAAATAATTCAATTCAATAAATGTCGGCACAACAAAATTCGAACACTTCAACTTTAAAAATAAGTTGAAAAAATTGTGATAGCCTTGAGAGGTGAAATCAGGTGCGATGAACTCCCAACATGTCCTTCTTTAAGAATTTCAAAAAAGTTTTGTTGTGCTTGTTTATTTACGGTTTTGGCCCACTGTTTTAAAATTAAAAAAAAAATAATATTAGTTATCAAATTATTAGCTCGGCTTTTTTTTTTGAGCGCGAGTGTACTTTAATGGGAAGTGTTTAGGAGAAACACACGACCTGATGCCACCAGCTCATGTGTTTTTTAGGTACACTCCATCAGACCTATCTCTTTGGAATTACCTTAGTGTCCATTTTATGTAGTATACAATTTTTTAACCATTTGAATAAATAAAAAATTGTAAAAAACATCTTTTCAAATAGTTGAAAATTACACCGTGTTAAAAAATTATCATTTTGCGTATTATAAATAAACACCTAACAGGGTACAAACAAACATCTTATCTGATATTTAGTTTTTTACACCGATCACACAGTGTTTGATGTAGAACAAATTAGGTGGACAAAAGTCGAAAAATTAAAGTAATGGTTTTTATACCAAATAAAATTTTTTGTCAAAATACATATTTAAAACAACATTTTTGAGTACGAAAGTCAAAAACATTATGCTCGTACCATTTTTACAACGCAGCAAAGTTCATATTTCAATATTTAAAAATAACAGAAAATATAATTAAAATTAATGCTTCACTTTGAGCCCATTTAAAAGAGTGTTACTAATTTTTTTTTAATATGGATATCATTTCTGGTGGTACGTTTTCTTCATTTTGTAGGTTTTCTTAATCATATCAATTTTTGTGTATTTGAAAAAAGACATTTCGAAATACACTGAAATTTAAAAAAAAAATATAAAGAGTATGTGCTTTTGATAGTGATTAAAAAAGAGAATATAAAATTGTACTATTTCCAATCCAACTGTTTCAAAGTATTTTCTTTTTTTTAATCTGTTTCTTAGCATCTGTTTCTTAGATGACCTTTATTTTCTGCTTTTAAGGGAGCTACGTACCAGTAAAATCGTGTCACCGAATAACAAACGCAAAAAATACCTTCTGAAATCGCTCGTTATCTTGAAATTAATTTAGTTAAGTTAAAGCAAGTTAAATTTGTCATTGCTCTTCTATTTAAAAATCGAATAGGACAAAGGCATATAATTAAATCTTTTTTGAAAATTGTAGCCCTGTGGTTAAGCAAAGCGTTTATGCTAAATAATAGCCATAATGCAAATAAAACGCCTGGAAGGCCCCCTAAGGAGTTTTTCTCAATGCTTTGTGAAAAAACTTAATACAGAAAAATAGAACACTTGCTTAACGGATTAATGCTCACTACCAGAATCCGTTGAGTTTCGCTCTTGAAATTTTCAGCATAAATTTGTATTAATATTAGACGGAAAACTGAAGTTAAAAAAAAATTCAAAGGATTTGGGTGTGGTATGCGTACACAGAGAAAACAACATTTTCAAAAGTTGCAGAAACGTGCCACTTTTAAAAACGTTTAACCCAGATTTTGCACTACTAACGTTTATTTGAATTTTAAGAACGAACATTGTAAAATAAAATAGTAAAACGTTAATATTCATTTTAAAAACGAAAATTTTAAAACTACATTCTGAAATGTTCGTTTGATTTTTAACAATGGACATTTTAAAATGCAATATTAAAACGATTTTTCATTTTAAAAACGAAAATTTTCAATATTTCCCATTAGTTCAAAACATTTTCCAAAATTCCCATTTTCATTATTTTTATTAATTAAAAAGCATTTTATTGGTTTTCAAAATTATAGTTTTATTTCAATTATTTTATCATCAGCTATGTCACATTTCGTTCAAATATGTTAAATGATGATAGTGTATCCCAGCGTCTATAAAAAATAGCATTTTCCAGATATTATTAATTTTTTTTAAATACTTAAATACCTACTCAATACTTAATACTTAATACTTAGTTTGAGTGATGAAATCGAGAATGAAAAATATTTTGACATGGATTTAATAATTGTGAGCTTTTTAGATCAAGTAAATTTGAATATTTTATTTTCTGAACAAATATTAAATACACTATCAAATATCGAATACTGAATCAATGAAACATATGTAACAAACAATTCTTAACAAGAGTTTTTAAACAAAGTATGTGAAACCAACACCCTCACTCGAATTGTATATATATATTTATATAATCATTTTACTATGTCATGTTAAAACGTTCATAGTTGTTTTAAAAACGTTTCATTTTTCTTTTTTATTTAAAAATGTGCGTTTTCAATTTTGTGTGACGTAAAATATTTTTAAAAATATTCATTTTACCCTACTATATCATAGTAAAAGATCCATAGTTGTTTTGAAAACGTTTCGTTTTACTTTTGCATTTAAAAATGTGTGTTTTCATTTTTGTATGGCGTAAAATGTTTTTAAAAATCTTAATTGTACTTAACGTTTTTAAAATGTGCGTTTTTGATTTTTTTGTTTTCTCAGTGTATGATCTTGAACGCAAATGCAAATCAAAAACGAGAAATAAAACAAAAAATTCAAAATATAAGAAAAAAGATAAATTTGAAAATTATTATTTCGTAGCGTAGGTGTTTAACCTTAACCTAATGCACTTTTTAATTCCATTTTTTTTCTTGATGATATAATAATAAAGCAAAAAAACTCACCTGAGTGACGTTTTTGAGGTTTTTTTTAAATACTGCACTGGAGCGAAAAAGTAAACAAAAAGGCTTTAAATGTCAATCTTATAATTATTTTTTGGAAAAAGCCATGGCAGAATTAGAGAAGGTATATGCATTTCGGAGAGAAAGACAGCCGAAACTGTCAAAATGAAGATGACAGCTCATAGAAAAGCGGAAAATGATGAGCAAGCGAAAATTGGCTGCATTCCGTGGAGTCAACTGTTGTGAACTGTTAAAGTAGCGATACTTTAGTGAACGATGTTTTTCTCTGAATGTGTTGTTACTTTAAACAATAAAAAGTTGAAAATTATTTAATTTCATTCATATAATTGTTTAATTATGTAAATAATTTAATTGCAAAGGTTTCAAATTTAATTGTAATCAATTATCTGATGAGCTTTTGCTTACTCATGGGAATTCTTAGATACTATAAAATGTTTCTTGTGTTTTAAAAGTTAAAGAATGAAATATGATAAAAAATATATTCTGAATTTATATTTTCTGAAAAAATATATTTTCTGAAAAAATATAACAGAATCGTGAATAAATGTTATTTCGTAGATATGTTGGTAACGATGTTTTCCCTTTTAGGCATCGATATTGTATTGTATTTATAGAATAATTTGTCATCACTCTGCTATCATATCCATGATACAAAAATTTATCAGGTAGCCTTGACAACAACCTATTTTCTCACGAGCTGCGATAAACGAACGTCAAACAGAAGAAAACAAAACGAGCGTTCAATAACAGTTTTTTTTAATACTTTTCTTAATGCACCACCGCCTCCGCTGACATCGTATCATGGAGTTTCACTTTCTATCAACAAAGAAAAAGATTAATTATGGAATTTATTAAATTGCATACTTTATTTACAACTTAAATAAAATTTATTTAGTTATGTTCTTTGTGTGACACAAAACATTTTTGATATCTCCATAGCACACTCTCGTTTTAATTTTTTTTTTTGTTTGACGTACGTTTATCGCAGCAAAAATTTTCGCAAATTTTGAAAATAAATTTGAAAATCTAATAATCTGGTGCACTTTTGAGGAAAAAGCGTTTTTTCACCTTTTTGGTGAATTTTAGAATTAAAATTTGGCAACACTTATGAACTTCTCGGTTACTTAAAAAAAGCTCAGCTATGTATTTTGTGAAGTGTAGACACAAACCCTTATTCGCAATTCAGCAGTGTTGTCAGCTCGTTGACAATTTTGAGTTTCTGTTCCTAGTCTCGCCACGCAGACGCCCATCACTGAACTTTTGAACAAAGCAACGTTCTAATAACGTTGAATTTTATTCACCTTCGCATTTTTTTTTATTTTATGAATTGCAGAAAGAAACCCTTATAAAAGCTTTAATTATTTTCAGCTATTTTCGCACTTAGTAAAATTAAAAAGTAAAATTACGTTCTAATATATTATGAACATAAAAATAAAAAACACAAAAGAATAATTCTCAAAAACATTTTCAACATATTCAAAAAACCGGCGAATTCGTTCGCCTTAATTGTTCTATCTCGCACGATCTGTGTCAGCTTACTTTTGCCGACAATATAAAGTTCTACTGTTACTTTTTCGTAAAGGCGGATTCAATGACCACCTTCAGCAAGTTTTTTGTGACAGCTTTATCTGTCTTATCGACACTATTTAGTTTAGGTCGTATTTAGATCAATTCGCACACAGCCTAATGGCGTTTTCTCAACGAGTATATATCTATAAGAGATTTCACTCGTCGCTCGTTATTTTTTACTCGCCGATATTAGCCATCCATCGACAGGATAGGGTATTTTGATGGGACATTTATTTTATACCCCTTCAAAAGTGCCAGTTTGTTTACATTTTGTTTTATATATTTTGATCATTTTGGCTGCGTGCACAAGGGAGCAAAAAGATCGGTATTTATTAATGTGCTTGCCTGTTTCTTCTTATTTGAATATCTGAAGAAATATTGCAAATTTTATGAATAAAAAATAAAATATTACAGCTTCTTATTTGCATGTGCATGGTTGCCGAGTTTATTTTGTTTCCAGCTGGACATTTTTGTTGTGATTTTGTTGTAGCTATATTTTGGTTGCTGCTGCAGACAAGGATTTTTAGATATTTCATTAGCTGAATAGAAAGACAGAATTCTGATACGGCTAATGTAATAATTATTGGATAATAAAAAAATGTAGCAATAAATAGAATTGCTCTAGCAGTATTTAATAAATTTCAAATAAAACAAAGTAATATTGTAGATTTAATTAATGAGAATAAAAGTTATATTTGATACAAATTTTATAGGTTATTATATATATGTATGTGTGTTTTTTTTCTTTCATCTTCTTTAGTTTGTTTCTAGCTGGACATTTTCCTTGTAGCAATATTTTGCTTGCTACTTTAGATACTCAACCATAATTTTTAGATACTTCATTAGATCAATAAAAAGATGAAATTCTGATGATTCGGCTAATGAAATAATTATTAGTCAGGACTTGAAAAAAATTTTTTTAACAAAAAAAAAATTTAAAAAATTTTTTTCAAGTCCTGACTAATAATTATTTCATTAGCCGAATCATCAGAATTTCATCTTTTTATTGATCTAATGAAGTATCTAAAAATTATGGTTGAGTATCTAAAGTAGCAAGCAAAATATTGCTACAAGGAAAATGTCCAGCTAGAAACAAACTAAAGAAGATGAAAGAAAAAAAACACACATACATATATATAATAACCTGTAAAATTTGTATCAAATATAACTTTTATTCTCATTAATTAAATCTACAATATTACTTTGTTTTATTTGAAATTTATTAAATACTGCTAGAGCAATTCTATTTATTGCTACATTTTTTTATTATCCAATAATTATTACATTAGCCGTATCAGAATTCTGTCTTTCTATTCAGCTAATGAAATATCTAAAAATCCTTGTCTGCAGCAGCAACCAAAATATAGCTACAACAAAATCACAACAAAAATGTCCAGCTGGAAACAAAATAAACTCGGCAACCATGCACATGCAAATAAGAAGCTGTAATATTTTATTTTTTATTCATAAAATTTGCAATATTTCTTCAGATATTCAAATAAGAAGAAACAGGCAAGCACATTAATAAATACCGATCTTTTTGCTCCCTTGTGCACGCAGCCAAAATGATCAAAATATATAAAACAAAATGTAAACAAACTGGCACTTTTGAAGGGGTATAAAATAAATGTCCCATCAAAATACCCTATCCTGTCGATGGATGGCTAATATCGGCGAGTAAAAAATAACGAGCGACGAGTGAAATCTCTTATAGATATATACTCGTTGGTTTTCTTTTCTCGCCAAAAAATTCTACCCTCTGATAGCGCAGAATTTTTTAAATTTTGACCTGAACTCTAAAAATGTTGACCTGTTCTTAGTCGAGAAGAGAACATAAAAATGCAACTTTTATTTCAATGTTGTGTTGGCTGCCCTGCTATATCGAGAAACATCAAATAAATTGCAGAAATCTTCCGTGAAATAGCAATCCAGCAATTCATTTTTAATAAAACAGACCACCGATGTGGTTATTTCGTTAATATCAGCTATTTTATGTTTACTTATAATAAATTTTTGTACAGAAGAAACTCACTGTTTAATAAAATGTCAATACAATGTTCAATATTTTCTAAACATGTCACTTTTTTGTTTCTTCAGGTGGTAGCATTTGAGGGCAGAACTCTGAAACCGTTGATCTTGAGAGTGCAAAAATACTGCATTTTTTTCACTTTTCAGGTCAAAATTTTCGAGAAAAGAACACAATTTATTTTTAGAGGTCAACATTTTTTTGAGAAAAGAATAAAAGTGCAGAATTCTCAAAGAAGGCAGAAAAAATGCAGAACTTTTTCGAGAAAAGAAAACGCCATAACTTAATCAAGTCAAAGAGAATGCAGTAAGTTTTTGCAAAAAACTTGCAAAACTTGCTGAAGGTGGTTAGTGAATCCAGCTTAATGGTGCAGGATAGTGTCCGAACGAAACCGGAATTTTGGCCGAAACCGAAATCGAATATTCGGCCATTTTATAATATTCGGCAGAAACCGAAACCGAAACTGGTTATTAATATAAAAATTTAAGTTTTTACAAATGATTGTTTTAACTAAAAGAAAACAAAAGTACAAAACAAGTATTATTTGAATATTGAAATTTATAATAATTAATTGAAGTTTACTATAATATTAAATGAGATAATTTTTTATTTTATTATTTATTACACACTTGCAGTATGCAACTGCAATGTACATTTTTTTAGAACTACAAAACAAGGTATTTCTGTTTTTGTTAAAGGTGTAGTATTATTATTAAAATAGAAATATATATTTCGTTTTCTTTTCCTTTATTCCACACCACAGAATTCGTTCGGAAGTTTTATTATCAATTTTTGGCTTAAGTATCTATAAAACTTTAATGTCAATTGCAATAGAGATGATAATATCGAAAATGATAGTATCAAACTCATAAAATTAACCAAAGTGTTGTGCGTTAACACGATAAATCAAATTATAGACGAATTCATAATTTTTGTTTTGTACAATGCGTTGTAAATATTTTTATTGAACCAAAATTATATATTTGAATTAAATGACTAATGCAAGAAATTTTGGTATAAGTCAAGAACAGCGACAATTCTCTTTTTTAATATATTTTGTTGGATTATACGGACTTTAACCTCCTTAATCCAAATCCAAATTTCAGGCCAAATTTTTTTTTGTGTTCCGCGTTATGGGTATCAAAGGTAATGCGAGTACCTATGCAACGAGGTATCAAACATGAAAATCCATTCATAACTTTTTAAGATATACCTATTATTATATTTACAATTTGTCTGGAAAACTAGTGGTTTCCCTTTTACGAAAGCACGACACTAAAAATGTGTATATCGTTAAAAGTTAGGCATGGATTTTCATATTTAAATAGGTACCTTGTTGAATAGTTACTTAAATTACCTTTTTTATAATACCCATAGGGTGTAGTTCTGTTGAAAAATTTAGACAAATAGCAAGATTTGTAGGCTATTTTTTTCCAACTTTGGATGCCTATAACTTCTAAACCAATTCCTAGCGGCCTGCAATTTTTTCAGATTTGCAGTAAGGAGGCCAAAATCCATATAATCTGGAAAAAAAATTCAAAATTATAGTTGTCGCTATTCATGAAATGTTCCGAAATTTTTACCAAAAGTTTCGGCCAGTTTCGGTATTGAGCCATATTGAGGCCGAATAGCCGAAACCAGCCGAAACTACCAAAAAGGGCCAAAACTGGCCGTAACCGAAACCGAAACCGAATATTCGGTCGGACACTAGTGCAGGATCAAAGCTCATTTATAAGGTTGTGGCACTTGAGAGCGAGCTCGGTCGAACTGTCAGAATGGATGAAAATAAATGAAGAAAATTAATGCTTAGAACAAAGAAAAGCACAGTGACACTTCGAGCAAAGGCGGAAAAAGAGTACATTTCTCTCAAGTGCCATAACCTTATAAATGAACCTTGTGCAGGATTTTCTAATTTAATGAAGCCTACTCTCTTGTTCAAAAAATGTTTTATTTTAACAATATTTTTGCAACAAAAATACTTTTGTGAAAAAAAGTTCACAATATTAGATATTTTGAAATAATAACTAAAGCAGAAGAACTTTGCAGCGAAGAAATAAGGACAGATAACAATACTGTTTTATAACTGTATATACCCTGACCTCTTCAGGTGTATCGTGATAACAGACTTGACACCAGCTAACTAAAATAATGAAAAAATTTTAAATATCCTGTACCTTCCTGGTCTAACAATTGTTTCCCATTGGACTGGTGTACTCCAAAACTTTAAAAATATCTTTTATACGAAAAAAATATATGACACGCTTATAGAGAATTTTTCGAGCTTAAAAACAAAAGGAAAGAAACTAAGTTTCAGTAGCTGTTTATACTTCTTGGTAGCAGTTTTTAATCGCTCGCTGTTTCGTTTGTTTGTTTTTAATGCGCAATCCCGAATCTGTAAATACCCTACACCTGAAGAGGTCAAAGTACATTGTGAAAAAGTTTGTAACGCACAAAAGAAGGCGCAGCCGGTATAAAAGTGCATATATATTCTTGATCAGCGTCATAATTTGATTGAAAAGTGATTTCGTGATTGTGCAGGTGAATGTTTTAAAAGCAATCGACGAAAGTAGGTCTACATGTATGTATTTTCATGCGCTTACTTAAAATCCGTTTTCTATCAGGTCGAGTTTTTAGATATAGGCAAAAATATGCATACGGTTCTTTTTCTATTAATTGGACCATATCTTTTTAGCGCATCGGCCAATTTGAATCGCCTTTTAGGGGCTTGACTAAGTAATATCAGACGTAGCCATTTCTGTTTACTCAAATTCATTATTTTTTGTAGTTTTGAAAATATTGGTCTTCAAAATTTCACATTTAATGCAGATTTACACCCGTGTTACTTATGTTATCTTTCCATACATTTTCAAAAACTTATTTTTGGTCGGATAGACAATATTTGAAATTTTAATAAACCTTTTTAGTGTTTGCCTATACAATAGATGGTTTAAGAATTATTTTATCATTTCCAATTCGTTAAAAATATATAGTCCGACTTACGGTAAAAAACCTTTTTTCACATTTTTGCCTATATCTCCAAAACTTGATCTGAAACGGACTGCGGACATTCATCTTCTCTGGTTCAAAAGTTGACACTTATTTGTAAACCTGTGTTATTGTTAAAAATTTGTATGTTTTTCGATAAAGTTCCTTGAGCAATTTTACAGCTCTAGATTATTTTTGACGGTGTTTTTATAAATGTGGTGGTATTTTTACATTCAAAAAGGTGGCAGCATTAGTACCGTACACAATACATGTTGACCCTATGTGTATTGTTTCAAGTACTTTACTGTCTGACCAGAATCATGTCGTTGTCGTGTCGGTGAGAGAGAATCGCTAAGAGTTGACCCAGAATTATAGCGTTGGCTTTGTCGTTTTGCTTTTATTCAATCTGCCATTGTTGATTTTCTTGAACTTGCTTCAGTGTTCTCATCGTACTTCGATTGAACTAATAACTACTCCACTTCCGTTTTTTTACTACTTTTTGCAATACTCTTCATATAAATTTACTGAATTTTCAACTGAAGGCTACTCCTATCATTATTAGAGCAAGTAGGAACACTGTTTACTCGCTACATTGGTTGACAGATTCTTCAAATTTTGTTAAAATATGGCAATATTTTTAGAGAGAAGCTGAGAGAGCTGTCCAATAAACGACAAAGTCAAAATAGAAATAGAAACATTTCTATCTTGGCGTTTTCGTTGTCGTATTCTGCCGCAATTTTCTCCCATAAGGTTTGCATTGTCTCTGTCAGCGCTCTGCCTGCCGACACGACAACGACATGATTCTGGTCAGACAGTAAAGCTGCAAAATTTCTCTAGCTAAATTTTGTCAGGATTCGACTCGCGTCGTTTCATCACCGAGGTCGTGAAGCGCGACTAGCCAGCTGTAATTGTGTTTGTGGTCCATCCGCTGATGCGACCGACACAATTAAAGTACAGTTTTAAATAGAATCAAAAAGATTCATAATTTGTGATGGCGTTATAATTTTTAAGTAAATTGGCCAAATAAATCTCTACACCTTCTGTCAGTCACAGGAGCTTACGGAGTAACGTTAAAACACATAAAACATAAATTTTGTCAGAGTTTTCATAGAACTGGCGGTATTTTCACATTCAAAAAGGAGGTAGCATTGGTACCGCACACAATACATGTTGCTGTCTTTTTTTTTTGCGTATCTAGTTGACTTTTCTTATCGTGCTTTAAAATAGCTTGAAAAGAGAGCTTTTGTCTCGCAGTGAAATAGAAAAATTTTTTCAACAGAACAGATTTTTCAATTTAGTTAGCTTTGCGCATGGTAGAAGGATAGAGGTATATGTAGCGCTAACTGTGCTCTCTTTCCATACTGCCATGTCTGTCAAATTTAGCTGTGTGGCGAATGGAAACAAAAGAAAATAAAGAAAAAGTTTTGCTTCGTTTAGACAATTCCGGCAGTATGCTTTCATCTGGTGCATATACCTGTATTCTTCTACCATGGCTTTGCGTACATCTTGTTAAGCGTGGCACGCAACCATGGCAGAATTAGAGAAGGTATATGCATTTTGGAGAGGGAGACTGCCGCAACTGTCACAACGAAGTTGACAGCTCATACAAAATCTGAAAACGATGAGAATGCGATAAGAAAGCGAAAATAGGAAAGAATAGCAAAATGCTTGAGTTTGACAATTCTGGCTATGAGAAAGAGAGCGCAGTCTGAAATGCATATACCTTCTCTAATTCTGCCATGCACGCAACTTTTATATTGCTCGAATAGAGCTTAAAAAGGGAGACCTTTTTTTCTCACTGAGAATAAGAATACAGAAATTCTATGGTTATGCTCTTTTAGATTTAATTAATTATTTAAATAACAATTAGCACATTTACATAGCTTCACTTTTAAATGCGTGCCATAGCTACCCAATATAAAAAAAAATATAGAAATAGATCCTACCGTTCTCTAGCTCTGAGGTGACTAGTATACGTGAGTCTCCTTTTATATAATAGTATAGATATATGTTTATGATCTTTACTACAGGAAAAAGAAATAATTCAAATTTTTCCGATATTTATTTCTATTTATTAAACATAACTTTGAATTACACTTAGTTTTAACAAACATAAACAATGAACAAGAACAACAAATTCATCACTAAAAATATCAAACGAAAGATTTTTTTTTTAGAAGATTAAATGCTTTAAAATAGTTTTCAAAAATATAAATGAAAAGAAAACCAAAATTTTTCTCTATTACTGCATAAAAAGGAATTCTACGTCTATACTTACGATACTATCGAAACTGTATCTTTTTCTTAACGTTTTTGTTGAATTTAAAGAAATGCCTACTTTTTAATATTTTTGAAAATAAAAACATATATTCATATATGAGGCAAAAAATATTTGGCAAGAAATATTTCAAGAGATAAATTTCATGATATGAGTGGTCTACACTTGAGATATACAGTCGTGTGAAAATAAATAGGGACGTCTATATTTTTATATTTGAAGCTGCATGAATTATATACAAGGTGCAACAGATATAGCATTAATTCCCTCGGCTGGTCATTCTTCTTGATAAGGCGAGTATAACATTTTATGGAGTTTTCTCCCACATTGTAAAACTTTAAAGATACAGGTTTTGGTACGTATTTAGAATTATTGATCTAGAATCTATACTACTCACCATAAAATAATATTTTGTATTTTAGAAAAACTATCAACTTTTTCATCAGTATATCAACCACATTCGTGCTGTAGCGGAGATAAAATTTTGAGATTATCCAACGAAAAATCAACAAATTTTGTATCTTTTCTTTTAGCGGAGCTGTTATCATCGAATGTTAGAATTTAGAAAAAAACTGTTGACTAAGTGTGTTTTAACATGAAAACAGACATTTTAATTTTTGACGATTACAGCTCCGCTAAAACAAAAGATACAAAATTTGTTGATATTTGATAATCTCAAAATTTTAGCTCCGCTGCAGCACATGACACGAAAGTGGTTGATATATTGATGAAAAAGTTGATAGTTTTTCTAAAATACAAAATATTATTTTTTATTTTATGGTGAGCAGTTTAGATTCTAGATCAATAATACTAAACGCGTACCAAAACCGTAAAACACCCTGTATCTTGAAAGTTTTACAATGTGGGAGGAAACTCCATAGAGTGTTATACTCGCCTTATCAAGAAGAATCACCACCCGAGGGAATTAATGCAATATCTGTTGCACCTTGTATGTAATTCATGCAGCTTTAAATATAAAAATACTGGTGTCCCTATTTATTTTCATATGACTGTATATCATAAAATTCAATTTGACAGTTCGCATGCAATCAAATATTGTAAGTGGAGATACTAGGTCTGTTCGCGTAGTCGAATGCAAACGAAATATTTCAAAAGTTTTTACTAGAAAGTGCCTGAAAAGCGTTCGTTTACTGAGAGAATTGGGTAATAGAGAGGAAATCACATTTTCTCTCCGTTCAAGTTTTTAAAGTTTTTACAAGAAGAATTTCATCTTGTAAAAAGATGAAAACTGTCAAATGGTAGCTGTGTGTGTTGAGTTTTTTTTTTGATTTTCTTAGACGTATTTGACATTTTTCAATATTTTACCAGAAAGCGATCGTTTACTTTTTAAAGTTTAAGTTAATTCTCTCTCAATTTTATTACTTTTGACGTTTTTCATTTTTTTACCAGAAAAGTACGCGAACAGACCTACTGTGTTAAGCTGGTTTTTCAACAAATTTCAAATTGGAAAACTGACAAATGCATTATTTTAGTTATGAGGCATCCTGTCTGAGTAGAGTAACCGATGTCACCTTAAAAAAAGTCTCATTAAAATTTAATTGAAAAAAAATTGTTTATCTTGGATATGAAATTTCATATACTGACCTAAATCTTTAAGTAAGTACGAATGTCCATCTAGCACAATCTTAATTTTTGTCCTGCACCTTAGGATGTTTCCTAGAGCACCAATCTTTATGCGTTCATTAGCTGGACAACTGACACAAATAAAAATTTCTGTGTCCAGAAACCTGCAGTCAAATCACGGAACACCAGGTCAAGCTATGAGAAGATCTCAAATTATATCAAATAAAGGTCTTGTAAAGTTAAACCGGTTTTATTCGTCTAATGGAAGAAACAGAAACACAGTTGTAGTTGTGCTGAACGAAGATAATTTTTCCGCAGTTGTTGATGGTAGAGTTCAAGCAGTTTTGAATTACGAACAGAATGGTCGTGTGATAAAGCTGATAGATACAACGGTGCCAGACAAATTTAAAGGACGTGGGTTGGGAAAGATTTTGGCTAAGGTCAGTGACGTTTAAGAATACATTTATGTACAAAAATTCTATTTAGAAAATTGGAGAAATTTCTTCTACTCCCCGATGCACAGTGTTGCAAGAGCAAACTTTTTTTTACAACCAGGGGCGGATTCTCTAACTGAATTTTAAAGTGGACACTTTTTCTGACTGAACTCACCGACTTAAAACCAGTGAGTTTTTGTGACAGCCCGTGTTCACTTTAAAACTCACAATTAGAGAATCCGCCCCCAAAACGTTTAATAAAAATAGCCAAAATGTAAAAAAATAACCAAAATATTCACCGTATTATAAAAAAGAAACAAAACAAACTTACATACCAATTTGTACTAACTACCCGAGTAAAAATATAAGCGGGCGAAAAGCAGTCGATCAGCAGCCAAAAATGAGCCGCACGGCCGTACAAGGGCCGAAGATGGCCTAAAAATAATCAAAAAAGCCTAGCGGCCGAAAGTTTGGTCGAACAACGGCCGTACAAGGCCTTAATTAAGTTCTACGTTCGCTGAATGCCCGTAGTATGCCACCAACTTTTTAAAAGCTCTTAATCAACAGCAAACGCATGCGCAACAAAAAAAGCAAATCTTACTCTGCGATGGGGATGTTGATAGTATCGCCACTTGTGTGTGCAACAAAAGAATTTTTTGTATTTGAAGTTAGTTGTTGGATTACATTGCCCAAGTGAATTTTCAATTAAAACAGTAAAATAATGTTTTTATTATATTTTATTCACTGTATTCAATAATATTATCTGGTTATTCAATATAAACTTTTCCCCAACTGTAATTAAATAACACTGCTCATTTTCATTGTAGAATTATCACAGTTCGGCCTATGTACAGCCGCTGTTCGCCCGTTGTACAGCCGAGATTATTTAAAAACGGCGTCTGTACGGTCGTAGTATGACCCTTGTACGGCCGCTTTTTGGCTAAAAAGACCTGCAAACGACCCTTGTCGAGAAAAATATTTAAAATTATGTCCTGTTTGGTTGCTGTTTGGCTTTAGTCAGAGGCTTTATTTTTACTCGAGTAGTTGCAAATAAATTCTTACTTTTGCATGCTGATTTTCTTAATTTTGATTTTTTTAAACAAATTTCCTTTGTCACTGAACAATTTTTTTAATTAACTAATTTTATTGAATTAAAAAAATAGCCAAATGAAAAAAAATCACCTTCTAGAACAGTGGTCATCATCATTGATGTTATACGTACAGTAATTTCTGTATTTTACAGTAATTTTAAGTGTCGTACAGGCAAACGGTTGCTAGTGAATAAAGTGCAGTAGTTATGAATTTGCACCCTAAAACTAACACATAGAAACACAAAAAGAATTTTTGCGAAAAAATTTTTTTAACATCTACGTATCTTAACTTTTTATTGTAATATTCCTTTTAAATAGCAAAATTGAGAAATTTCTTTAAAAAAGCAACACTTCATCAAAATATCTTTGTGAACTTTGAACGTTTTTGAGCCAACTTATAAAAAATGTTATCAAACAACGCCAGAAAATGCAAATTATTTTAACACCAAAAAATCCTCAAATTCAATTTTTTATAAATCTATGGAATATGTTTATTAATATACCATATACAAACTGATAAATTAAACTACTTGTGATTGAAATAAAAAGACTATGTTACAGGCATACGTATGGTTCAAACCCATTGTGTAAGAAAACAAGGTGACCGCGAATTTAAATTTTTGTTGTAAAGATCCAACACATTTGTTGTCAAACCATACAAAATCAACTTTTCTGTCTCTTTCACTCATTCAAGTTTGACAGTCTTAGCAAACGACGTCGACATCACTTACACCTTGATTTCTTGCATCATGTCGCAAACCTAATAGTAACTTTTTAAATTATAATATTTTTTAATTCGTTGATTAATTTTTTGTTACTTAACTTTTTAACTTTATTGAAGTATTTTTGTTTTTGTAAGTATGAATAAAGCTTTTTATTACGAATACTTGCGTTTTTTCTTAAAGTAAAATTACTGTAAAAATTTAAATTACTGTGACAGTAAAATTACTGTAAAACATGAGTTGATGACCAGCGATGTTGCATCAAATTTGTCTGTAAAAACAGTAAAATTTACTGAAGGGCACAGCATTCAGACAAAATTGATGTAACATCACTGGTCATCAACTCATGTTTTCCCATGCACATGTTTGTACCAGTGATGTGATTTTCATTTTGCTAAAAATCCCAATTCCAAGTGTAAAAATTCTTTTTTTGCTCACTTTATCCCTTCCAAAATATTCTGAATTCTCGCAAAAAATCCGTCCAATTTTAATGTCAAAATAAGCAAAACAAATTATGTTTGCTTCTTTATATGTATGATTATTGCGTTATTTGGTATAAGCACCACAACGTTTGTATAAGATGCTGCGATTTGTATAGGGAGAAAAAAGTTCCATTTATACCCTTTGAAAATTCACCTTGATCTATTTTATAATGATTTCGAAAATATTTTGGATGTAACGAAAGCCGTCAGTGAGTTAAAATTTTTTGCAAAAACCCACAAAAATTATTTTTTTCATTGTAAGTTGTAAGAACACAGTTGTAAATACACTGTCAGAAATTAAGGGCCGGAAAAAGCTCTTCCAATTTGCATCAAACAATTTAAAAATTTTGCAATCGGATTAAGATACTGCTGTTTTTCATTTATTTTTTTGGATTTTTTTAAGTTATTTTCATTGAAATTCAATTAACTTCTTCATTTCTAATGCGATCGTCACTTTCGAAAGAGCGTTGTTTAAAGAATTGCTTAAGTTGTTACATATTAAAGCTTAAATATTAATTATAAAATAAACACCTACTGAAAAGTATTATAAGAAATTAAAAAAAAATGGAAGTAATGATGTTATTTAAATTTTTAAAGTTTTTGTATGGAAATCAAATAAAAAATATCAAAAATCTGTGAATAAATTAAGAGCATTTTCAACCTTTATTTTCTGAAATTTTTTTAACTATTACACCAGCCAATATATTTACGAAAAACATGTTTTGACGTAGAATTACGTCTTACAGCTCGGTTTGTATGGCAGTCATTTTCACAAATTTTTTTCAAGCACATTTAAGAATGATAGTTGACACTTTGGGGTATACCTACAGCCTTGAACATTCATCGTACAAAGAAAATAAAAATGCCAAAATATCAGCTGGAGTGCGAATAAAACGAATATCTAACTTTGTAGCTTCTTAAATAAAGTCACAAAAAAGCTAGCTAAATCTAAAAAGAAAAAAATTCATATATTCGTATGAGAAATGCACAAGCTGCTTCAGTAGAGGCTAATGCTGTTTTTATGGTTGTTGTTGTGTTTTTTTCGTTTGGTTCGTAATCTTGTCGTTCGTTGTTGTGCTGCTTTTTTGTTGTTGTTGGTGTTGTTTTTTTATTAATATGTATGTAAAATATACATACACATCAGTTGCTTTCATTTTTGTCGTTTCCCAGATAGCCAATCGCTTCAGTTGAAAACGGTGTGCACCTTTAAAAGCACTGAAACGGTCCGCTCGTTGTCAGCAAACTATGCATTATGTGTTTCATATAAGCGTACCATTTATTAAGTTGTATATTAATTTTATTTGTTGTAAAACAATTGTAACCTTTTACTTAAAATAGTTTTTAAAAAGCTACAAGACATAAATTTCAATTCGATTCTTGATAAATATAAAAAAAGGACTTTACAATTATATAGAGAACGGTTTATAGGTACAAAAACATGTTGTTTTCATAGCAGAAAATTTCATACCGTTTAGCTGGAACAGTCACTTTCATGGCTTGTTGGGTTGTAATTAGTGTCCGACCGAAACCGGAATTTTGGCCGAAACCGAATATTCGGCCATTTTATAATATTCGGCCGAAACCGAAACTGGTTATTAATATGAAAATTTAAGTTTTTACAAATGATTGTTTTTACTAAAAGAAAACAAAAGCACTACTAGTACAAAACAAGTATTATTTGAATATTGAAGTTTTTAATAATAATGTGAAGTTTACTATAACAATAAATGAGATAATTTTTTATTTTATTTTTTATTACACCTTCCAGTATGCACCTACAATGTACATTTTTTTAGAACTACAAAGCAAGGTATTTCTGTTTTTAACACGATAAATTAAATTATAGACGAATTCATAATTTTTGTTTTGTACAATGCGTTGTAAATATTTTTATTAAACCAAACTTATATATTTGAATTAAATGACTGATGAAAGAAATTTTGTTATAAGTCAAGAATAGCGACAACTCTCTTTTTTAATATTTTTTTGTTGGATTATACGGATTTTAACCTCCTAAATCTAAATCCAATTTCAAACCGCTGGCAATTGGTTTAGAAGTTATAGGCCTCCAAATTTGCAATATGGGCTACAAATCTTTCTGTTTTTTTTAGTGTTCCGCGTTATGGGTATCAAAAGAAAGGTAATGCGAGTACCTATTCAACGAGGTATGTATCAAACATGAAAATCCATTCATAACTTTTTAAGATATACCTATTATGTTTACAATTTGTCTGAAAAACTAGTGGTTTCCCTTTTACGAAAGCACGACACTAAAAATCTGTATATCCTTAAAAGTTAGGCATGGATTTTCATATTTGAATAGGTACCTTGTTGAATAGGTACTTAAATTACTTTTCTTATGATACCCATAGAGTGTAGTTTTGTTGAAAAATTTAGAAAAATAGCAAGATTTGAAGGCTATTTTTCCAACTTTGGAGGCCTATAACTTCTGAACCAATTGCGAGCGGCCTGCAATTTGCAGTAAGGAGGCCAAAATTCATATAATCTGCAAAAAAAAAATTCAAAATTATAGTTGTCGCTATTCATGAAATGTTCCAAAATTTTTACCGAAAGTTGGCCGAATAACCGAATCTAGCCGAAACCGCCAAAAAAGGCCGAAACTGGCCGTAACCGAAACCGAAACCGAATATTCGGTCGGACACTAGTTGTAATACAATAGAGAATACAGATGCATGCAGTTAAAGAGCCAGTATGTGGCTACAAAAAATGTATTACTACTAGCCAAGGTCGCCAGTTAAAATTTGAAACAATTCCGACAAAAAGTTACTTTTTTCACAGTAACATAAATTAAATACAACAAAAATTACCATGGTAAAGATAAACAAAAAGTTTTCACCGCAATATAACAATATTAAAAAAAAATCCCATGATCATTAAAAATTACCACAAAAATACCACGCGTTTTAAAAATACCACAATAAATTCCATATGCATTTTAAATTGCCACAAAAATCTCATTCGCATTAAAAAATACCACAGTAAGTCCCATATGCACAAACATTTTAAAAAAAAGACACAGTTTCGATCGTAAGTATGACGTAGAATTCCTTTTTATACAGTAATAGAAAAAAATTTCTTGTTTTTTCATTAATATTTTTCAATACTATTTCAAAACATTTCATCTTTTAAATAAAAATTATTCAAAACAAATTGCTAAAATAGACAATCACCCAATTTGGTTGCTTTCGTTCAATTAAACACAATTTTTCCTTTTCTTAATAAATTTCTTCAATAATATCTTATTTTTTTGGAAAAAGTACAGGCTATAAGCAAAAAGTATGAAAACTTATAAAATATTTTGATTTCTTAACAAAATTTGCAACTAATTTTGTTTTTTTTTTATTATTTTTTCTGAAAAACACGAAAAATCCTCAAACATTTATTTTATTTCGCCGGAGATATATACTATTAAAAGGAAGAAACTTTTTTTTTAAAAACTGCACTGGACAATATCTCGAAAACCGAGTGACAGAAAAAACCAATAATGACATTTTTAGAAGCACTGACCAATTTTACATTAGGCGTTTTCGTTTATTTGTTAGGAGCAGAACAAGAACTGTAAAAAAACCATGCTCGTGTTCTCTATTTTGTTTCGAGCGAAAGAAGTAGACTAATCGTGTTATTGTATAAGTTAACACAATCACCCAGCAACCAACAAATTGCTGAATAAACATCACGCGGAGACAGCGTGATAGCTGCGCTTCATCAGCAACTTGCATTTGTTTGTTGAAGTCATTGCTATCTGACATCAATAAATAAATGCAATTGGACACGAGGCGCTTGATCATCAATTCTTATGTTCGTACGAGCTAGCTTGGCTTGCTTAAGAAAATTGTAAGTTAGTTAATTTTAGATTGTAAACCAGAACGGTTTAGTTGCCACTAGAATAAGTTGTTTAAATAAATAAAAAGTGAATTAAATTACTGGCGCCCAACGGGTATATGGAACCAACAACTGCTATCATCAAGCAACAAAAACAACACAGAGATTCATAAACAGCTACGTCAAGACCGACGGACACTGCAGCAACAAGGAAAAAGGCAACAACAATAAGAAACTGAAATTAACTCAAATATCAACTCAAATATTTGTGGAGAAATATCATCAAGCACACAGATTCATAAACAGCTACGTCAACACCGACGGACACTGCAATAACAAAATAAGACAACAACTGTTATAATAATATCATGTAAGTGGAGTGCTGTTGATATTTAAAAAATTTTTTAAGTAAATAATTTCAATAATTTAAGACAATTAAAGTGAGTTTTTGCAATAAATAAAATTGAATACTGGAATAATTCCAATCTTTGTGTGGGCCACCGGAAAATTTAGTTGGTGATATTTTACTGTGAATAAAATTCTATTTGAAATTTTAATTTGGTAGGGTCACAGTGACCTTTGATGAGTGATAGCGAACTAGAAGATTTATTAAGGGATCTTCAAAATTCCCCAGTTGGTCAGGGTAGTAGCACAAATCACGAAACGAAACAGAATTTAGAGATGGCATTAACGCCAGAGCAGCTAAAGACATTGATAGAGAGTGCTGTTAATAGCGCACTTGCAATACAGGAAAGGTGTTTTGAACAGAAATTGGAAAATATTAGTAAAAACCTAAGAGATATAACGGTTAGTACACCGGAAGTAGAGCAATACAGAGAAGCAGAGATTATTGAAGGAGTGTTATGTAAAGAAACTTTAGATATAGTAAAATCTTTACCGGATTTCGAGGGCAGGTATGAGACATATGTTTCTTGGAGAAAGGCTGCGCACACTGCGTATAAAATTTATGAAAAGTATGAAGGAAGTTCCGTTCATTACCAAGCTCTTGGTATCATACGAAACAAAGTGACAGGTTCGGCTGACTCGGTACTGGCGTCGTTTGATACTCCTTTGAATTTTAGGGCTATAATCAATCGACTGGATTTCACGTACGCCGATAAGCGGCCAGTATATCTAATAGAGCAGGAGTTATCAACACTACGACAGGGACAATTAACTCTTTTACAATATTACGACGAGGTAGAAAGAAAACTTACACTCCTTACGAATAAGACAATTATGTCATACGATAGTAATTTGGCTGCATCTCTTAACGAAAAATACAGAATGGATGCATTACGCATATTTATATCTGGCTTAAAAAAATCGCTAAGCGATGTCCTTTTTTCAGCCAGACCGAAAGATCTTCCCTCCGCTTTGGCTTTGGCCCAGGAGGTTGAATCTAATCACGAACGTTACAATTTCGCTAACAATTATGCTAGGAGCATAGAGGACAAAGCTCAAAAAAATGAACAAAGGCAACCGGCTAGAGACAGAAGCGTGCCTGGGAATAACAATGGTGCCCCACAAGGTAAAAACCCTTATTTTTATAAAAAACAAGGGCACCTTAGTACAAATCAACGGAATCAGGAACAGGAGCCAATGGACGTTGATCAGTCATCACGTCTTAGGCAAACCACACTATTTCAACCCAATCAGGGACAGATTCATAATAATCAGTGGCGAACACACTACCAGAATAGGGGACAAGAACAAGCAGTGAAAAGACCAAACAGTGGTACCGAAAGATTTACAGCACCAAAACAGCAAAGAATCAATCATTTAGCCCAGGAGGAGGTCCCACTTAACCAAGAGGCTTATCAGACAAACGCGGAAGCGGAGGTTGCGGATATCGACGATGAACTTATAGAATATGATCAGGTTAATTTTTTAGGCATAACTCCCTGCTTCCGTACATAGAGAGAACGATTGCAGGGAGGGTAATCAAATTATTGATAGATACGGGAGCTTCAAAAAATTATGTTAAACCGTTACAGGAATTGAAACATGTGGGACTGGTAAACAAACCATTTTTAGTAAAGTCACTTCATGGCTTTAATGCTATTAAACAAAAATGTTTTATGAATCTATTTAATACTAACACAACCTTCTTCATACTGCCCAATCTCTCCACGTTTGATGGAATAATTGGGCTAGACTTATTAACACAAGTATGTGCAACACTGGATTTTAAAAATAGAGAGTTGAGGACTCATACTGGGTCTGAAACCATCAAATTTTTGAATTGCGAAAATGTAAATTTGACAAATATAGAAAACATAGAAGTGCCTCAGGCAATATCAGGTGCATTTCGAGAAATGCTTAATAATAGAATGGGTGTCTTTGCGGAGCCCGAAGAAGGACTACCTTTTAATACTAATATCGTTGCTAATATTCGCACAGAGAATGAGGAACCTATTTATTCAAAGCTATACCCATACCCAATGGGAGTAGCTGATTTTGTGAATACAGAAACTCGTAACTTGTTAAAGAATGGTATAATAAGGCCATCTAGGTCACCTTACAACAACCCTGTCTGGGTTGTAGATAAAAAAGGCATCGATGAACACGGAAATACTAGGAAACGACTTGTCATAGATTTTAGAAAATTAAACGCAAAGACAATTGCTGACAAGTATCCTATTCCGAATGTGAATGTTATATTGTCGAATATAGGGAAGGCAAGGTTCTTTACAACATTAGACCTTAAATCAGGTTTCCATCAGATCCTGCTTGCAGAACGCGACAGAGAAAAGACTGCTTTTGCAGTGGGAAATGGAAAATATGAGTTCTGTAGGTTACCTTTTGGTTTAAAAAATGCGCCAAGCATTTTCCAAAGGGCAATTGATGATGTTCTTAGGGAACAAATAGGAAAATCATGCTATGTTTACGTGGATGACGTAATTATTTTCTCTGAAACTATGAGAGACCACGTCAAGCACATCGCTTGGGTCTTAGATAAATTGTTTGAGGCTAACATGAGGGTCTCTCGTGAGAAGTCTAATTTCTTCAAGGATAAAGTTGAATATTTGGGCTTTGTGGTGTCTAGGAATGGAATTGCGACAAGTCCTAGCAAGGTAGAAGCAATTCGAAACTATGAACAACCAACTACGCTCTTCAATGTCCGATCGTTTTTGGGTCTAGCAAGCTACTATAGATGCTTTATCAAAGATTTCGCATCGATAGCAAGGCCGTTAACAGACATACTAAAGGGCGAAAATGGCAAGGTTAGCGCTGGACAATCAAAGAAAATACCAGTGAATTTTGATGAAAAACAATGCCAAGCTTTCAATAAACTTAGGAAAATTCTGGCATCAGAGGACGTGATGTTACTCTACCCAGATTACACGAAGCCATTCGATTTAACGACTGACGCTTCCTTATGTGGTCTAGGGGCGGTCTTGTCCCAAGAAGGGAGACCAATAACTATGATTTCAAGAACCTTGAAAGATAGGGAATTACATTTTGCAACCAATGAGCGTGAGTTGCTCGCCATAGTCTGGGCGTTAAAATGCCTTAGAAATTATCTTTATGGCGTAAAAAATTTAAATATTTTCACAGACCACCAGCCCTTAACGTTTGCGGTTTCAGACCGAAATCCAAACGCCAAAATAAAGCGGTGGAAAGCTTTTATTGATGAGCATAATGCTCAAATTTTTTACAAGCCAGGGAAGGAGAATTACGTCGCTGATGCACTATCACGACAGAACATTCACGCTCTAGAAGAGGATACACAATCCGACATCGCTACAATACATAGTGAAATATCCTTGACCTACACTATCGAATCGACTGATAAGCCAGTCAACTGCTTTCAGAATCAGATAATAATAGAGGAAAGCACAGTTTCATCAACACGCACCTTTATTCTATTCGGAAAAAAGACTAGACATCTCATACATTTCTCTAGTAGAGAAATGCTAATAGAGAAAATACGCGACGTAGTTAAAAAAGATGTAGTGAACGCAATTCATTGCGAACTCCCAATTTTGGCATTTGTTCAGCATGAATTAGTACAGGAGTTCCCATCAACATCATTCCGTCATACAAAGAAAATGGTGATTGATGTTATTAATAAGAACGAACAAATGGAGATTGTGGTTGCAGAGCACAACAGGGCCCACAGGGCCGCTCAAGAAAATACGAAGCAAATCCTACAGGATTATTTTTTCCCGAAGATGACTCATCTAGCAAATGAGGTTGTCGCAAACTGTAAAATATGCCAAAGAGCAAAGTATGACCGTCACCCACAAAAACAGATGATTGGCAAAACACCCATCCCTTCGTTTGTAGGAGAGATGTTGCATATTGACATCTTTTCTACAGACAAGAAATATTTCCTCACGTGTATTGACAAATTTTCTAAATTTGCAATTGTTCAGCCCATAGCCTCGAGAACTATATTAGACATAGAACCAACAATTCTTCAACTTTTAAATTTTTATCATCGCATCAAAACAATATTTTGCGATAATGAGCCCTCTCTTAACTCCGAGACAATAAGATCACTTTTGTTCAATCATTCCAATATTCAAATTGCAAATGCACCACCGCTTCATAGTACTTCAAATGGACAGGTGGAGAGATTCCACAGCACCCTTTTGGAAATTGCTCGGTGCTTAAAACTTGATAAATGTACCAACGACACGGTAAAGTTGATACTTCAGGCAACAATAGCTTACAACAAAACCATTCACTCGGTCACAAACCAGCGTCCAATAGACGTGATCCACTCATCTTCTCCGGAGTTGGAAGTGGAAATAAGAAATAAAGTTCATAAAGCACAGGAAACACAAATGCAAAGGCTTAACGAAGCAAGACAAGATAGAACCTTCCAGGTGGGGGAAAAGGTACTCGTAAAAACGAACAGAAGGTTAGGAAATAAGCTCACACCTCTGTATATGGAGGAATCCGTAGAGGCTGACCTGGGGACAACGGTTCTCATAAAAGGGAGGGTGGTCCATAAGGACAATGTGAAATAGTATAGTTTTTAATTATATTTTTCTTTTCGTAGGATTTTGATTGTGTTCCTTTTTGTTACGACATCGACGGCTAAATTAACGGACTATTCGAATTCGGATTACATCCCGGTTACTGAAGGAGAAGTGATGATCTGGCAAGATTTTGAATACTTAAGGCATACTACGAATCTCACAATGTACTCGGAATTCGTCAAAGAAACAGAAGAGCTCAGGAACCATTTGCCCCAGTATCATATGAAAAAAATATTGGACGTTGACATAGGACATATAAAGAGGCTACTAAATGTAATAAACGTTCATCATAGGCACGCAAGGAGCATTAACTTTTTGGGTACTGCGTTGAAGGTTGTTGCAGGGACTCCAGATTTTAATGATTTTGAGAAATTGAAATTTGGACAGCAGGAGCTCAGTGACTCAGAAAATAGGCAGATCCTCATAAATACAAAAACACAGGAAAAAATTAATAAACTGACAGACACAGTTAACCTTATCATCAAAAACACAAAAAATAAACAAATTGACTCAGAGTATCTGTATGAAACCTTGCTTGCTAGAAATAGAATTTTAATATCGGAACTAGAGAGTTTGATGTTGTCGGTAACCCTCACAAAGGTTGGAATAGTAAATCCACAAATTTTAGATTCAAATGATGTAAAAAACATTATCAATGAGCGCTTCACAAATATAACTATTACTGACCTAATGGAGGTTGCTAATGTCAAAGTTCTATTAGATAATAATTTTCTACATTTTTTAATTAAGTATCCCAAGCCAAGCTTAGCATGTAAAAAGGTTACCTTGTACCCCGTCCAACATAATTATACAGTTCTTCATTTCGCTGGAAACAACAATGTTGCAGACTGTGGAAACCGAGTATTGGCGATCGAAAATTGCAGTGTAACATTAACATCAACATTTTGTAAAGAACTACCTGATGCAACGTGCGCACAACAACTCCATTCTGGTGGCATTGCTCACTGCAGTACTCGACCCAGTCACCTAGCTCCACTCATAATAATCGATGAAGGCGTTATCATCATCAACGATCAAACGGTCACAGTGGAAACAAGTAACGATACGCAGCAGATAGTCACTGGAACGTTCTTACTCACCTTCGAAGATGAAGTCAGAATTAATGGATCGTTATACAAAAACCAGAGAAACATCATAAGAAAGTCTCCAGGCTCAGCAACATCTGCGTTACTCAACATTACCGATCATCAAGAGATATTGAGCCTACCGTATCTTAAGAGGTTGAATATCGAGAACTTGCGACACATTAACCAAATTGGAAAGAGTTTAATGATCAAACCGCTGCTAACTTGCTCCGCTGTACCTATAATTCTGATAATTTGTTTTATCTCTTTCAAATTGTATCAAAGGCGGAGGAGATCTCGCCTGCGGCACTCCATTCAAGCCATTATTGAAGGTTTGAAGAAGCCCGAGGACGTCCTTCGCTTAAGTGAGGGAGGAGTTAACACAATCACCCAGCAACCAACAAATTGCTGAATAAACATCACGCGGAGACAGCGTGATAGCTGCGCTTCATCAGCAACTTGCATTTGTTTGTTGAAGTCATTGCTATCTGACATCAATAAATAAATGCAATTGGACACGAGGCGCTTGATCATCAATTCTTATGTTCGTACGAGCTAGCTTGGCTTGCTTAAGAAAATTGTAAGTTAGTTAATTTTAGATTGTAAACCAGAACGGTTTAGTTGCCACTAGAATAAGTTGTTTAAATAAATAAAAAGTGAATTAAATTACTTATACACTCGTAGCAAGACGAAAGCGCTCTCGACGCCACTCTACGTGCTCTCAATCAAATGGTAAAATATTATTTTATTTTATTTAAATATATCGCGAAACATGAGCAAATAAAAATGTTAATTCTACATTTGCTTATTTTTCTTGATGCTTGTTTTTATCACAGTATAATAATAAAAGTCGTAGCGACAGTTCTAGCTGCGGTCAACGAATGCCAAACAAAAGAAAATCAAAACGAGAGCGTGCAATGGTTGCTATGGCAGCTGATGCATAATATAGATATCAAAATTGTTTAACATATGCCGCGGCTCGTGAGAAAATAAGTAGTTGTCAAAGCTACCAAAAAGTTGTTTTATCATGATTTTTATGATGCTGAAAGAAATTTTTCAGAACACTTGGTATAATTATTTGATAAGGTAGTAGCGTAGACTGGCTTTTTTCTCATCGATAAAACTTATTTTAGTTTCGGTGTAAGTGTATTATTATATGTATTATTATGTATCGAAACTGGTTCACTTTTTTAAGGGGCAAATATCACATATCCGTTAACGATGAGACATAAATCGAAAATAGTTTGATATCTTAAATGCTCAACCTCTTAATATTTCTTTTAAAATCTTTAATTTTTAATATTTTCGCATTTATTGGGCTTTGAAAGTGGCATAAAAAGTTATTTTTTTTCTTTAATTCCCAACACACCAAAATAAATAAATAAATTAAAATACACCTTACTTTTACACAGTTTTTTATCACAATGCCAGTTTAGAAAAATAACTTGAGTCAATACATTTATGCCTTTTTTATCACAATTTAATAATAATAAAAATAACATGGCATATAATAATAAATGTTTTATGTGCAATATTTGCTTAAATAAATTACTTCAAAGTATGAACTCGTATGAGTTATTCCGATAAAGTCAGTCAAGACTTTAAAAACATAAATAAGAAACAAAATCAGTACGAGCTTGAAATTGATTAAACCGGCCATTTTATGCATTTTTTTCGTAATCACTTGGTACGATTAATATGAACTATATTGAAGTAGTTTTCGTGAATAGGTCTAATTGATGCTTGCGACTTTAATAGCGCATTCTTTTCTGAAAAGCTTCTGCATTTTTTTACCTCTTTAAAAATACTTTTTCAAAAATGTTAAAAGCAAAAGTATTACAAATGCAGAGTTTTCTTACCTGTAAAATTCGAAGGTTCTGCATTTTGCCCTCTAGAAACATAAAAATCGAATAAAATAATTTTGACATTTCATATTTTGTGTTATGAGATGCAAAAATTTGCCATTTTGAAAAATGTCTGAAATTTAATCCAATATCTTGTCGATTCAAGTGGTTAATTTTATTAAAAATGAATTGCTCGATGAATATTTGTTCAAAATGCCTTGCAGTTGGCACTTAACATAACCTCAATCGAAAATACACAGGAATTCACAACAATAGTGCAGCCAACGCCATATTAAAAAAATTTTGCATCTTTTCCGTTCTTTTCTCAGCTCAAAAGAGGTCAGGATTTTGTAAATTCAAGTCAGAATCTATAAAATACTGCACTCTGTGTGGGAAGACTTTTTTTTAAAGAGAATGCGCTATAAGACTTGTATTATATGTACGGTGACCATATTTTTTAGAGCAAAATACAGGACAAACATACAGGACAGGTATACATACGAGTTCATTAAAATGTATTAAAAACGGATTAGCTTATATTACGCTTTGTATATTGATTTGCTATTTTGATATTGCTTTTCATAAGGTAAGTAAATTTTATATTAATATTTCAGATATTACTTGTTCATTAACCTTCAAACGCATTTGATCTTTTGTAACGTAAAAGACTTTTAGTATCAAATCGACACTATGCATTACAACCAAAGATTTGAGTTTAATACTACGGAAAACCAAATTTGTTTTCTTATATTCATGTTAAATTAAAATATTTATTTTAAAAAAACTCAAAATAAATCTTCCACATTTGTTTGTCACATTAGAAATATTGAATTGAAATAATTCATAAAATGTTAAAATTTGTTTGTTATTCACCAACATTTAAGAAGTTTAATTGACACTTTGGGGTATACCTGCAGCCTTTAATATTCATCAAACAAAGAACAAATTTATGCCAAAACTTTAGTTAGAGTATGAATAAAACGAGTATTTAACTATGGATATTTTCACTTCTTTAATAAAGTCACAAAACAGCAAAATCTAAGAAGAAAAATTCATATATTCGTATGAGAAATACACAAGCTACTAAGGAGCTACTAATGCTGTTGTTATTGTTGTTAGTTTTGTTCGCAATCATGTCGTTTGTTGTAGTTGTTCTTATTAATATGTATGTAAAATGTAATTCTGAAGTAGGTATAATAAATTCAAATTTTTCCGATTGCATCAAAGTTTAACCAGCATAAAAAGGAACAAGAACAACAAATTCATCACTAAAATATCAAACGAAAAATTATTATACAAAACAAATTTGTTTTTAAATAATTTTCATTTAGAAGATGAAATGCATTAAAATAGTTTTGAAAGATATAAAGATTTTTCTCTATTACTGTATAAAAAGGAATTCTACGTCTATACTTACGATACTATCGAAACTGTGACTTTTTTTATAAAAGTTTTAAGGATGTAGTCTGGTGATCCGGCTTAATTTTCTAGGTTTATTTCGGAAATGATATTTATAAGAAAATAAAATAAAATTGTTTTTAGTTTTTATTTGTTAATATTAACATGTTAAGCTTTAAAAAATTTTTTATTTTACTATATTTTTACGTCCCAAGTGGGCACAAAAAGTGTGTAGCTTGCGCAGATGATGTTGGCACTTGAAGTTATATGAAACAATAAATGTAAATAGTTTATTGTGCTGTATGCTTGTCATTCTGGCAGGTAGTAAACATTTTCATTAAAAAATAGCAAAATAGCGGACTTCTAAATATAAATTTTCATATATTACAAATTTTTTTAGAAAATCGGGAATTATTAAAAATTTACAATTCTACTACTACGAGAGCCATTGGCGTGCAGAATTACGTATTCAAAATTCAGTCTTATTGGTTCGATAGAATATTTTAAAATACCGGGCCGATCAAAAAACGTTTCGAGAAAAACGTTTTAAAGTTCTAACAACATACTACTACTTTACTTACTTAGTTGGCGCTACAACCGTATGTCGGCCTCATCTAAGAATTTGCGCCAGCCATTTCTGTCTTTCGCTTGCTGGCGCCAGTTGGAAATTCCAAGCTTCGTCAGGTTGTCCTCTACTTGGTCTTTCCAACGAAGATGCGGTCGTCCTCTTCTGCGTTGACCGCCGCTGGGTACCGAATCGAATGTTTTCTTCACTGGAGTATCGTCTTTCATGCGCTGAACATGACCAAGCCAGCGAAGCCGCTCGATTTTAATGCGCTTGACTATGTCGATGTCAGCGTACAGCTCATACAGTTCATCATTCCACCGTATTCGGTACTCGCCATTAACGCAGATTGGTCCGTAGATCTTACGAAGAATCTTTCTCTCGAATGCTCCTAAAGTCTTTTCATCTAAACTGCTCAGCGTCCAGGTTTGTGATGCGTAAAGTAGGACGGGCATGATGAGCGATTTATAGAGCGTGATTTTCGTTCGTCGAGAGAGGGCTCTGCTTCTCAATTGCCTACTGAGTATTTTGTCTTATCTGCATTCACTGACAGACCCATTCGACTTGACTCTCTTTCTAATCTGGAAAATGCTGCACTGACTTCACGCGTATTATGACCAATGATATCTATTTCATCAGCATACGCAAGCAGCATAACACTCTTGTAGAATATTGTGCCACTACGTCTCAGATCAGCAGCTCGGATGATCTTTTCCATCATTAGGTTGAAAAAGTCGCACGATAAGGAATCACCTTGTCTGAAACCTCGTTTGGTAATAAATGGTGGGGAGAGGTCCTTCCCGATTTTAACTGCGCTGCTGGTGTTGCTCAGTGTCATCCTGCAAAGTCGTATTAGTTTTGCAGGAATACCAAATTCAGACATGGTGGAGTACAGGTGCTTCCTTATTGGGCTGTCGAAGGCGGCTTTGTAGTCGACAAAAAGATGGTGGGTGTCGACTTGTTTTTCTTGAGTCTTCTCCAAGATTTGTCGTAGCGTGAAAATCTGGTCGATGGTGGACTTTCCAGGTCTGAAGCCACACTGATAAGGTCCGATCAGTTCGTTTACAATGGGCTTCAACCTTTCACATAAAACGCTCGACAGGACCTTATATGCGATATTAAGAAGGCTTATTCCACGGTAATTGGCACAGATAGTGGGATCGCCTTTCTTGTGGATTGGGCAGAGCACACTGATATTCCAATCGTTCGGAATGCATTCTTCCGACCATATTCTGCATAGAAGCTCGTGAATGCATTTAAGTAGAGCTTCGCCTCCATTCTTAAACAGCTCAGCAGGTAAGCCATCAGCTCCCGCGGCTTTGTTATTTTTAAGCCGAGCTATAGCTGTCAGAACTTCATCATAGTCGGGCAGCGGAACCTCAACGCTGTCATCCAAAATTGGGGTTTCCGGAATATCATCTCTATTGGCGGGATTGTTGTCAGCGTCGCCATTTAGAAGCTTAGAGAAGTGTTCCCTCCATAACGTCAGTGTACTCTGGACATCTGTCACTAGATTCCCGTTTTCATCCTTGCAGGAAGAGGGCCCGGTTATAAAACCATCGGCAAGGCGTTTTATTTTTTCGAAAAATTTTCGTGCGTCATTCCTGTCACCATACATCTCAATCTTCTCCTGCTCGCGCTTTTCTGCCTCTCTTTTTTTCCGCCTGAAAATATGTCTCTCTTCCCTCCTCTTTTCTTTGTATCGCTCCTTAGCAGCGCACGTTACAACCGACTGCAGGGTGGCTTTGTAGGCGGCGTCTTTCTCTGCAGTGGCGTCGCGACACTCCTGGTGGTACCACTGGTTTCGGCGAGGGCGTTGGTAGCCAATCACCTCTTCAGCAGCCGCACGCATGGAGTTGGAAATGTGTGTCCACTGCGCGCGTATATCATCGATTGGAGGAGTGCTTTGAAGCAGGAGTGAGAGTCGAGTGGCGAAAGCATCGGCTGTCTGTTTCGATTGCAGCATATCGACGTCTGTGTAGGGTTGCGTGTATTCTTAGCTGCGCACAGACGTGTACGAATCTTGGCTGCAACAAGATAGTGATCCGAGTCAATGTTTGTACCACGGATCGTGCGTACATCCAATTCACTGGAAGAGTGCCTTCCGTCGATCAAAACGTGATCAATTTGATTTTTAGTTTTTTGATCAGGGGACATCCAGGTGGCTTTATGAATATTGAGATGCTTGAATCGACCCTTGATGCGGATTATGGCAAGTCGTTCGTTCACAGGTGTGAATCGCTAACAACATACAGCGCGCAGTTATGAGGCGCTCTCGATTATGTGCTATAACTTCGTTAGTATTTTGAATTTTGGTCTGAAATTTTTGTAATATACTCTGAATATGTTGTACTTTCGAAATACATTCAATTATATATGATTTGTTAAAACTCCGGCACCTCACTACATCCTTAAAACAGGCTTCGTAGAATCGACGAACGTAATTTTCAATAAATGTAAAATGTATTAATATATTGTGAAATGGCATTCGGAGAATTTGAGAAAGTCGCTTGTTGCACTTATTGTGGTTCAAGGTCAATTTCTGGAACTATTACCGTATTTACCAGCAAATCAATTTGTACATTTTTGGTTGTACCAATAAAAACACGGTTATTTCTTAGTCACAGTGCCAGTTTACACTAGCTTCACTCAATCGACTCACCGAATGTCAAATGAAAGTGAGTCGAAAAATTTTTTATAATTTTTAATACTCTTGCCTCATTTTATTCACCTTCCCACTTCATCTCTTTCGTAGACATCAAATTGAAGGCCCAACCAAAATAGACGATTTGCTCCGTAACGAGTTGTTATTTTAATGTTGTTACCCAAAATGAGCAAACGTAACTGAACGAAACTAAACGAAACAGTTTGACAAGACGTATTATTCCATAATAACCAAACTGCTATCGTAACACTCGTCAACAACAGCTGTGCAGAGTGAGTTTTTATTTTATTTTCATCAATTCGTTTCAATTTCACCATTATTTCACTCATCTTTCACAAATCTTTATAAAAAATTAAGAAATGCACAAATTAAATAAATAAATAACACTAAGTTGCCAACAGATCAGCTGATTCAGACGACTTGAGGAACTCGTTTAATTTTGGGTTTAATCCATAACGAGTGCAGACGTTCGTCTAGTTGCAATGGTTGCGCCTTAAGTCGGTTGATTGCATGGTATGATACAGGTAGACCGGAGAAACAATTTTATATTTTGTGTCAATAAAGTTGCTGATATGTGTTTGGTGCCCGTGTCGGTAAAAGTCCAACCTCTACAATAAAGAAGTGCCAGTTCTGGAACACCTTGGGCAGGCACAATGTACGAACGAAGACCGAATCAGGCACTCGTCAGTTTATTGTGTCCGAATATAGTCGCTCGTTTTTTAACTCTTTATTGACATAATACAGACTTCCAACGGTACTATTTCAGGTGTCTTTCAAGGTACTTGTTGGGTATGTTTCGAGTACATTGTAGTTCAGACTCGGGCCAGTTTCGATACATATCTTCTACTTTATTGACACAGTATATGAATTCTTTTCTCGAGACCTGTTCGCTGAAACTCGTTTGCACTCGGCTTAATATCAACGTACCATTAATTTTTTTTTCATAAAGTTCGCAGTTTTTCGTTACTACTCGTAGCTTTTTTAATTAAAATTGAGTCCGATACTCGGGACTTCTGTGCCTAAGGCACATATTACACGAAGATCGTTGATCGGCGTTCAATGAACACTTTTTTACGCTCTTTTACATTTTGATCGTTGGTAGGTCACATGATGATCGTTTCATCGCGATCAAGTCTTGTTTTTTTCTTTATTCCAGTAAGAATTCTTGTTAAAAATAAGGGTTTCATGTAACTTTTTTTTTAATACCTTTAGTCGAAAAGCAGCTCTCAGCGTTTTTTGACAGTTTCGCATTGAAAGCAACAACAAAAATATTTTGAACGCCGATCAACGATCATCGTGTAATATGTGCCTCAGTAGTTTAGTACGAACACAAATTGTTTCTCGGGAGATGCACGAGATGAGAGCATATTGACGTTAATGTCAGAACGAAGCTGACAGCTCATATAAAATATGAAAGCTAAAAAAAGTTAAAATGCTAAAACTTCCTTGTTGTTTTAATAAAAAAAATTTTAAGAATGCTTCTTTGTGGTGTTTCTATTAATCTTGAACTAATTAAAACTTGATTATTGCCAAACTGTATTGGAAATAAAATAAAAAATTATGAACTGCAAGCTGGGAGCGCAGCGGCAGAAAAATTTCTAGAACACGCCATGTTTCATCGCCGCCGCCGGAACACAAAAAACGGTAAAATTTCTTTATAAAGTTGCTTCAGGCACAACATGCACTTAATTTATATTTATTTTAAATCATAAATTGCGTTTTATTTTGCACAACACAAAACTCCAAGTGGAATAATACAATTTTTTATTCCTTTTCTTTTGTTTGCATTCGCCACACAGCTGACTTTGACAGACATGGCAGTATGAGAAAAGTACTATCAGCACTGCAGCTACCTCTATCCTTATACCATGGTCGGTTAAGTGAAGCCAGTGTAAAATAGCACATAGACACCCTGTGCTAGTAGAAAACTTGTCAACATATCACTTTAGGTTATATGTGCCCACTTAAATTCTTATAGCCCAAACAGAATAAGCATAGCCAACACGCAGCCAACAAAAGAAATGTCAACATAGAAGTTGGTTGCCTTGCAACCCTATGAAATGAACATAATAAAAATAACCAACACGTAGCGAACGCAGCCGACACAAAAATGCTGACGAACTTTTAACTTTTTCCGCAGCCAACGGTAGCGAAATGTCAAAATACATAGTTCAAATTATAAAACTTAAATTTAACTAAAACATATTAGTCCAAATTAGTAAAAAAGCAAACAAATTATGATATGCAAAAGGCAGTATCTATTAATTTTGTAAAATATAACAAAATATTGTAAGCATAAAGCTCTATCTGCGTTATCAACACAAATTCTATTCTGGGCACAACATTTCGTTGGCTCCATTTTCGACAGCTCGCTGCGTGTTGGCTATGCCTATTCTGTTTGGGCTATTACGGAGAATCTCTATCCCACGTTAAAAATATAGAAATCTGCAGTTAATGCAGTGAATACATTGAGCCTGTTCTCACGCGCCTTACGTTAGGCGGAGCAACGCACTAAAGGCTTGATTACCCAAGCGTAACGTGAGGTGGCGCAGCGGGATGTAGCGTAGTGCTACATTGCCTCGAGGATAAGCGATTACCGAAATCGTAATCCAGCGTAGTGCAGGGCATTCATTTTATTCTAGTTGGCTTATTTACTTCTCCTCGTCAACAAAAGATTGCATCCTTTCTTATATAGTATTAAAATTTACAAAAATATGAAGTTAAACATATTTTCTCGCTTGTAACACAGCTGTCGAACTGTCAAAAATCGTAACGTTGCGTAGAAATCTATTTTCTATAGACTTCTACGTTGCGTCACGCCACGTTACGATTTCGGTAACGACTTGTACACATTTATCATTAAACAGATTAAGCTTGACAATTGGCAACGTCGCGCTACGTTACCTTACGCTTGGGTAATCCAACCTTAATTTTGACGTATATAGGTAAGGTGGGAAGTGGGAAAAAGACAAGTTATGTAAGGCAGCATTTTCAAAAATTTTAAAAATTTTGCGATTCATTTTGACGTTTCATTGTTTCATTGAAGTTTCATTGTTTGTCATTTTCCTCTTGGTTCTCTTATATTTGCAAATAAATTTTGTGCAAATAAATTTTGTTTCGCATTGGTTGGGTTTTCTTTTTTAATCATTTCTAATTTTTTGCGTTGCTGTTTAATTTAAGACTTACAAAGTTATGAATTTTCTGAAATTTAGCAGCACATTTCATTGACTGTTCTCGGAATTCAAAATAAGGCGGTCTTAAAAAAGTCGGTAGTAAGAACACCTGACAGATGCATAGTGTCAAAATAACGCCATTACTCTGCCTTTTTTAAGGCAAGTGAGAACAGGGTCATTAACGACGGCAGCGACATTACGACATCTGTCAAATTGTTTTTACATGCTTTTCTTATGGAGTTTGTATATGCGTGAATGAAACAATCATATGATTTGTGCATGTTAATTACTTTTTCTTCATGTCAAGTCGTAATGTTGTGTACTCGGGAATGTGTTCAGTGCATGATTCTTCGAGTTAAAGAATTATTTTTCATTCATAATTTCATATCATATAATAAAACATAAAAAACCTGAAATCATAAGAAATATGAAAAACACTTTTCTTATGCCCATATAACACGATGTCCGTTTGCTCATCGTACAAATAATTTTGTTGTTGCTTCCAATGCGAAACTGTCAAAAACTTTGGAGAATACAACAACCATATTGTAAGGCCAAAGTGCGCCGAGCAAACGGAAATCGTGTAATATGGGCATTTCAATGCAAAACTGTCAAAAATTTTGGAGAATACTACAACTTCCATTAAAACAACCATATTGTACGGCCCACGGTATAATTATTTGACGAGTGGCGATGGGTAGTTGTCAAAATTAGCTGTTCATGCAATTAATCAAAGAAATGTGAAAAAATAAGCAACGACTTAAACATAATTGTCAAAATTTGTGCTAGCCCCAGGGGCTACTACTAAACAGGGGCGGTGAATTTGCGCTTCATTTGCTTGTGCTGGTGGTGATGGCACTTGGAGAATGTTGGATTGCAAGAAATTTTGCACTGCACTTCCTTGTGCTGCTGGTGATGGCACTTGGAGGATGTTGGCTAGCAACAAATTTTGCACTGCACTTGTTTGTGCTGCTTGTGGTGGCACTTGGAGGACGTACGCCAGCAAAGAAAGACAATTTTACTTTGCTGCACTTGCTGATGCACCGGGAGATAGGTGGGCCACACACACGCACACACAAACTCAAGCACATTCGTTTTTTTTAATTGTATTATTTTGTTATTTTTTAAGTTTTTTAAGTTTACAACACTACAAGTTTACGAAATAAGTTGCAAGTACAAGCACTCGTATTATATATGTCGCAAATTGAATAAAATGCAAATGAAATAAAATATTTGCGCTAAAATACTACCGAAATGTGAAACGTCAAAATTTTTAACTATCAAAATTTCATCGTCCATTTGACACAGCAAAAAAGACAAATTTATTTCAACACACACAAATTTTATTCAACCTGATATTTTCTATCCTACCACGACTGAAAAGTTTCCTTTTAACACACAGCCTATATAAACGTTGTTGAAAACAAAAATTTCCCAGCTAGAGCAGTAACTGTTACATACGGCGTATATAACACGAGCGGTCACACGTTTTGCGTTACGTCCATATAAAATTTTTCATACAAAACTTGTGACCATTGCTCAAGCGGTGATCAAAATGTCACAAGGTTTGCATCTCTGATTCTCATCCGTGTGATCTGGCATCCCTTTCAGCCACACATGTTTTTACAATGAGAAAAATATATAGCTTAACTGCTCACACCAATTATAAATTCAGTTGTGCACTATCCTCCCCTCTCCCTATGCCGTTGTGTCTAACCCTCCCCCTAGCAATCGTGTTAGAGCTCTGGCCTCTTATATGACAAATTATAAACACAATTGTTTGAAGTTTTTGCATTAGTTTTTTAATAAAATATTTACCTTCCGGATAGATTTAGCATTGATTATAAAATTTTAACCAGCAAACAATTATAAAATAATAATTCAGCATGAACAGCACATAACATCAAAGGCACATTTTCGCAGTTGCTTGTTTTTCGAACAATTTGTCCCAAGTATTCTTCAGCATTTATTCAATTTCTTAATCTGAAAATAAAAATTATTAAATATCGTATGCACTATTTTTAATATATTTTCAAAAACTTCCATTTGATTGAACCGCTTTGTGTTGCATGCTTATTTTTCTTGTTGAGTTTATTTTTTGCCCGCAAAAGAGCTAGAAATACAAGCACATATAACTTTTCTGTTTTCCATGAAATGACAACAAAAGAGTGTATTGGTGAACACAAAATTTTGTTTAGTTGTGTATGTAAACTTGTTACTGCTGTCTAGCAGGGTTAACGCTGAATTAAAAAATCTCATGGGAGTTCATACATTCTACGGAAATTAAAAAAATCACATGAATTGAATTGCTCCAATCTGGCATCTACGCCTTAAGTTAAAGTTGTCAAACAATTGTTTTGGTTTTCTTCAATATTTCTATCTAAAATCTTTTAAGTCTGTAAGTACGTTTATTTATTCAGCACAATTTTAATTATTGTCTTGCACCGTAGAATGTTTCCTAGTGCACCACAATTTATGCGTACCTTAGCTCGTCAACTGCCACATATAGAAAATTCTGTGTCTAGAAATCTGGAATCAACCTATGCAATTTCAGTTGAAGCCATGAGAAGATCACAAAGAATAGCAAATCGAGTTTTTCTTGCAAAATCGAACCGGTTTTATTCGTCCAACCGATGCAATGGAAACGCAGTAAAAGTTGTGCTGAACGCAGACTCCTTTTCAGCCATTGTTGATGGTAAAGGCCAGGGAGTCTTAAATTACGAACAGGAAGGTCGTGTGATGAAGCTGTTACACACAGAAGTGCCAGAAGAATTGAAAGGACGTGGGTTGGGAAAGATTTTGGCTAAGGTCAGTGACGTTTACACACAGTACATGTTCTGTGAGTAGTGATCAATAGCCATAAATATATGCTGTGAAGATTTGTCGTGGAAAGTAATGTTCCCCTACTTCTAAAATATTTACTTGGGTCAATAATTTACATATATTTAATTTTAGTGAAAACACCCCGCTTCTATGGGTATAAAAAAACGCTATACTGCAAGATCAATAATTGTAGTTGCCTTCGCTCTTTGTGTCTGATATATCGAGCAAAAAAAGTGTAACCAACACGAAATTCAAAATTCACTTTTAATGACAAACGATAGTACTATAAAAAACCCATAATTAATTATTTAAATCATCGAATTTCGTATTTTTAATAGCCATACAGAGGATGTAGGGATCATTTCAAGCATAGCGACAACTCTAATTTAATTTTTTTTACGGATTATATGTTTTTTGACCTAAGGATTAGTTTAGGATTTAATCTTTCGTCTATATTCGGAATAGTTCGAGAATAGCGACAACTATTTTTGTTTAATATATTTTTTTGCAGATTATATGGATTTCGACCTAAATCCAAATCTTCCTTACTCGTATTACCTTTCTTTTGATATCCATAAAGCTTAGTTTTGTTGAAAAACTGAAAAAACAGCTAGATTTTTAGGCAATTTTTTCCAACTGTTGAGGCCTAAAACTTCTGAACCAATTGCAAGTGGCCTGAAATAGATTTGGACTTAGGAGGTTAAAATACATAAGTCCACACAAAAAATATTAAAAAAGAGATTTGTCGCTATTCTTTAATTATTCCGGATAAAAACGAAAGATTACGGGCGGAGCATTTTTGGTTTTCTAAGGGGAAAATTTTTTTTCTGGTAAGCATTACTTTGCGTAATATAGAACAACAATAAGAAATACTTTTAAGTACATGTCTTTATTCATTAGTTAATCTTTCATAAAGCAGTAATTTTTACTGCTTTTAGTCCATATAGGTTTATACTTGAGTTCAGTCTTTCAGTTTTGGAACGAATTAATTTACACAATTTTTTAGCAAAAATATATGCAGCCCAATTCTGAATGATTTTTCCCGGAGAATCGGAAAAGGGAGTTTTAATTTTTGAGATAAAGTTCAAAGACATTTTGGAGATGTCTACTGCCAATTCGTTCATCAACCGCTAAAATTCATGAGTGTAAAAAAATGTATATCTTTATCTGCTATCTTTAAAATGAAAACAAATAAGGTTTATACTCTTTGAAAATGAGCTACAGTAGTTTTGACTTAACTGCCACATCGTGTTTTGCACGCATTTTGTGGCAGGTAAGTCAAAATGGCACTACAGTTAAATTTTTTAACTGCCAAAAATTGGCAGTTATCTGATTCGTTTACCTGCCACATTTTGTTTTGATTTATACTAGGAACTCACATACATACACACTGTTTTTTTTTATTTTTTTTTAAACCAAGAGAGAGTTATAAAGAGAATGAGAGAATTAAAGAAAGGCTGCGAGCATTCTAACAAAAACAAACTACATAAATACATAGTTTTCGTTAGCAACAGTTGCAAAAAAAATTTTGTGGCTGTTAAATGAAAAATTATCAATGAATATGGGATAATGGCCGCATTCAGCCAGACAACAGTTGGCAACAGTTGTGTAAAAATTCGCTGAATGGTACAAATTTGGTAGCGCTAACTAAAACTGATACAGTAGCGAACGCCTTTTAATCGAGCGAACAAATTCTATGCTACATGAACACAACTGTTTGCTTAACTGTCAGATGCTGTTACTGACGCTGTTAAATTAATAAACGCAGAAAGAACGCAGCAAATTTAAGTGAGAAACCTTTGCAATTGAATTAAATTTACATACAAATTAAATTGAATCTAACTTCTGACGTGTAGAGTAGCAACACATTCAGATAAAAACATCGTGAACTGAGGTAGCGCTACCATTACAGTTCACAACAGTTGTATGCGCTGAATGCGGCCATTAATTCCAAATATTTGTGGCAGCTAACTTAAATTGGCACGTATGAAATTGGCACTTAAACAAGTACATTTCATACGAAATTGAAGAAATGAGTGAAATTTTGTAGTTTTTGGCAGGTATCTCAAATTGGCAGCTAAAAGAGTGGCATTTAAGTCAAAACTACTGTAGTCGCTGATTTCGAATCTAATTTTAGAATTCAAAAAAGTTTTTTGACACGGGTGGACCCAAAAAATGTATTTTCTTGCTTTATACTCCCTGTGTATGTGGTGGCAGTATTAAGGGGTCGCTAACTTCGAATCTTAAGTTAGAATTGAAAACAAAGTTTGACACTAGAGTGGCTCCTAAAAATGTGTTTTGGTTTCATACTCTTTGTAGATACTTTGGGCGCTGATTTCGAATCTCATGTAAGAATTTCAAACACTTTTGACACTAGGGTGCATCCTATAAATGTGTGTTTTTTAACTCTTAAGTAAGTCTAGTTTTCAATCCAACTTTGCAGCCAATTCAAGCTTCAAACGAGGAACATGACGAATGTTCAATGCTCAACGCTTTGTTGCGTCATGAAACAAACATCACTGGCAACTGCAACTTGTTTTACAACTTAATTTTTTATTTTATAGTATCTTCTAATTATATATTAGAACTAACAATAATTTATCAAATTATAGAATATTTTTTTTTATATTAAATATACATTAGATGTCAAAAATATAAATACAAATAAATTTTGAACTGCTTATTTGTCCTCTTGCCAGTGTGTCGGACACTTCCATTTGTTTCAGTTGTGGTAAACTGCTGTACAGTGTGTTCATTGGGTGTTTTTTATTTTTATTCTATGTTAATAGAATAATTTCGCTTTAAGCGTTTCTGACTTTGAGTGAGTAAAAGTTGTTGTGTTAGTGGGTTAGGGTGAATCTCAAGCTTTTTTATGCATTTTCGGGTATTTTTTAAAATTTCTCCATATATTGTAGTAATTTGGAGGTCTCTGTGGATGAGTGTGTCTTTGATGTACCATGGAGCATTGACGATTTGCCGTAGTATTTTTGATTGGGCTCTCTGGAGTTTTTCTGCATTTGATGGGTAGCATTTGAAGCAGTGCCCCAGAGCTCAATGCTATATGTCCAGATGGGCCAATTGAGTTCAATCTTCTTCAATTTTATTAGTGTAATATTTGCCTCTATATGCTTTTTCCAAGTAAGGCTTCGGTCAAGATGCATTCCAAAATATTTAGTTTCGGAACTTTTTAGAATAGCTTTATCATTGACTTTGGGGGGTGAGCAAATTTCCCCTTCTAAGAGTAAATGTCAAGTGGGCACATTTTGGTTCATTGACTTTAATTCTCCAACGTTCAAACCATTCTTGTATTGTATTGAGATGATCTTGCACTTTGTATCGATTACTGGGTAAGTAGTTAAAGACAATATGGCAGTATCATCCGCAAATGTTGATATAAGGGTATGGTCGCTGGAAGGCATGTCAGCGGTATATAGAGTATACAACAACGGGCGAAGAACACTTCCCTGGGGTACTCCAGCCGATATTTCGTGTTTTTTAGAAATGAAGCTTTTCTTCGAGTAGCAAATATATATTTTCAGATAAATATTTTTATCACAATGTAGACTAAAGGTGAGAAATACAATGGGACCCAAGACAGAGCCCTGTGGAACTCCTATATCTACATGGCTAAAACTACTGAAGTTATTATTTATTTAAACTCTTTGAGTTCTATCAAACAAATAAGAGCGAGACCAATAGTGAAAATTACCTCTAAAGCCACATCTATATAATTTATTAAGCAGTATTTTATGATCGACAGTGTTAAAAGCTTTTGTAATATCCACAAAGAGAGCTGCTTACACTTGCTTGTTATTCAAAGAATTATAAATACTAGTATCGCCTGTGGTCGAAATTCGACCATATCAAAATCGATTTGTCTTTTTTTTTAATTTTTATTGAAAAACGTTTATCAAAGTTAAAAAAACATTGCATTTATAAATTTTTTTGGCTAATACATATCCACAACTCATTATACGTACTCTGTACTAGCTAAAATAAATTTTCATGTATCGATTGCGCTGATTATTGTTTATGTTTCCTTCTCATATTGTTTCGATGTTCGTTTTGCTGTTTCTTAAAAGGTCTGAAAAGGATAAAGGACGAACAAACAAACAAACAGTGTTTTCGTTTAACAGCCGTTGAAAGTAGCTATGTCAACTTTTTTAAATAGCAATAATTTACCAAATTTATTACATGTTATACATTTTTGGCTAATACGACTAAAACTGTCTGAAACATGGCTTTTCTCTTAATTTGTGAGGTCGTGTCATGATTAAGGGTTTCATTAAAGTAAAAATTTTCGTCCACACAAAATTACTAAATGTGCCTGAAGAAGTTTTCACTTCAAAAACTCAATTATCAAGGCGCGTTTAGTATTTTTGTGTGGACGAAAATCTTTACTTTAACGAAACCCTTACTCATGACACGACCTCCACAAATTAAGAGAATACAATTCTATCATTCTTGCCACACAGCTCTGTTGAAGTGTTTTGAGTCACTTTCTTCTCTCTCGTGTATGCTACAGCAACGATATTCAACAGAGCTGTGTTGCTATTGGTTTGCACTGTCCCATTGGAAAAAAGGTTTTTACATTTGCTTGGTTTTACCTATCTTAATGACAACTTATTCGAAAATTATATTCTGCAAATGTACTCAAAAATACCTTTCCAACGATGTAAGATTTATGTTAATATGCTGACGTTTACACAGGTAAAATGGTACCACAATTTTTTTGTTTGCGTAATAATATATAGATTTGTGCAGTAATTTAAAAGTGCGTCCTCAGTAGATAAACCCTTCCTGAATCCATACTGACAATTACTGAAAAATTTTGTTTTCGTTAAGAATTTCAGCATCCTCGGCTTGGACATCATTGTGATCTGTGAAACCACAGATAATATAATAGAAAGATGTGCCACCGCCATACAAGCAAGTGGCACAGTAAAATTTGAATGTGGATTTATCATAAATCCACACAAAAGCTTTATGAGAATCAGCGAGCGAACGATTTAAAGCTTTTGAGAGCGAGAGAATAAGTAAGCGACAATGTGAGCCAATGTGAGCATAATATTGAAAAGCAATAGAAATGATATGTAAAGATTTGATGCACGAAGCATCTGAATAAACGATGTAGCTGCCAACAAAATGTAGCAGAATTTTATTAGGTTTTACTTAAAAAATGTAGGCAATTTTTTTACTAAACTACCCTACGAGCATTATATAATTTAAAGTTATTATATTTTTTGAATTATCTCTTATCTTTTTGTTATATAATTTCAAGAATAAAATATCATAAAGATGACTTAATCTGGGTATATTTTGTGTGTTGACTTGGTTTTTTTTTTGCCGTTTTGCCACATGATATTTTTAGTGTTATATTATTGTAATTGCGATTCCATCAGTTGAAGCTTAGCCGCGAATAATGTTGTAAGCAATATTTTTTAAGTTGTTTTTTGCGGAAAATTTTTTTATTTAACTACTTGTATATACATATTTTAATATATTATTGCAAATACATGCTTTACTATATGAAAAGTACTCATAAATGCAATTTTCAATTGTTCTTATTTATACAACAAAAACATTTTTTTAATAATTTTTTTAGTAAAAATTCAATATTTTGGACCGGTTTTGAAAAGAAAATAAAGGATATATTCACTGACCTAACGCTACAGTTGAAACTATTTTTGTAAAGTGCTTTTATTAAAACTTTGATTAAAAAAATTTTAATTAAATATATTTAAAAAAAACGAATATATTTGCATCGAAAGTCAAAGTTTTGGTTTTCATGCCGTTTTTCTCATGCTTCTAAATTCTAAAGATATGTGAATGTTTTTGGTATTAAAAATACTGAAATTTTTTAAATTTAATTTGCAAAAAAATTTTTTCAAGAAAGATTTTCAATATCAAAATTTACGTAAGTGAAAATGGATGGAATGAGCGTGATCAAAACTAAGTATGTAACAATCTAATCTAGGATGCACACAGTATGTGTACTTAAATTGAGCGAAGTTCGTTAAGCCATTTAGATTTTTTATAAATGTCAATTAAATAAACAAACCAGAAAATAAGTTTTATTAATATAGACTTTGTGTTAAATTGTATGAGTATTATAGAACGAATGCAATTCGAAAAGAATTGAAGAATTTTCAAAGATTTTTTGATATTTTTAAGTTTTGAAAAATATGTCCCCAGTTATGATCCTATAACTTCAAAAGTATTTTTTTCATATTAAAAAATGTATACATGTTTGCAAAAGAAACGTTTATATCTTTCATTTAAGCTATCATTTGTATTGATCTAATGATTTTTGTATAAATTTTCTAAATACTACATTTGTGAAAGAGTTTAAAAAATATGGTTAATACTCAAAATTACCTCCTATACAGGTCAACTATGCGATATCTGATAGCTTTATAATTATATTTCGCAAAGCCTCAGAATTCGGTATTCGACCACAATTTAAACGTTTCACTGATAACATTTTATGGGCGTTAGGCAAGAGGGTGTGACCCCTCCCACACAACTGAAATTTTTGATATTGAATAGCTTTGGAGTTATAGGTGGCCGCACAGCCTCGGAATTCGGTACTCGACCACAATTTACTCTTGTCGTTTCACTGATAGCATGTTATGGGCGTTTGGCAACGGGGGCGTGGTAGCAGCACACAGTGTCTCAGCTAGTTATTTATAGAAGCGCGAAGATTTCGTTGTTTTGTTTTGATTGCGTTATTTCTGTTATTTTACTCATTTCAAAGATTTTACAGTATTGCAAATCCTATTATAACGTAAAATTGCGGTTTAGGGATTTTTAAATTTAGCTAAAAACGCTAAGAACATTGTTTGCATACAAAATCCTAAGTTACATATATGATAATTGGGTTTTTAAAGTCTGAAGAATTTGTTTAGTACGAACTCACCACGACCACTTTGATGGAGGTAATTTTGAGTATTTATACTAAAATCGAAATACGTAAATATCCAACCTGCTACAATAATACTTTTTACCTTAATATTTTCGTTGAAATATTTTTTTAACAACAAAGTAAAAATAAACCCAAAATATATATCGAAGTCATATTTTTGCGCACTTTAATATGGGGGAAATATTAAATAAACGCTATATTTTAAACTCTTTCGCAAATGTAGTATTAAAAAAATGTCGACAAAAATCGTACAAATAATCGTATAAATAATAGCTTAAATAAAAGGTATAAATGTCTCACTTGTAAATATTTATAAATCTTGTAAAATAAATTAATACTTTTTGATTTATAGGATCATATCTGGGGAAATATTTTTCAAAACTCAAAAAAGTCGAAAATTCTTCTAAAAAAAATTCGAACCAACCTGGAAAAGTCTTAAGGATTTCTATTATCTAGAAAAAATACTTTATCGAACTAGCAATATCGTTTTCATCGCGCAAACTTTTTTATCAAATTGTATACCACTGTTATTAATTTGTTATTCACTTTTAAATAAAAAAAAAAACAATGAATAAAACATTTTGTTATTCACTACTATTTAATGAATAAAATGTTCGCTATAAATTTTTTATTCATTATTATTTTTTTATTCATTATTTATTTTTTATTCATTATAAATTTCGTATTCATTTCTAAGTTTTCATTCACTTTTGAATAATAACTAAAATGAAAAAATCTTGTTATTCACTTTTGAATAATGAACCAAATTAACAATAAATAAAAATTTAATAATGAATATAAAATTAATAATGAATAACACATGAAAAGGCAATGAATTAAGAAATAATAATGCACAAAAAATAAGTTATTGAAAAATTTGAAATTATTTTTGATTTGCATTCGTTGTAAATGGCATTCATATTAATAAAAACATAATTAATTATTCTGAATAACGAAAAAAAATAACTGAAATTAATTACTAAGCAATTTTTTAAATATCAATTACCCCTTTTCCACACGGCAATTTTTCTTGCCAGCAAGTCGAAAATACAAAGGAAAGAAGAGCACAGCATCAAAGAAAGAACAGCACAGAAGAAAAACTTGCCAGAACAGACTTGCCTGTACCGCGGAATTGCCGGCAATAAAACTTTCCGTGTGGAAAAGGGGTAAATGTGAATTAAAAATTTTATTTATAAACAATTTTGTATTCATTGGATAGATTTGTATGTCGTTATTCAGTTTTCCTTAAGATTCTGAATGTATATGCAGATTTTACTGCTCTGGCTGATTCAATCAAAAATAGTCAATATTAATAGCAAGCAGTGAATAAGAAAATGGGCTTCGCACAAAATAAGGAAATCATCATGAAAATAATGCAAACAAACAAAAACATTTGTTGCTGTCAAGCAGAGATCACAATTGCTTGGTTCCAACAACAACAATGGAAAAAATAATTACAACATAAAATTTCACGACTCTCGCTAGCTATGAGAAACCATGCAGTGGTGATATATGCTGTGAAGCATTGTGGAGTGACGAGAGAAAGAGCATTTCAGAGAGAATGTGCATGCAAACGTTGGAAACTTTTCTCTCAAGAAAGCTTTTTCATCGCGCTCACAAAAGCTTACGTATTGATCTGAAAAATATTTGTTACTTTTTAATGTTCTACGTGGCACATCTTTATACTATATAATCTTTGGTGAAACCTTCCATTGTGTAGGATAGTGTCCAGTTCTAGTTATATTATAAATACGAAGCAAGTGGGTAATGGCGATATTCGGCATTTCTTTAACCATTTTTGCCGTTATTAGATCATGACCTGTAGCTGTTTTAGGGTTCAGACATTTATCAATGGCTTCTACTAGGGCATATCTTCTGATTTTTAAAGTGTGTGAGTGTTGTGTTTCAGAAAAGGGTAGCGAGCGATCAGCAACTGGTGGATTTGGTGTAAATACTTTTTGTAAGTGATAAGCAAAGCATTGCCTTTTTCAGCGTCACTTCTTGCCCAGTCTCCATTCGGTAGTCGAATAGGAGATTATGCCAAAATGGGCTTTTTAATTTTTTTCCGCTCGCCAAAAATAGTAATTTGCTAATTTAGTGGGAGCAAGCGATTCCATAAACTGTTTCAAATTTTTTATTTTAGTTTTTTATTTTTTTTAAAGCCGAGCCAGCTTTTTTTTAGTTGTGGAGATCTGTGCTTTTGCCATTCACGCCTGATTTTTCTCTTTTCCTTATGAAGCAAACATTGGCTTGGACTGAGCTGTTGAGTAGTGGTGTTGAGATGGAGGCCGCTTGAGTAAGTTATAGCGTGTAATTAATTACTGCCTGATTTATCTCTTCTTTATTTTTTAGTGATATATTGAGGTCAACATATGAACTGATGAATTGTTTTAATTGTAACCAATTCGTGTGCTTATTTGTGAGTTTGTCGGCATAGTTGTATTCTGAGCATGGGATGTAGTTTTTTATAACAATAGTGCGTAAATGATCAGATGATCATTTGACGTTGAAATCTTCAGCGACTATAAACTTTTGGCCTAGAGTTGTAAAAAGCTTTGAAATTGTTGTTCAGTGATTTTATTTCTAGGTAGACAGTAGATTTCCGTAATTGTTAGACCTTTAATATACTCATCAAGAGATATACTTGTTGCTTGCATCAATTGCAGGTATTGCAGATCCTCCTCGGGGTTTTCCACTTGGGTGCTTTGAGTAAGAGAGAAAATATTCGGGTATATTGAGATAGTGGTTGTGTGTAAAGTGTGTCTCTGAGATGAGCATGACATATATCTGGTGTGATTTTAAAAATTCAATGAGTTCCAGTTTGTTATGGCATTGGCCGTTTGCGTTCCTAAGACATATTTTTATTGAGTTTATGGTTTGGTTACACTGGTCAACAGTGGTTATGCCACACGAGCTTTGATAGCTAATACTGTTTAAGCTGTATTCTCACGTTATGAAACTGAATTTTTTTTTTATTTGGCCTCAGATTTTTGTGATTTTGGATTTTGTGTTTTTACGACTTTGATCCTGTTTTTATGCTCTGGAATACAAACAACTGGACGCAAAGCAAAAAAAAAAGCAACATCTTATAGAAAATTAAACAAGCTTTTTAGTGAGGTATTTTTTATTTTTCTGCCATATTTAGTCTGTCAGATTTTCAGGTTCAAAATAAAATTTAGGATTTTTTTGTTAAAAATTTTGACTTTTACAAGTATTTTTTTACATTTAGAGCCATATTTAAAAAATTTAAATTTATCGTTTTGCATATTTAATTTCCTTAATTACGATACCAAAAACATAAATTTTATCCGAGAGAAACAATTAAAATAAAATAAAATAAGCGAACTAGCCATATAGTCATATGAAGCATTAAGCACTCTTAGTAATCCACTTGCACCTAAATGACATTCTCATACCTTACATTTTCTCATTTTTTACCACTCAGCAACACTGTTTTACACGGTGAACTGCTTTAGATTTTTTTGATTTAGAAAAACAGGCATGAAGTTCTTTTAAGGATGTTGTTGCAAATTTTTTGGGTAACTATAAGAGTGACAGTTACAGAGAAATAGTTAGCGAGCTGTTGTTGGCTTATCAAGCTGCAACATGTCACTAAAGATTAATTTTTTACACTTACACATCGATTTTCCTGAAAACTTGGGGCCTGTGAGCGATGAGCACGGAGAAAGGTTTCACCAAGATATTTTGAAGATAGAAAAGCGTTACCAGGGCAAATGGAGCCCATTTATGTTGGCAGATTACTGCTGAACAATCAAAAGGGACCAACCAGGAGCTAATTTTGCTAGAAAATGTTGGAGGGTGAGTTTATAATAACATTTATTAAAATTTTTACATTGAATTTCATTTAGATACAAGTGGATTACTAAGAGTGCTTAATGCTTCATATGACTATATGGCTAGTTCGCTTATTTTATTTTATTTTAATTGTTCCTCTCGGATAATGTTTATGTTTTTGGTATCAATATTAAGGTAATTAAATACGAAATACGATAAAACTATTTTTTTTTTTAAATATGGCTCTAAATATAAAAAAAATACTTGTTAAAGTCAAAATTTTTAACAAAAAAATCCTAGATTTTATTTTGAACCTGAAAATCTGACAGACTAAATACGGCAGAAAAATAAAAAATATCTCACTAAAAAACTTGTTTAATGTTCTATAGGATGGTGTTTTTTTTTTTGCTTTGCGTAAAGTTGTTTGGATTCCAGAGCATAAAAACAGGATCAAAGTCGTAAAAACACAAAGTCCAAAATCACAAAAAATCTGAGGCCAAATAAAAAAAAATAAATTCAGTTTCATAACGTGAGAATATAGCTTAAACAGTATTAGCTATCAAAGTTCGTGTGGCACGAAAAAGTTGCTAAATTGTTGACCAGTGTTATTAGAGTTTAGAGTAGCATGGTTTGATTGCGCATCATTTCTTGCATCATGTTTTGCATGAAATTCATAATTTGCAAGAAAATGATTGGTGGCTGCAATCATATATTCTCTGTGCAAAGCTGGGAATGATGCGGATGCAAATGGCACGGTTTTAATTAGGTTCTGGTTAAGGGATCTTGATGGCTTTTGCTGGGTTAAAGCGGTATTTTTAAGGGTTTTGTATATTGGAAAACCTCTATAATTTTCCGTGTGATTGGCATTGCAGTAACGGCATCTTTTGATACTTAATTCTTCCTTCGATTTTGAGCAGAGGCTAGTTGCGTGAAGGTCACCGCATATAACGCAAACACTATACGGGAGAGTGCTGTATTTCGTGGTATGCCCGTATTAATCCACCTTATACACTAATCCTACGGTGTATAAGGTGGTGAAGGTTGTAAATTGGGTGCACCTCACATTTCTTGAGAGCGTTGCTTCAGAGTTCCGACTCAATGCGAAATAGCTATTGGGTATCTTATTTCGATTTTGCATGTTAGCCACTGATTTAACTTGGAAGGGGTTGGATACGATATCCCCAAAACAAAATCCCCAAATCAGAATCCCCAAATCAAAATCCCTAATCACAAAATCCCCAAATACAAAATCCCCAAACACAAAAGCCTCAAGATCAAAATCCCCATGCTTAAAATCCCAATTTTGGGGATTTTCATTTTTTCGTCTAAGTATTTGTTTCAGTCTTTGGAATTATGTTACTTTAGGACCCGGAGCCCCTAAATCCAATGCCACTTTCAAAAACATCGCTTTGGTTTAAGTAAATACATGGTTTAGGAAATAAGATTCGTGAAAGTTTCAAAAAATTACTATTTGAAGTATATGAAAACGACGAATTTTTTTTATGTGAAAATATTTCTAAAAACTACGGGCGACCGTAGCCTAGTGGGTAGAAAGCATGGCCCCTAAGCTAAAGAACCGCGGTAGCCCAGGTTCAATTCCAGCTCAGACAGAAAGTTTTTTCAATTGAAATAATTTTTCTGTTCGGTCGTCACCTCTCTGCAGGCAATGGCAAACCTCAGAGAGTCAAAATTGCCATGTAAAGCTTCTTGAGAACATAAGAAGTTCGGAGTCGACATAAAACACGTAGGTCCAGTTCTCGGTCATTTGTGATCAAGCATTTAATAACACGCACAACACAATTGATCAACAAAAGCTAGGTCAAAGTCCTTCCAAGGGCTGAAATGACCAGTTTATTTTATTTTTTTTTATTTCTAAAAACTAGTTAATTAATTTGTGATATATTAAATTATTTCATGAATTTAATTGCAAGCTTTAGATCATGTAAGTTTTTAAGAAGGCAACAAAAACAACAACAACTCTGTATAGAGTGAATCACTTAGCTGACTAGACAGTCTGTCAGGCTTGTAGCAAGAGTGGGGCAAGGGGGGCAATGCCCCCCTACTACAACCGTTTCCCCCCTGGCCAAATCAGACAATGAAAAACTTTAAATGAATAATTAATATGCATTTTGTAGATATATTTGCTTATTGCTTTAAAATTAGTTTAGTTTAAAATAACAAAAAATATACACATTCACCTTATTCATGACTTGAATATGTATATGAAATTTGTTTAACCCTGGATAACCAATGTTAGTCGTTTCGACTAACACTGTTCACTTTTTGCTTACAACTTTTTTTTCTCTCATCTGATCGTGTTCTCTATCCATATTGTAGTAACCACAATAGTTGTTAAGCTTTCCTCGTTGTGTTCGGATGTGTTTGGGTTTTTAATTGGATGGTGTGAATCTTTTTATAAATATTGTGTACGTCGAAGCGACTAACATTGGCTTTAACGTAACTTTTTATACCCCACGCGTACTGCGTAAGGGGTATATTAACTTTGTCAGTCTGTTCGTAACGCTAATAAGGAGACGTGGTAGGTATAGAAAAGTATATATATTTTTGATCAGCATTACCTCCTGAGTCGATTTAGCTATGTCCGTCTGTCGGTATGTCTGTTTGTCGACACCATTAGAGCCACAATTTGTAAGCTATCGTAATGAAATCAAAAATATATGCTTATATTCAAAAAACGAAAATAAAATTCGGGAATGAGCAAAATCGGATGAACACCACGCCTACCTCCCACATGAAGTGAAACGGTTTCTCTTAAAATGCCATACAAATTAAAATATGAACTTGGCATTTTGCACATTAGCTTTGAAGCAAAATATTCACCACATATATGAAATTTGTCAAAATTGGATGAAAACCACACCCATCTCACACTCAAGGTGGTGTAGTTATAATACAAAACTTCATAAATTCAACAAAATGATGGTTTAAGCTAGATATTTTACACATAAGCTTTGATAATTAGGATGAACTCTGAGTTTCAAATTTCATATATTTGGATAAAAACCACGCCCTATAAAAGTGGCGTCATCAAAATTATACAACATTGACCAATTCGTATATACTAAAATTCAGATGTGAGGTATTTTAACTTCGGTACAGTCAAAGTTAATTCCTTTGTTGTAGGAATATAGTGTTTTGGAATATTATAACTTTGTTATAGTGGTGCAGCGAATCGTGTCTCTTGTGCTAAACAATAGATTTAAACTTTTTTATTTTAATAATAATAATTAATGCTTTGTTCGTATAGTGATAGAAGGGCCTTTTAAGTTTTTTATGTTTATTTACTATTTTTTTTTCAATAATCTTATCTGATATACACTGAGGAGCAAAACTGTAACATGATGTAACACTTTTCATTTCAGTAACCGTTATCTTATCTAAATTATAACTAATTAAATATTTTTATTTTATAATGTTATTGGTGCACTTGTACTCTTTCTCCCTAACCGGTTTGAAGTTAATTTAACAACAACGAAAAAACGAGCAGACAAAAATGTAAAAAATTGTAAATGTTACAGTTTTGCCCTCAGTTCTTATTTATTGTTTTTTAACGATTTTCGTGACAAAAAATATTATTAATAACTTGTCCAGTATCCTTTTGCTTTTTTAAATTCCTGGATACGATTGGGCATACTGGATGTATACCTCCTCACAAATTCTGGTTGTATAGCCTCCCAAACATCCTTAGTTCGCTCCCACAGCTCTTTTACTCCTTTGAGCGGAGTATTTACGTAACTCCACAAATTCTCGATTGGATTCATATCCAAAGATTGTGGAGGCCATTTCAAATTAGCAAATTTCTGTTTTTGTATCCAGTCTTTGGCAACATATGCAGTGTGCTCTGGATCATTGGCTTGCTAAAAAATTATTCCTTACGCATAATCCCATCGATGCGTATTAAGGAACCAACTTCATTTTGCGAAATACAACCCCAAACCAATATTGACCCACCACCATGTTTCATTGTTTGCTTTCCATGATGTGGTTGGGTTGTATTTGGGTCCTTGGTCCAATACCCCGCACGACCATCTGATTGGAAACGGTTGATTTTACTCTCATCAGACCAAATAACCTAAAATTCAAAAGAACAACGAATAAAAAATATTGCTTCACAGTGTAAGTTAAAAGACTTATCATATCCCAATCTGCGACTGTCGAGTGTTCGTGCGCTGTAGCAAAATCATGCCTTAACCGCACATGTCTTTTGGTCAACATTGGTTTTTTTTCTTCTCTGCTGCTTTAACGCCCAATTTCGTAATGCTTCGCCGAGCTGTCCACTGACTAGCACTGATGTTTAAAATTTTCAGGAGTGACTTCATCATAGCTGGTCACCAAGTTCGCAAGATGGCGGGCCTCACGCTCCCTAATTTTTCTTGATCTGCCTCCTTTGCTCTTAGGAACACTTTCCACTATATTTTTCCCTTATGTGTTGCACTGTCATTTGGAAATCTTTTACCACTTTTCTAACTGACTCCTCCTTCCGCAATAAATTTATTATTTGATGTTTTTTTCAATATCGATCATACCGCTTGCATATATTATCACTTAATAAGTACATTGCAATCAAGAAAAGGCTATTAAGCTTCAAAATAAGCAATAGATAACGGTACAATGTAAAATTGAGAGTGAGTACAAAACGGGAACATTTGTCATTTTTTACATTTTTGCCTTCTAGTTTTTTTGTTGTTGTTAGATTAACTTCAAACCTGTTTAAAAGAAAGAGTACAAATGTACTAATCACGTTATAAAATAAAAATCTATAATTGGTCATTGTTTGGAGAAGATAACGGTTGCTGAAATGAGAAGTGTTACAGCATGTTACAGTATTGCTTCTCAGTATATCTCGAACTGATGAAATAAGTAGCTTATGAAGATATGTAAAAAAAAACAAAGACCAATATTAATGTTTTTTAAATTCTAGTAAAATATACATAGTTTTTCCATTTTCAACAGCTTTCAATTTATTTTATGTACAGGGTCCGCCAAATAACTTTTTATTTTGAAAATGTTATTAAAAAGACTACTGGATATTTTCTCAAATTTCTTTTTTATTTGAAAGTACAATCCTTCCGGTTAATAATGGAAAATAATTTCATTCAAATGGCTGCTTCGGCTGGCCATGCAGTAGCCTACACGATCGGTCCAAATTTTAAGCACATTATCGATTGTGTGCAGCTGTATTTCACCAATGGCTTCACGAATATTGTCCTTTAAAGCGTCAATTGCCTCTGGCTTGTCGGCGTAACACTTATCTTTGAGGGCACCCCACAAATAATAGTCCAACGGTGTCAAATCGCGGCTCCGAGATAGCCAAACAACATCAGCTCTGCGGCTGATAATGCGATCTTCAAAAACGGCGCAAAACATCGAGTGTAGCTTCGGCTGTGTGGCACGTAGCGCCGTCCTGTTGAAACCAAATGTTGCCAATATCCTCCTCTTCAATTTTTGTGAACAAAAATTCGTTCAACATGGCCCGATAACGATCGCCATTGACTGTAACGGCCACTCCTTGCTCATTTTCGAAGAAAAATGGCCCAATTATGCCTCTGGACCAAAATCCGCACCAAACAGTGACTCGTTTTGGGTGCAGCGGTTTTTCAATGTATGCGTGCGAGTTTTCTGTGCCCCAAATGCGACAATTTTGCTTGTTTACATACCCGCCAAGATCAAAATGAGCTTCATCTGAAAAGATGATTTTTTTGGCAAAATCGGCATCTTCTGTAAGTCGATCGCAGGCCCACTTGGCGAAGCGAAAACGCAATGGATGGTCAGTTGGCTTCAACTCCTGAACCAATTGGACTTTGTATGGCGTCATAATAAGGTCTTTATGCAAAATTCGTCTCAATGATGTCTCCGAAATGTTCAATTGTTGAGAACGACGGTGAATTGATGTTGATGGCGCTTCACGCACACTTTCTGTTACAGCAGCAATATTCTCGGGTGTACGCACTGCTTTTGGCTTTTCACGCTTTGGTTTATCGATGAGGATGCCATTTTTTTCACTTTTTTCACAAGATAACGAACATACGGAGCTGACGGTGCTTCTCTTCTTCCAAAATCTGTACGCAAATTTCGCACACATTCTGCAACATTACCATGATTTTCAAAGTAATGTCGCAATATTTCCCAGCGTTGTTCAAGCTTATATACAACCATATTCGTTCAGCGGAAAGATAAAACTAATTATCTGTCAAATCAGACATGAGCTAAATGTTACCATTCACGAAATAAGCACTAGTTGAGAAAAAGAACGTTAGATAGCGGACCCTGTACAAACAGCTCCTCTATAACGAGTTTTAGAGCGTGATTTTATGCATGATTAATGTTTATTAATTTAAAAATAAGAAAAAACTGCAAATCTTAATTCTAGCAAAAATTTAAAGAAAAAACTAAAACATGCATGTTTGTTCTTAATATATAAATCTGAATAAAAAATTTGCATCAATTTGATGCAAACGACGGATGCGGGTTAGTTAAATTTTTTTATTTGTTTTGCTTAAAAAATGTCTTATACATATGTTAGCCCTTTTCGCTACTCTTTCTTATATTTCTAGCCACTTTAAATAAATCTTGTATTTTTACCTTCATTTCATTACAAAGTCTTGAATTGTTTTTTTATTATTTTATATGTATTAATCTCATGTATAAAAAAATCTACATGTCCATGTAAATACATATTATAAAATGAACTTTTTTTTAATTAATATGTGTAATGTATTCATTTCACACGTTAAAAAATTGTTTTTTTTTATTGAAATGAAAAAACAAAAAAATTGTCCCCCCCAAGATTCATGCCTGCCCCCTCTGTCTTCTTGGTTTGGCTACAGGCCTGCAGTCTGTTTCGGAAATCGATACATTTCCTCTTCAGTAGTCTTTGAGTGATGAAGCTGTGATGAAACTCACTGTTAAAGTCGTATATGATTTCACACATTTTCGAACTCATTCATCTGAACTATATTTAACAAATTGACCGTTCAAATTGGTCACTTAATCATATGGCATTTAAAGCAGTAGGCTATTTATAGATCACCGGTCTTCTTGGTTTGGCTACAGGCCTGCAGTCTGTTTCGGAAATCGATACATTTCCTCTTCAGTAGTCTTTGAGTGATGAAGCTGTGATGAAACTCACTGTTAAAGTCGTATATGATTTCACACATTTTCGAACTCATTCATCTGAACTATATTTAACAAATTGACCGTTCAAATTGGTCACTTAATCATATGGCATTTAAAGCAGTAGGCTATTTATAGATCACCGCCATCAACTCTACCAAGGTTGCCATCTGTTATAGTTGCTTCCTATTTATTTCAATATTCATTGGTGTTCGACAGTTTGTCGAAATGCACCATAGAAACGAAAATAGTTTTTTTCTTCCGCCTCAATGTGGATGTCACTTCTTTACAAAAATTAAAAAGATTTTCATTAAATTTTTAAAATGCTTTCTCTTTGACAAGTTTTTCGTTAAAATATCTGCCACCATGTCATTGGTGGGACAGTACTGCAGGTATATCTGTTTACTTTGGATGACCTCTCTTATATGATGATACTTGATGTCGATATGTTTACTCCGCTTATGATACACTGGGTTATTTGCTAACTTTTGTGCTCCTTGGTTGTCGATATGAATAGTCACTGGTTCGCCGTTACAATAGTTCAGCTCCATCAACAACCTTCGCAAATGTACCACCCCCTTCGCTGCTTCGGATGCTGCCATGTACTCGGCTTCTGTGCTACTTAACGCAATAGATTTTTGTTTTCTCGACTCCCTTGACTCCAGACAGCTTCCTACAAAAAACGCAAAACCACTGTAGGACTTGCGGTCGGAAGAATCACCGCCCTAATCTGCGTCCACAAAGCCTGCTACGGACGACTTTTGCCCCACTTCCGAAACCAACTTATACTCTTTTGTACCAGCGAGATATCTTAAAACATGCTTCACAGCTTGTAGATGTTCATGATGAGGATCAGAATTTCGTTAAGCCAACTTTGAAATTGAATGAAAAATATCAGGCCGTGTACATTAAGGCGCCAATCATTGATTGATATTGCTGTTGGTCAACATTTTTACAATCATCTGTACACTGCACCTGATAACCTGGATCAAGTGAAACTGCCACTGGTCTGCAACTGTTCACTCCAAATCGTTTTGGCATATCTTTAATATACTGTATCTGACTCAGCTTCATGGAACCTGTCTCACCACATCGATCTATTTCGATACCTAAAAAGTGATGTAGATTACCCTTTTCGATTACATCGAACTCTCCGCATAGCTGCCTTTTTTATGGCTAACACTGTCGATTTTTCTTTACGGCCGATTATAAGGTCGTCAACGTATACTGCTATTAACACCAAATTGTTAGCTATATTGGCTTGATACAGGCATGGATTTCTAACACATTGCTTGAAACCAAATTTTATTAAAACTTCGAGTCTGGCATTCCATTCTCTACCTGACTTTGTTAAGGCGTAAGACTTTATCTGGCTGACCATGACTTACAAAACACTGGCTGCCGCACATAAATTTCATCGTGCAAATCACTATTTAAATATGCAGTACTGATGTCAATTTTATGAAGGTACATTTTCCACTCAACTGCCAGAGTCAACAAGGTGCGAATTGTAGAGTATTTAACTACCGACGAAAAGGTTTCTTTGCAGTCAACGCCGTATATTTGGCTACACCCTTTTGCCACCAGCCTTGATTTATAGCAATCAATGTCACCTTTTTTGTTACGTTTTAAAGCGAACCCCCATTTACATCCAAAAGCTATATGGCCATCGGGTAAATTCACCAAAGTCCCAGTCCTATTTTTTTAAGCGCCGAAATCTCTGGCTGCATCGCTTCTAACCAAGCATGCTGTGACTACTCGAAATGGACTCCTCTGCTGTCTGCGGAATATTTACTTCTACCAATTTGCTTATATTATTAAATTCCTTGTTTGGCTTTTCTTTATTCCTGCGCAAAAAATATCTACTTTCAATTTCTTCTTCAGGCTGCTCATCTAAGTTTTCAACTTTATTTTCATTAGCTGTTTCACAACTGGTGCTGCGACTTACACCATCATCATCATTTTTATTGATGCCATCATCTACACTAACTATCAGATAATCTTCTGGTTTATGCCGCTGTTGTTTTTATTGAAAATATTTTCGTCAAAAATAACGTCTTGTCTTTCAACTACTTTCTGCTTTTTGTTGAAGAACAGTCTTTAAGCTTTTGCCACTGTTGAATAGCCCAGCATTATATATTTTTCACCTCTAGCTTCAAATTTAGATTTTTTGTTTTATTTAAATAGAATTTATATGAACCAAAAGTTCTGAAATGTTTAACATTTGGCTGCTTGCCACACCATGCTTCATACGGCGTTATGTTTTTTAATATTCTTGTAGGATAACTGTTGCGTATATACGTTGCAGTCATTACAGCCTCTGCCCACAAGCTCTGTTGCACACCAGAATGAACCATTATAGAACGACTCATTTCAACCAAAGTTCGGTTGGTACGTTCAGCAACACCATTTTTTTGTGGAGTGTACGTATACGAGTGTATATTTTCCTGGACTTATCATCAATGAAAGTTATGAATAATCTCGCTCCTCCAACAGATTAAGTTTTAAACGGATCACACACATCTGAGTGAACCAATTGCAGCAAATTTTTAGATACATTTTCAGATTCCTTTGGAAATGGTAATGTGTGTATTTTGCAAATCATACATGTTGTACAGCAATTGCTAGTGTTGCCGCTAACACACATGCCCTTTATCATACCTTTTGTTGACAAATCGCATAAGTTTTTGTAATTGAGGTGACCGAACCTGTTGTGCCAAATCGAATTCATGTTGTCGAGAACAAATATTTTCTCTGTATGATCCTTTACAACAAACAAGTTGTTTTCTCGGTTCGCTTGCAAAACGACTTTACCATCTCTTCTTCTTAGTTCTGCTCGGTTTTCATCAAACTTTAATGTCAAACCTTTGTCGACGACTTTACTCACTGAGATGAAATTACCCTGTAACTCTTTACCCTGTAAGTGTTTTACCTGAAAGGTGGCTTTTTCACAACCAAATGTTCAATTACATTGCCAAATTTATATATATATATATATATTAGGGCGGGTCAAGTTCTGGCTCAGCGAAATTCGTAAAATACATGTAATTTCAAGACTTTTTCTCCACTACAGCATATACAAATTCTGAAAAAAAGCTGTGCGGACTTTCGTAAATAGATTCATACACATACATTCATACATTCATATTTTATAATTGAGAACAAAATCTATTTACGAAAGTCCGCACAGCTTTTTTTCAGAATTTGTATATGCTGTAGTGGAGAAAAAGTCTTGAAATTACATGTATTTTACGAATTTCGCTGAGCCAGACCTCCAAAAAATTCGTCCATACAAATTGACCCGGCCTAATATATATATATATATATACACCATATATATATCAACTCTACCAAGGTTGCCATCTGTTCTAGTTGCTTCTTATTTATTTCAATATTCATTGGTGTTCGACAGTTATATATATAGTTATTAGGGCGGGTCGATTTATTTTTCGACAATTTCCCTATGATTTCCGTATTCTATCGTTAAAATCGAGTCCCCTACTTTTTGTTGGTAGATTTTTTCCCAAATTGACGTTCGTATGAAATATAACCTACACGTTCACATCCATAACTCAAAAACTATCGATCGGGTTTAATTGTCAGTTTGATCAATTTACAAAAAAAAAATCTCCAGCATTGGTCCAAGGGTTCAAAAGTTACGGGCATTTTTGTCCAAATTTTGGAGCATTTTTCCATTTTTTTCATGATTTTGTCCAAGAATATTACTTTCATGGCCATTTTTTGGCTCAATTTTTTTGACTTACGAAGCTTACGAACCTTACGTTACGACTGGACTGATTTGCGCTTTACATTATTGGCATATTTTTTCACAGGGTGCACACCCTGTGTTATGTTTGTTTATTTCTTTTTGTTTTTAGTTTCTTTATAGACTTCTTTATTTTTGTTTGTTTATAATAGTCCAGTGTATGCTAGTTTTGTTTGAGCGTCATTTCAGTGAAGTGTTACTTGAAATAACTAACAAATAATCAAACTATTTTGAAATTTAGAAAAGATTTAAAGGTAAGTGTAAAAACATTGCTAACTATTATAGTTAATAGTTATATTATTATTCTATGAAAAACATATTTAATTCTTTTAGTGACGGTTTAAAAAATGGATTCAGAGCCTGGTTCATCGCAAAATCCAACAGATACCCAACGCAGTAGTTTGCAACATTTGGTCTCTCATGATGTTTTTTCTTTTGGCGTGGCCTGTGAATTACCTGATATTAATCTGTCAACTAAACGAGATATATTGAAGTACTATTTTTTCTTGGCCGAACGTTCAAAAGCCCAAAGCAATATGTTTTCCTATAAAACATTTACTCCCCAAGTAGCAGACAGATTGTTAGAAATTTGGAATCAACTTAATATTAAACTTATACTCAAAGGTAGCATCATTAAAAAATTGAATAATTTGCTTGACGCATATAGTAATGCAGATAAACAACGAGTAAAACGCGCAACAGAATTCAAAAAATTCTTAGAATCAACAAACCAATTATTCAACATTGGAAAATGTAAATGCAACTTGAAAGAAAACGACTGCTCATGTGGATCTATCGCAGAAAACTTAAAAGATTTCATGCGTGATCAATATAATGACAGAATACAAACGATACCGGAACACGATAGTGGAAGTGAAGAGACGATACCAACGACTATACCAACAATCCCAGTGAGCAACGATCCTACATACGAACCACATTATGACGAAATGGAAGTTGATGTGAGAGGAGGTTCAGATTTAGTTCTACCACCACAAACATACACTCCCAGATACAATACTAAAAACTATGCAATGATGTGTGACAGATTTGGTGTGCATGACAGAATGGGATCAGCATTGGCAACAGCTCTGATGGAAGACCTGGGCGTAAAAGATGCTCATGACAATCTTGTCATCATGGATAAAAGTAAACTTCGTAGAGAAAGAGAAAAATGGAGACAAGACGCACTTCGTAAGCGGTATGATGGCTCGACTTTGATATCATTTTCATTCGACGGCAGGAAAAATGATGCTCTAACTGTAGAAAAAATTTATGAGAAGTTGCATCCAAGGATGGTTAAAGAACCTCATCTTGTTGTTTTGAGGGAACCAAAATCTCAATTGATAGGCTACACAAAACTAGAAAGTGAAACTGCGGCAAGCAAAGTCAACAAATTGTTCGAATTCTTCCAAGAAAAAAAATTGTCTCTCGATTCATTAATTGCCATATGCGCTGATGGTGAACCAACAAATACTGGCGTACACGGTGGAATTTTGCGACTATTCGAAAAACAGTTAAAGAGACCACTGCACTGGTTTGTGTGTCTTCTGCACTTTAACGAGCTTCCGTTTAGACATTTGTTTGACACTTTAGACAAATCAACCACCACTGGACCAAGATCAACTACCAAAAAGTTGAGCTCAAAAATTGCTGATTGTGAAAATCTTCCGGTATGTAATTTTTATAGCTGATTCTTTACCATTTTTCATTCTATTTTTTAGCTTTTATGTTTTCTTTTCAGGTGGTAACCGATTTTGAGGAAATCGCTTTAGAAAATATGCCTCCTGGTGATTTAAATCCAGAAGAATTATCTACCGATTCGAGGTACTTGATGTTAATGGCCAATGCAATTTCTAATGGTGTGGTTCCTGCGGATTTGTCTCACATAAAACCAAGGCCAATTGCACATTCTCGTTGGCTGACCAAAGCCAATAGATCATTACGGTTGTATGTGACAACTAATAATCCAACTGAAAATTTAAAAATTCTGGCTAACTATATAATAAAAGTATACACGCCAATGTATTTAAATACATAAAGTATTATAGCTCTGCCGCATACGGTAGTACATTACTTTTTAAATTTATTACTTGGACACGATTTTTACCACCGAATTTACTTGGAGTTGTAAATACAGTAATTCAAGATAATCCATATTTTGCACACTCAGAAAATATCTTGCTATCTATGTTGTTTGATGATAGAATGGAAAAACGAAACATTGCTGTAAAGAAGATTTTACATTACCGAAGAGATATTGTCGACCCAACGGAACTTAGAGTTTATAAAAAATCTCTTATAAACTTTAATTGTACGGAATATACAAATATGATTGATTTAAATGACGACACCATTTTATTCTAACCACCGTTTACGCAAAGTTATTCGTATGAACATTTGGAGGGATATTTAAATTACGAAGTGCCACCGTTCGATGATCCACAAATTCCTTTACACATTCAAGGAACGGAAAGACATGTCCAATTGCTGGCTGCCACTGCTAAACGAGTTGCAGGAAAGAATGTAGAAGGCGCTATGGCGACGACATTAGAGAGCCGTACGAAAACACCAAGACTTGAAAGCAAACAAGACTTTCAGAAAAAATAATGTTTTTTTTTCACATTTTGTCTTTTTCTACACTCAAATTGAATATTTTTTTTGATAATAGGTTGATAGATACTTTATTATCTCTTAATTTGAATTTTTGTAGAAAAAAAAAATAAAAAGGGGGAAAAAATCAAAAAGTTGGTCTTATGTGTTATTTTGTTTTAGCAATATCGCATGAATTAATCAACCCAATTCGATAAATTTGGGCTTAAACTCTTCGTTGTGAATTGTAAATTGAATTTAATAATGGATTGAGCCAAAAAAATGGCCATGAAAGTAATATTCTTGGACAAAATCATGAAAAAAATGGAAAAATGGTCCAAAATTTGCACAAAAATGCCCGTAACTTTTGAACTTTTTACCAACAAAAAGTAGGGGACTCGATTTTAACGATAGAGGTATGGTTCCTTCGGCAAATTTTCATGCAATAACCCATAGAATACGGAAATCATAGGGAAATTGGTGAATTTTTTCACTCCCTACAAATAGACCCGCCCTAATAGTTATATATATATATATATATATATATATATAGATGGCGGTGATCTATAAATAGCTTACTGCTTTAAATGTCGTATAATTAAGTGGCCAATTTAAACCAAACATGTTAAATTCCAATTAGAATTAGCAATTGATGCAATTAGTTTATATTGTCTAATTCATCAAGCAATTAGAATTATTTCAACTAATTCCCATTAGATAATTGAAATTTTTATTCCAATGGTAAAACTAATTGCAATTAGTTGCCATTAGCAAAAAAAATTGGTTTACCTTTACAATTAGGAATCTAATTGACTTGTGCTAATGCAATTAGATATTCAATTAGCTCGAATTAGAATAAATTATTTTGATATTTTCAAAAAAAAAATAAAACAAAAATATTCATAATATGAATTTCTCACATATATATATATTACTTATGTACATAATATGTACTACATATATTACATACATGCACACCTATTTAACGTACGTACTAACTGTTTAATAACTAGAATGACCGGGTATATTCGCTTTCAGCAATACGAGCTTTTCAAAAGAAAAGTCCGTCAAGCGACCCCGCCTTGGACTATTAATAATGCCCGCAAAGGAAAATAGTCGCTCCACAGGGCCTGAAGACGTAAGCGGTGTGTTGCAAAACAGTGCTATTTCCTTTAATGTAGGATATTTGGACCATATATTGGAAGTTTTATCATTATCATTCAAATATTGATGCATCAAATTCGAAATAAAATGCAGGCTTTCACCCTCCTCTGTCAATTTTGACAATGAAGCAGTACTTTCTTCTGAAAAAATGTAATCTGATTTACTGATTTGAATATTTTTGTTTTCTTTTTTTTTGAAAATATCAAAATAATTGATTCTAATTCGAGCTAATTGAATATCTAATTGCATTAGCACAAGTCAATTAGATTCCTAATTGTAACGGTAAACAAATTTTTTTGCTAATGGCAACTAATTGCAATTAGTTTTACCATTGGAATAAAAATTTCAATTATCTAATGGGAATAAGTTGAACTAATTCTAATTGTTTAATGAATTAGAGAATTTCACAAAAGAAGGTTAATTAGCAATCATTAGCATTATCTAATCATTATTTAACATCTTTGATTTAAACGTTCAATTTGTTCAATATAGTTCAGATGAATGAGTTCCAAAATGTGTGAAATCTTATACGACTTTAACAGTGAGTTTGACCACAGCTTAATCACTCAAAGACTACTGAAAAGGAAATGTATCGATTTCCGAAACAGACAGTCTAGTCAGTTAAGTGATTGACTCTATACAGAGTTGTTGTTGTTGCCTTCTTAAAAACTTACTTGATGTAAAGCTCGCAATTAAATTCATGTAATTTCTAAAAACATTAAGAAATACGAAGGATAAAGCGTGACTCCAAATGTGAAAAGTTGTTTATATGAAGTCTAATTAATAGGGATTTACAACCCTCAGTAAATCCAACCCGGCTTCGCTGTCTACAGTACTTCCGCATACAATTCTCTTTGTAATGGGCGGCCTTCATCCGCTGCTTAGGGATTACAACCATCAGTATGTCCAACACCAGCTTCGCTGTCTACAGTACTTCTGGATATAATTTTCTTTGTAATGGGCGGCCTTCGCTCGCAGCTTAGGAATTACAACCCTCAGTAAGTCCAACACCGGCTACGATGTCTTCAGTACTTTTCGATATAATTATTTTTTTTAATCTTTTTAAAAAATAAATTTTTTTAATTTTTTTTAAAATTTTTTTTTTTGGGTGCTTTCCATATGATGATGCTCCATATGTGGAACTTTTACGGAAAAATTTTAATATCAAAAAAACCATAACTAGACTTTAAATGTTACAGACATATAATTTATAAAAATCCATTGATTTTGAGTTTGGGTTTCTTGTGTTTGGGCCTTTTGTGTTTGGGGATTTTGTGATTGGGGATAATGCTTTCGGGGCTTTATTAAAATGTTGGGGCTTTTGCGTTTGGGGATTTTGGCGCTTTCGTAATTTTCTCTTGGAAGCCCTTATTAATGAGTTCTACTTTGATTTTTTCACATTTGACAAATCGTTCTATACCTTTCATCATAACCACAAGGCCTTTGCTGCTTTTCAGCTGGTAGGTGTAGTTGTTTTTTTTAACTGTCATAAAAATTTACAATAACGCGATAATGTTTTTTATGTAGACTTGAATTTTTGTTTCAATAATTTTCCCTTTCTCAATAGGTACTACATGAAAGTAGTTGAGATTGTAGTCGAATCCCGAGGCTGTGCGACCTTAAATTCTAAAGCTATTCGATATCGCAAATTTGGGCTGTATGGGAGGTGCCAATCCACCTTTTCCAATGCAAAAGCCCTTAGTTTGTGTTTAATAACTTTCTTAAGTTTCACGACAATCGGTTCAGACATATGAACTAAATCAGCGTTTCTTAACCTGGGGTCCGCGGACCCCTGGGGGTCCACGAGTACATATATGGGGCTCCGCCGACTAATCTATGGACATTTGAATTAATAATTTTTTTTTTTAATTAATGATCATTACAGAAATTTGCATGAAATAATCCTCGACACTTCAGATCAAAAAAAATTACACATCAACGAAGACTGCGCTGTATTCATCGCACAGTATGCGAGCAGCATTTTTTTTTTTAATAATTCTGTTGGCAGCGCCAATAAACATGCTAATCATTTCAATAACTTTGAATGGCTTACAATGGTGGCATATTTGGCTGATATCTTTAGTGCCCTGAACGAGCTGAACTTAAGTCTACAAAGAAGAGATAACAACATCTTCCAAGTTGAAGATAAAATAGAAACTGTGATAAAAAAACTTGACCTTTGAACTAATCGTACAATTAAAAAAAAAACTATAATCATGTTCCTACACTGGTAGCGTTTTTGGAATCCTCTGGTGGAGAAATGTTGCCAACGCAAGTAGGAGAGGAAATGATTAAACACCTCCGCGGTTTGACGTCTTCTTTTCGGGACTATTTTCCAGAACCCGACAGAAATAAAAATTGGATAGCAGACCCTTTCAACGCAGATGTTTTTAGATATAATCGGCTTGACAACGGTACAGGAAAATCAATTAGTAGAAATATCATGTGATTTAGCCTTAAAACGTAATTTGAAAGAATCGTCTTTATCAAGTTTTCGGGTAAATTTAAAAAATGTTTATTACGAAATATCAGAAGAAGCACTAAAATATTTACGTGATTTACATGTGCGGGATTTTCTAGGGATCCGCGGAGTGAAAAAGGTTAAGAAACGCTGAACTAAATTACTAAATTTTAGTATTATACGATCAAACCCTTCCGATATATAGAAATTCTATTGATTTGTGGGCAGTAAAAGTGGTCATTGAAATTTTATATGTATATATATGTGGTGTCTGCACATCACATGCACAAGACACATATACATAAGACACAAATACACGAGTCACACAACAAAATCACTTTACTTTAAAAAACCGAATTATATAAAAATACTTTTATGTTCATGTCAATGTTAATAAGTCAAAAAATGTATATAAAATTTTATTATTCGAAAATATTTCAACTCAAAATTGTTCAATTTTATTGCTGTATAAAAAATGCTTAGTAAAAAATATATTGAATCTGGAAAATACGTACAAAATAAATTTTAATAAATAAATACCATAGGAACCTACACTGGCGATCCAGCCCATTTAAAGTGCGCTTAAATATAAAAATTGGTGCACTCAACATCCAACATCATCATCTAGAGCTCAACAGTATACACAGCCACCATATCAGCAGCAGACACGGTCACTGCTTTACAACAACACGCTTTCCTCACAATTTAACTAGTAGCAACAACAAACCTAACCCACCAGCAACAGCAGCAGCACCACCAACATAAACAAATCGCTAAGTAAAACAACAACTACAGCTACAGTTGCAGGCAGTAGCAGCAATAATAATCGCACTACTCACGTTATCATCAACCGCAATAACAACACAATTATTGCTGCGAACAGCATCATTGCACAGCCATAGTGACTGCAACATGAAACAATTATAACCTTACCACCGACAACACCTGCAGCAACAATAACACCAGCGAAAACAACCTAGGACCGCACCATCAGAGAGCCGATTGGAACGGCTTCGAGGAGTATACAGAAGCCAAGTTCACTGCACTACTACCATTAAGAACAGCGAGCGAAGGCGAACGGCATATTAGACGAGTATTGCTCTCCGTAGGAACGAGATTCATTACCCTCACACTGCCAAAATTGGGTCTGGAAATCAATAAACTCGTTAGCGAGCCTCGTAGAGACCAGTGGCGACAGCACCTGGAGGAGTCGGAGATGGGCTCTAAGTCTTTGTGGAATACCATCAAGAGCCTGTCAAATCCCCGTAGAAGCGAACTTACAACTATCTCCTTAGGAGATAGTACGCTGCTTAACTCCAAAGAGTGTGCCGCAGCCCTTAACAGACAGTTTGTTGATCGCCTGCCCAGGCCAGATAAAAAGAGACGCAGTCTGCAGCGAAAGTTTAGAGCGTTGGAAACGGGATGAAGCTTAAAGTGCCGATGATGTCCTTAATGCTATCAGAAATGCCAAAAGTTCGACGGCAGTAGGTCCGGATGTACTTGTTACTGTCAGGCTGAAGCGTATGGGCAGTACGGGAGCTGAATACATAGCCAAGGTCTTTACCTTAAGCGTGAGCAGGTTAGAGATTCCGGATATATTGAAGCTTGGTAGAATTATTCCAATTCCCAAGCCTGGGAAGGCTCTGAATAAAGGCAGCTCATATAGGCCGATTATCCTCCTCGATAATCGGTAGCTACTCATCCTACCCCACCTAAATTAACACATCCTATTGGCAGAGCATCAGCATGGTTTCCACTCGGGGCGCAGCACAACAACGGCGCTATATTAAATATCCACAGCTATCGCTAATGAATTGAACAGCGCCTGCCCCCATGAGAGGACGGTCTTGGTAGCGTTGGACCTATCGAAGGCCTTCGACACGGTGTCTCATATGACACTGCTCCAAGATATGCTTTATACTTCTCTGCCCAACAAATTCAAACGGTGGATTGTCAACTACATGTCAGGCATGCAATCTTATGTGGAGTTTAGGGGAGCGAAATCCAAGCCGAGGAAGCTTCAACCAGGTGTTCCCCAGGAAGGAGTGCTATTCCTGGTCCTCTTCAACCTCTACGTATCCAAGATCTCTGATCCTATTCTCGAAATCGACGAACGCGATGTCGGAAGGTATGAGCTACTTTGTGGGCTGTATGGTCCTTGGTGGGAGACCTCCCCCCAATAATAAGGAGAGATCCCTCCCAGGAGAAACCAGATCCATAATGTCCGAACTCCGATCTGGACTATCAAGGGTGCTCAACATCTATCTGGCACGTATAAATCCCGACATCGCGGACGTTTGTCTCCACTGCGGCGCCGCGCAGCATACAGCTAGTCATCTTTTCGACTGGCCGTCCAGACCGACTTCCTTGATTTGGCCGTAGGGTTATGATTCAAAGCCCATCTATTTCCCTATCGTGTTTGCCCATTCCATTTCACTTTACCACGTATGTATTTGCTGTGAACGTGAATATACACTACACACTTAGCTTCTGAAACGAATGTCGTACGATTGGGTCGGAAGAAACCGCTTTCCAATTTCAGATTTACACACAAGCCAAAGTTCCAATACTAACGAACTCACGGGTATGTCACTAAAGCTAACAGTATCTACCACGAATATATTAAATGCTTTAAACAAGTTCTCATTAGAATTTGAAGCCCTCAAATCACAACGTAATTTCCGATCACGGTCACCAGCGAGACAGAGGTCAAACTCAAGACGGACATCACAGACACGTAGGCTCAACTGGTTATGCCGATACCACTACAAAACTGGTAGATTTGCAGGTAGGTGTGAACAACCGTGTGCATATGTTCAAAACGACTATACAACACTATACAACACTATTCAACGAAATACAACACAACAAACTAAACGACTCTATTCGCACTCACAGTCACACTGACACGTCGTCTCTTTTTCTACGACCCGACAAACAAATTGAACTTTTTATTGGACAGCGGAGCAGAAGTACGGGTACTCCAAACTCAAAATTTCAAAACAAAAATCTGATCTCATTTTAACAGTGGCAAATGGCACTTTCATTTCGACTTTTTCAAATTTTTAGTTAAATCTGGCATTTATAGACCGTCGAGTTCAAAAACATTTTCTCCACTTCACCTAGTACTTAAACGCGAACCGAACGACTGGAGACCATGCTGAGACTACTGAAGACAGAACACAATAACAGTACCAGACCGTTACCCATTACCACATATACAAGATTTTTCGAACAACTTACACAATACGCATGTCTTCTCAAAACTGGATTTAGTCAGGGCCTATCACTAAATTCCCATGGCCCCTGAGGACGTACACAAAGCAGCAATCGCTACTCCTTTTGGGATGTTTGAGTTTCTACAAATGCCTTTGGGTTTGAGAACCGCAGCGCAAACATTCAAAAAGTTGAAAGACTTCATTTTAGTTTATTTAGATGATAATCATGTAGCCAACGACTCCACAAATACGGTTGGAGTCAAGCCAAATAAATGCACATTTGGAGTAAATAACATTATAAAAACATAAATAACAAGATTTCCTCAATTACAGCATCTCTAAAGGCTTGATTAGCCAAGCGTAAGGTAACGTAGCGCGACGTTAAAATCTAATAAAGTCAAGTTAAAATCTGTTAAATGATAAATGTGTACAAGTCGTTACCGAAATCGTAACCTGGCGGGACGCAGCGTATAAGTCTATAGAAAATAGATTTCTACGCCACGTTACGATTTTCGACAGTTTGATAGCTGTTCGACAAACGAAAAGTTTTGTTTAACTTTACAAAATTGTAAATTTTAGTACTATATAAAAAAGGATGCAGTCTTTTATTAAAGAGAAGAAGTTAATAAGCCTACTAGAAAAAAACGAGTGGCTTTATAAAAAATTTTCTGCGGGCTACAAATCAGCGCCTGCACTACGTTGGACTACCATTTCGGTAATCGTTTATTCTCGAGGCAACGTCGCACTACACTACGTCCAGCTTCGCCACCTCACGTTACACTTGGGTAATCAAGTCTTAAACATGGTATACGACCATTCGAAGAACGAACACAATGTATACAAGACTACCTACAACCAGTAACATTTAAACAGATACAAAAATTTATAGGTATGACAAATTATTACTTTCACTGCATTCCAAAACTCGCACAAATGTTAGATCCTTTTTATGAAATGGTGACAAGCACATCAAAAACTAAAGATAAATATTTACAATGGACAGACACAACATTACATGCATTTGCAACAATAAAATATAGTTTTGGTATAGGCCGCTTTACATTGTCCTAATGTGTGTTACGACAAGTCAAAATTTGCATGTCAGATAGGATGTGAGATGGTGTAAACAACGGGAAACAAAGTGTGTTCGATTCTATTTTGATTTTTTGGCATGTCGTACTACATTTTAATTTTTAGGTTTGTTTCTAATTTCATTACACATTCTATCCCAACAGAGATGCATTTTAGCATAAACTTACTTGGAATTTATTATTTAGGTGAGAAAATTTTTAACTCGTAATGTATTTTCAGATAAAATGGCAGAAGGAAGCGATTTTACAGCTTATTTGATCTTTGAGAGGCTTTCAATGTATGTACAGACGATGCATTACACAAATTTTTAAGTTTTAGTATAGTGTAAAGTATAAAAGTGTGATGCGACTCTGTGAGATAGTCTAAAAGGGAAAAATGATTTTCTTCATACAAAAATAAAAATGCCTTAAATAAGGCGGCCTTAAGATATTTTGCTTTAAAAAAGAAACAATAATAACATAGATTTTTTCTTTAGTACAAATTTTCAGAATCACAATATAATTACAAATAAATAAAACGAGAAAACAACATTTATGGAATTTTCTTCAAAAAATACAATTTAAAGGTATAAGCGGATTTTACCTGCGCAGCAGATTAGGATTATTCCTTTAAATCTGATTAAAACAGTTCAAAGATAATTAAATAAGTTCTTGCTAAAAATAATGTTTAAAACATTTGAAAGAGTGTAAAATTTTCTAAAATTTTGTTCTTTGGAGCATTTGAATCCGATCAGAAATAAAAAAGTTACAGCGATTTATCTAAAGTGCCTTTGCTTGAGATACACAAAATCGCAAAAACATGATTTATTTCAATGATCAACGAAATTCTTCGAATTCGAAAAATTCTACTGCAGCAACAACAAATCCACCAAAAAAAAATTTAAACACAAGCAACGAGTATATATTATAAGAGGTTTAACTCGTCGCTCGTTGGTTTTTACTCTCTTATATTACCCATCCATCGACAGAAAAGGATATTTTGATGGGACATTTATTTTATACCCCTTCAAAAGTGCGAGTGAGTTTACATATTGTTTTCTTTATTTTTGATCAATTGCAAATTTAATGAAAATAAAATTTGACAGCTTCTTATTTGCATGTACATGGTTGCTGAATTTATTTTGTTTCCAGCTGGGCATTTTTGTTGTGATTTTGTTGTAGCTATATTTTGGTTACTGCTGCAGAGAAGGATTTTTAGATATTTCATTAGCTGAATAGAAAGACAGAACTCTGATTCGGCTAATGAAATAATTATTGGATAATAAAAAAATGTAGCAATAAAATAGAATTTGTTTAGCAGTATTTTATAAATTTAAAGTAATATTTTGGTTGCTACTTTGGATACACAAGCATAATTATAAGATACTTCATTAGCCGAATAGATAGACGGAATTCTGATTCGGCTAATGAAATAATTATTGCTTAGTCAGGACTTTTCTTCCCATGTTGATGGATCTGACTCTAAGAACCTTGGGCTTACACTTGTAATTTTTTCATTTAGAATTGTATTGAAAAAGCTGTATGTGTTTTTATTGACGAAGTCATACAATTCCGTCGTCATAATATCATCAGCTTTTAAAAAATTCTTTTGGGTTTTTAAGGATCCTTTTTAAATTTGCCAACATTTTTCTTTTTGTTTCAACTGTACTGTATGTACTGTATGTAATTTATGTTAAAAAATATATTAAAAAAAAACTAAGTTTTATTTATCAGGTGAGCTCGTTGGGAACGGATTTGACATCTTTGGAGGTCCAACAAGTGTTATCTCCTTGTGCCTCTTACAACTCAATGATCCCTTATACATTGAGCAAGACTTGAAAGCAAGAATGTCAGTTCGTAGAACAAATCGTGGTGTGAGTTTACGTGAGTTTTGGAGATGAAAGGGAAAGATTAAACTTGCTCTGTACTGGCAAGTTTTTGTACTAAAAAAATTCTTGATTGCAAGTCTTGTCCAATGTATAAAGGGTCAAACTAAATTTATTCGAGGTGAATATCAATTTCCTTTCCCTTGACATTTTAGCAACAAATTGGGGCCCAACGAGCCCATTTAATTTAAATACACCGTGAAAAACAAAAACATTTAATATTTTTTATCGACGAAGCTTATGAGTTAAATTAAATTGAAACAAAGCCTAAACGCTCTCACAACATATAGATAAATGTATCATTACCAATGCTATAAATTGAAACTGTAAATTTTGTACTAGCAAATATTTTAAATTGAGTATTTTTTGAATTATTAGTTTTATGTTGTCATAAATTTTCCTAAAATTTTTTATTGGAGAAAACTCGTTCGTTGAATAGAAAGCACAGAAAATTAACTTTGAATAAACGATCAAACAATTGGATCCCTTAAAATCAAATTGTGTTTCATTCAATGACATTTTTATTCAAAAGTTATCGCGGTTTCTCTGCTTAAAACGCGATTATTTTTAGCGCTAATTTTGTATCCGATATTCATCGTACGCCGCTTCGACGTAGTCCGCGATTCCAGTCCGAAACTAATATGATATCCGATCTGAATGCCACTGTCTTGGTTGATACTGAAACCGATACTGAAACCAAAATTCAGCAAAGTCAATATTTGGGCGTCCGCCCACCGGTTCCGGTAGTTTTGCTCCGCAAATTATGCCACAAGAAAATAACAACTCTTGGTCAGGTGCAATGATACAGCCACGGAAAGTTCAAGACTTGCCGGATTTTAGTGGACGAGCTAAAAAATTGGCAAATGTTTTTCACTGCCTTCACGCAGTCTACCGTAGCCTATGGATACACCAACTTCGAAAACAACCAACGCTTACAAAGGTGTTTAAAAGGAGATGCACGTGAATTGGTTCAGTCACTTCTTATTCATCCAGACAACGTTAGTGCCATAGTCGAACAGCTTCGTTTTCGATTTGGACGTCCAGAACAACTCATCCGTAGCCAATTATTGAAGGTACGTTAATTTGCCCCAATTCCAGAAAATACACTACAAAAAATTATTTCGTTTGCAACCAAAGCCAAGAATATCGCTGTATTTCTACAGTCAAATCAAGAATGCAGATCAACATTTAGCTAATCCAACGTTGCTGGAAGAGCAAGGACGGATTGTGAGCGCCTGATTCAAGCTACGGTAGCTGAGAGGTGGAGTCAAGCCAAACGGAATCGTCTTTGCTTTTCTTGCTTCAATGCAGGGCATTCTACAAGAGACTGTCGTGCAAGGAAGCCCTGTTCAATCGATGGGTGCAAGAAGATGTATCACAAACTTCTACACGACGTCAATGCCGCACAAAATGCGCTGTACACTGTACAGCACCAAGATGACATCGGAAAAGCAGAAAAAACTGTTCTAAGCTGTTCCGGAGACCAGAGGAGCAGCACGCTTTTATTTCGTATGTTGCCGGTGACGCTGTATGGTAACAACAAAAGTATTGAGACTTATGCATTGCTGGATGAAGGATCACCAATCACTATGTTGGACAACATGCTTCTTGAGGAGTTAAGACTTCAAGGTCAACAACACAATTTGAGTGTGCAATGGTTTGGTGGTCGTGTAGCACGAGAGCCAACAGTGATAGTAGATCTACATATCAGCGGCGTAGGAATGAAAAGAAGCATAAGCTACACAAAGTTTATGGTATGTCAAATCTAAGTCTTCCCGTGCAAACACTTTCTGATCGCGAACTACACAACGTTAGTAAACAAGCAAGGTTTTTGCCAACAAAACCTTTCTACAACGTTGCACCGAAGCTTCTTATTGGGCTGGATCATTGCCATTTGGGTTTTTTTTTTTTTTTGGATTCGCCCGGAGGTATGAAATCTTCCAAAGATACGTATACCCGTGCTATACGGTGCTAAACATCCTGCCCGGATCAGCCAGGACAGACAGAATGCACCTACGTACTAAAACATACCCCCTATTGGCAATTAGGATTTTCCACTAAGCAAATTAACTGGCTTTTAAGCGAAATTTAAAAATTGAATATATTTAAAACGCGTATTTAAGTATATTTGATTCTATATAAATAAGCAACATTGAATTAAACGATAGCGATTATTAATTTAATCACACATAGAGATTTCATAGAGATTTAAAGTAAAATCATTGTGATTTTCATTTAAAAATCGCAACAAACTTTCATGTTGAATCATTATGAAATCATGTAAAATCATTATGATGGTCATGTTGAATCGTTATGAAATCCTGTAAAATCATTGTGATGGTCATGTTGAATCATTATGAAATCATTATGAAATGCAGCTGAATCCTAACCTCAGTTTGAAATAAAAAGAACTTCAAGTTGGTTTTTTTTTTTTATTGAAAAATATAAAAAATACGACTTATAACTACAAAACATACCTCAATTTTTCTCCAACTAAATTAATTTTCCTCGATAACGTGCACGAAGTCCTATGGGTGGTAAAGCTTCCTGTTAATCTTCCTTAGATAAGTACCTTAAACTTTCCTAGTCAACTGAAGCTTCTGTTTCTATTGAAAAGTAATACAGCATTTTGATATTATTTTGTTATAGCAACATAAGTCATATATCACATTACCTTGTTCATCTGCGTCAGTTTATGGATTCGACTACTTCCACTTGTATTTACTTTTCATTCCACTTGTTTAACTTTTTCAGCTATTACTACAAACTATTTTAATTTTTAACGAAGCTACTTCTCGCGATAAGACTTCTAATGTGCTACATAATGATATCATAATGATGTAACATGATGTCATAATGATTCTACATGAAATCATAATGATTCTACATGAAATCGTGTTGATTAAATTTTTACATGATGCAATAATGGTTTTACTGGTTTTCATAATAATTCTATATGAAATCATAATGATTTTACATGAAATCATAATGATTTTTATGTTGCTGCCACCATGAAATATAAAATCATGTTAAATGAAATCAACTATGCATCACAATGATTTTACTATGCAAAATTTTTCTGTGTGAAGGTACTCGAAATAACAATCCTGAGTTCAAAAACAATCATAAACACTATACTCATTTTAACTGGTTTGCGGCCATTGTCCAACCCAAGGACCTACGTGGAAATGAGATAAATCTGATATCCGCAAAATCAAAATCCCAATTAGTTGGGTATGCATTTGGGCCAACGCAGGCATAAACTTGTGTCTAAAATAGATATACTCTGGCACACTAATCCAGGTGATAGTGTGAGTTCAGTATAATTTCAAATCAGGAAGCCACGTGAGTACGTAATCACAATTTGATTTAAAATTAAAAAATTTAATAATTAGAAAGCAAGTTTTGAAAAACGATTCATATTTTATGGTGCTTACTTTATAAAACATAATATTAAGACAAAAAGAAGAAACAACAATCTCAATTACCGATAATACATTGTTATAAAACTGCGTTAGGTATAATAGGATGAAGTTAAATTGATTTAATTATTTAAATGTAATATAATTTTCCGTTTTAAGACGTCTACCGAATCAGAAAAATTAATCATGTTGAAGTTATTATTGAAATCACTGCACATGCATTGTAAAGGTTAATGAAGAGCGTAATTAGAATTGCATTGATTCAAATTGAAAAACAGAAAATGTCTAGTTCCTTTCCTTGGGATGTTAAAATTTTGGGCTGAGATGAGATATTCCGAATTAATACCGCCACGAAGTAATTTATACAGAAACGTGACATTAAGCATCATTCTTCTGCTTCTTAGAAAAGGTAGTAAAATAATCTTAAGGCGTATTTCATACGATGGAAGCAAAATATTGGGATTTCAACGACTATGACGTAAAGCAAAAAGTAAAAACTGTTTTTGAACGGATTCTATGGCATCGATGTAGACATTATATTGTGAGTTTCATCTTGCATCATTCATTTAATTCAAATATAAAAATATTTACAATCCATTGTACAAAACAAAAATTATGAATTTGTCTATAATTTGATTTCTTGTGTTAACGCAAAACATTTTGGTTAATTTTATGCGTTCGATACTGTTATTGTCGATTTTATCATCTCTATTGCAATTAATATTAAAGTTTTATACGTACTGATACCAAAAAATGATAATTAAACTTCCAAACGAACTCTGTGTGAATAAAGGAAATAAAGGAATAAAGGAAAAAAAACGAAATATTTCTATTTTTATAATACTAAACCTTCAGTAGATGTATACTATTTTGAGTGTGTACTGAAGATATTAAGTATGCAATGCTTTTGTAATAAAAAATAAAATAAAAAAGTATCTCATTTATTATTATAATAAACTTCAATTAATTATTATAAACTTCAGTATTCAAATAATACTTTTTTTATATTAAATTTTTTTCTTATGTGTATGAAAGTACTTTTGTTTTCTTTTAATAAAAAAAAAAATTATTTGTAAAAACTTAATTTATGGCCAAAATTGATACAATGATAAAAATTGGCATGGTGCTTTATGTTATGTATGCTAACAATCCTGTAAAAAAGAATTGATACTGGTTTGATTATAAGCCTACTTTTGATACACCTGTGCAAAGTAGAGCACAAGCGCAATTCTCTTGATAAAATTCATCTTTTGAACTTTATTCAAAATATTGAGCTGTTATCGAAAATATCCTCTAAGTCGTTTTTATCTTTAAGTCGTTCTGTGACGCTCTTCACACAAGAAAAATTCACCTTGCAGTCTACTTACTTACTTACTTATTTGGCGCTACAACCGTATGTCGGCCTCATCTAAGAATTTGCGCCAGCCATTTCTGTCTTTCGCTTGCTGGCGCCAGTTGGAAATTCCAAGCTTCGTCAGGTTGTCCTCTACTTGGTCTTTCCAACGAAGATGCGGTCGTCCTCTTCTGCGTTGACCGCCGCTGGGTACCGAATCGAATGTTTTCTTCACTGGAGTATCGTCTTTCATGCGCTGAACATGACCAAGCCAGCGAAGCCGCTCGATTTTAATGCGCTTGACTATGTCGATGTCAGCGTACAGCTCATACAGTTCATCATTCCACCGTATTCGGTACTCGCCATTAACGCAGATTGGTCCGTAGATCTTACGAAGAATCTTTCTCTCGAATGCTCCTAAAGTCTTTTCATCTAAACTGCTCAGCGTCCAGGTTTGTGATGCGTAAAGTAGGACGGGCATGATGAGCGATTTATAGAGCGTGATTTTCGTTCGTCGAGAGAGGGCTCTGCTTCTCAATTGCCTACTGAGCCCAAAGTAACACCTTTTGGCAAGAGTTATTCTTCGTTTGATCTCAATGCTGATGTCGTTGGTTGAATTAATGCTGGATCCCAGATAAACGAAGTTCTTCACAACCTCGAAGGAGGTATTGTCAACGGTAACGTGGGTTCCAAGACGCTGGGACTGTTTGTTTGTTGACACTAAGTATTTTGTCTTATCTGCATTCACTGACAGACCCATTCGACTTGACTCTCTTTCTAATCTGAAAAAAGCTGCACTGACTTCGCGCGTATTATGACCAATGATATCTACTTCATCAGCATACGCAAGCAGCATAACACTCTTGTAGAATATTGTGCCACTACGTCTCAGATCAGCAGCTCGGATGATCTTTTCCATCATTAGGTTGAAAAAGTCGCACGATAAGGAATCACCTTATCTGAAACCTCGTTTGGTAATAAATGGTGGGGAGAGGTCCTTCCCGATTTTAACTGCGCTGCTGGTGTTGCTCAGTGTCATCCTGCAAAGTCGTATTAGTTTTGCAGGAATACCAAATTCAGACATGGTGGAGTACAGGTGCTTCCTTATTGGGCTGTCGAAGGCGGCTTTGTAGTCGACAAAAAGATGGTGGGTGTCGACTTGTTTTTCTTGAGTCTTCTCCAAGATTTGTCGTAGCGTGAAAATCTGGTCGATGGTGGACTTTCCAGGTCTGAAGCCACACTGATAAGGTCCGATCAGTTCGTTTACAATGGGCTTCAATCTTTCACATAAAACGCTTGACAGGACCTTACATGCGATATTAAGAAGGCTTATTCCACGGTAATTGGCACAGATAGTGGGATCGCCTTTCTTGTGGATTGGGCAGAGCACACTGATATTCCAATCGTTCGGAATGCATTCTTCCGACCATATTCTGCATAGAAGCTCGTGAATGCATTTAAGTAGAGCTTCGCCTCCATTCTTAAACAGCTCAGCAGGTAAGCCATCCAGCTCCCGCGGCTTTGTTATTTTTAAGCCGAGCTATAGCTGTCAGAACTTCATCATAGTCGGGCAGCGGAACCTCAACGCTGTCATCCAAAATTGGGGTTTCCGGAATATCATCTCTATTGGCGGGATTGTTGTCAGCGTCGCCATTTAGAAGCTTAGAGAAGTGTTCCCTCCATAACGTCAGTGTACTCTGGACATCTGTCACTAGATTCCCGTTTTCATCCTTGCAGGAAGAGGCCCCGGTTTTAAAACCATCGGCAAGGCGTTTTATTTTTTCGAAAAATTTTCGTGCCTCATTCCTGTCACCATACATCTCAATCTTCTCCTGCTCGCGCTTTTCTGCCTCTCTTTTTTCCGCCTGAAAATATGTCTCTCTTCCCTCCTCTTTTCTTTGTATCGCTCCTTAGCAGCGTACGTTACAACCGACTGCAGGGTGGCTTTGTAGGCGGCGTCTTTCTCTGCAGTGGCGTCGCGACACTCCTGGTCGTACTATTGGTTTCGGCGAGGGCGTTGGTAGCCAATCACCTCTTCAGCAGCCGCACGCATGGAGTTGGAAATGTGTGTCCACTGCGCGCATATATCATCGATTGGAGGAGTGCTTTGAAGCAGGAGTGAGAGTCGAGTGGCGAAAGCATCGGCTGTCTGTTTCGATTGCAGCTTGTCGACGTCTAGCTTTCTCTGTGTAGGGTTGCGTGTATTCTTAGCTGCGCACAGACGTGTACGAATCTTGGCTGCAACAAGATAGTGATCCGAGTCAATGTTTGCACCACGGATCGTGCGTACATCCAATACACTGGAAGAGTGCCTTCCGTCGATCAAAACGTGATCAATTTGATTTTTTGTTTTTTGATCAGGGGACATCCAGGTGGCTTTATGAATATTGAGATGCTTGAATCTAGTGCTACTTACGACCATGTTTCGTGCTGCGGCGAAGTCAATCAGCCTCATTCCGTTATCGGAGGTGTTGTCGTGGAGGCTGAACTTTCCGACTGTTGGACCAAAAATATTTTCCTTGCCCACCTTAGCGTTGAAGTCACCAAGCACGATTTTTACGTCGTGACGGGGGCAGCGCTCGTAAGCATTTTCAAGGCGCTCGTAGAAAATTTCCTTGATCTCATCGTCCTTGTCTTCTGTCGGAGCGTGCGCACATATTAGGCTTATGTTGAAAAATTTAACCTTGATGCGGATTATGGCAAGTCGTTCGTTCACAGGTGTAAATCGCTGAACGTGGGGCCGTAGTCTCATGCCAACTACAAATCCGCATCCAAACTCGTGCTTTTCCGAATGGCCGCCGTATTAGATATCACAGGGTGCATGCCGAATGCAACCCTGTCCCTTCCATCGCATTTCTTGGATAGCAGTGATATCAGCTTAGTATCTTTCCAAGACATCAGTCAGTTGGATATAGGCACCTTCCTAATTAAGGGTTCGGACATTCCAGGTGCATATCCGTAAATCATTATCAGTTTTTCGTTTGCGGTAGTCGTCATCAGATTTGGGGATAATTTTTCTTCTTTTCTTATTTGTTTTCATTGAAATTGGTTTTTACGGGTGGGCTTCAAACCTGACGCACAACCTATTTTAAGCCTAGGGAGGCCCGCCGCTCAGATTAGCCGCCAAACTAACGGTTGTCAGTTTTGACGTTGCCCAGGAAACACCACGTGGAGGTTTGAGTCGACTTGAGGCGATTTCACAAAGATTATGCTGGCCTCGCCAGGTTGAGACAGTCAGATACGTCACTTTGTTCCATCGACCCCAGTTTCCCATTTGTATTAATTCTGTGAAAATATAATATATTATGCAAAAAAATTAAAATAAAAAAGCGCATATTTTAAATACTTGGTGTATACATTTTTTTTGCAAATCCATTGACTTTTTTTTGTTGAGTACGCAGTTCATAACTGATATTCTGGGTTTCTGTAAAAATTGTAAAAATTTTGACATAAATATGTACAAAATACTGACTTGTTAAGTTTTTGTAAGATTAACTAACGAAACTTCTGGCATTTCAGTGAAAAATCTGTCAAAAAATAATGAAATTCTATGCCCTTGAACTCATACGAATCATTTGAAACCCATTACATCAAAATCGGTGCATTAATTCTCATGATATAGGGTAAAATCTTCAAAAAACCACTAAACCGCGCCCTTCACCGCGCGCCTCGCTAAATGTTGAGCTCGCTTTCAGATTTATTACTTTGATCTGCTTTGGTCTGCCTGTTGAGTATGTAAAAGCCCATAATGTGCCATCAAATTTTTTTCCATTTTTCTCTACACCCAAATGCTAAAAGATTTAGAAAAGATGGTATAGGAGGTACCACGCCACCTTGTCCAATCGACACCAAATTTCGCAGCAACACTCTCAAGATAAAGTTTCAGTTTTACGACTATAAAACTGCTTAACCCATCTTTATGAAATTTTTAGGGAAACTGAAGCAAGATCTTGGGAGTGTTCCTGTGAGTTTGATGTCGCTTGGACAAAGGAAAAATTGGAGGGAGATTGTCGCTTGGACAAAAATCAATAAAACTTCTATATCTGTGTCGAAAAAAAATAATGACTAAGCTCAAATTATCGTAATAAACGATATTTTTACTGTACTAACTCGGATCTTTTTCCTGAAATATGTGAAACTTTACAAACGGTAATAGGTGCAGAACTAAGTGGCTATCTATTCTGTGCAAAAAAAATATGTTCCTGCATTCTAACATATATTGGCAATGAAGCAAATGCCATATCGCTTTTTTACGATATTTTGAGTTTAGTCGTTACTCCTTGTCGACACAGATATATCAGACGGTTTTGATCTTGAGCTTGCCTTGGCAAACACAAAAAAGCCAATCTTTAATTTATTTTTTGTTACAATAGTAACTATAGATATCGCAAGTTTTTGATCGTGTTAAACAAAAATTTTACTATTAGCCCTATCACCGTCCGCGAATCGAATAGAAAACAAGTAAAATTCGATAAGGTGGTATCACTGTTCGCGAATTTAACAAATGTGATTCGACTTTAACGTCAAATATAGACGAATAGAAATATTTAGTGATTAGCCGGTGAATTAGATATGGAGCAAAATCCTGGTGTAGCAACTAGACTAGGAAAATTCGGCTCCAAAAAACAAAATCAGGAAACATGGCAAAGCTTTGCAGTAGAGCTAAATTCTCTAGGACCTCCTTTACGTGAAGGAAAGGAATGGCACAAGGTGAGCTCTTATAAAACACTTTATAAAAAAGTTGCCTACAAACTTAAATTTTAGGTTTGGCTGGACCTTAGGCTGAAGACAATTGAAGACAAAATTGTCAGCAATTCGGATTCAGAAGCAACCGAGACTGGTGGGGGGCCCAACAGACAGCTAAGCCTTTCACCCTTGGAGCAAGTCGTCGATGCTCTCCTCAACTTAAAGTATGTTTCGGCCCTCAGTGGGCTAAGTCTTGGCGACAACACAGTTGACGCGACTGTCTCCCGCAATTACCTACACTAAATTTCAGGTTCTTCATAATCTCCAAAGAATAGATCGTGCTACGAACCATTTTATAATTTAGTATTTTAAGAATAAAAAACAAAATTTGTGACTGAAACCTAAGCGAAAACTTTTATTATTTCACTAAAGCTTAACAGGGAAGATTAAAATTATCACAGGTGGTCAGGCGAATTATCACAGGTGGTTTCTAAGCGAATTTTTATGTTTTCTGCTTTGGCAGGCGAATAAGTAGGTTCGCAAACAGTGATACCACAAAAAGAAAAATTCGCCAAATGATTCGACTCGAGTGAAGCATTCAATTCGCAGACAGTGATAGGGGCATATTTGTCTAATATGATACTGTTGACAGCTTAACAAAAAAGAGGAGTGGTCCCACTATAGCTATGCCCACTTTTAAGAAAACATTTATTTTTTATTAATAAACTAATCGTCAAAGGACAAAATAGATGGTGAAGCTTTAAATTATAAATTAGCTTCCTTTTTGACTTTTTTAATTTTTTAATTTGTGGTTTTTTTTTTGGAAAAAATTAAAACCACAGTCGAACAAGGGCGATCCAAGGACCAAAATAGGTGGTGAAGGTTCAACCTACAAAAAAGCATCCTTGGAAAATTTGTCAACATTAGTATAGAGATTTTTAGTAATTGGTTTTTTTCAATATAAAATACAAACTAACCACCGGATACTGAAAATCTAAGGACCAACAAAGATAATGAAAGGAAAAATTGTAAAAGTTGGCGATGTCATCTAATTTTAGTAAATGCGTGTTTTAGTTTTAATGAACTTGATGAGAATACCGATAACGTTATTGCGTAACCTTGATATGCCTCAAAAACTTTACAAAAATTAACTACAAATCAACAGCCCTATTCTGGCAAAGTAACAATTGTTACCCAGTATCTTCAATATTTCTATGTGTTTGTTGTAATTTGTTGATTTAAAAACAAAACAGATCTGTTCCCTTACTAACTTCAAGTAAAGTTAAATTTGTGAGAGTAACTCAATTATTTGTCAAAAAGTGAGAATATGCAAGAAAGCCTAGTAGAACTAGACAAGGTAGTGTTAGGGCTGAATGTGGTCTCTTTCTTAGTGACCATAACTGTCAAACTCAGCCATTTTGGTGTGTTTGCCAATTTTTGATTTCATACTGCATTCTCATTGGTTGCATATTTTGTATGAAATGTCAACTTTGTTTTGACAGTTTCGGTCACCGGCTCTCCGCCCTAACACTACCTTGTCTAATTTTGCAATGCAAGGAAGTACGGAAACGACTTCACGCAAGTTTCGAGCAGAACAGTTGCTGTTGACAGCTGATTGACAATAAATTGAAGCAATTAGAAGAAGAAGATTCGTGCTCGAAGGAATTTTTCAAGTAAAGTTCAAGCTAGTTTCGGTTAGTTGTAATATGATAGAGAGTGACATTTAGCTTTTACTTCTTCTCTCTCGGACTTAAAAAATGTGTACAGAAACGCTTTCAAGCAACTTCAAGTTACTTGAATCGATTACAGGAACAGCTGATGCAAAATGGAGCTATCAAAAATGTTTTTTGCCAAAATATTAAGTTATTCTTAAGTTTTTCCCATATTTTTTTTTATTTTAAAACAACACAATATTGAAAAAGAAAAATTTTGCTTAACGGTCGTTTAAAGAAAAGTTCGTTTAATGTTTTCTTTTGTTTGACGTTCGTCATCCGCAGCTCATGAGAAAAAAGGTTGTGTGCGCGGCTACCTGATAAATAGTTGCATCATGAGGAACAGACCTAATTTGGAGCTCAAAAATAATAAATTTTGATATAAATTGTCACCTGCTTTTCAGATAGTTACAATTTGGTTTTTTGGGCTTAAAGTTTTGTCTTGAAATCAAAAAATTACAACAAATACATAGAAATATTAAAAATACTGGGTAACAATTGTTACTTTGCCAGAATAGGGCTGTAAATTTTAAACTTTACTTAAATTTACAACTTCCGAAAAATGGCGGAAATCATTCAGCCACCATGGATAAAAGAAACACTTTTTGTGCTTCATTCATTTGGCTTTTTAATTTTTATTTCGAATTTTTTATTGCTTTCATAAAAATAACTCTAATGCATAATTTCTTTATATATATTTGCAGGCTTCTTTGGACTACGTTGCGAAGAATGATTTGAAAATGGAGATACATTGTGGCTTCTTGCGAAACTATGTAGAAAACGTTGAACCAAAATATCTGAAATATTTGAAAAAGTAAACATTTTTTAAATTGCTTAATTTGAAGTTATTAGTTCCAATAAAAAACACCATTGATATAAACCATGGATAAGCAAGACTTCATTAGTTTAGTTTTTTACTATGGTAGGTCAAAGTTTTTTCATTCAATGCAAAAAGCAGCTCTAGACGGACTAGCAAAGTATCCGGCTCAAGTCGAATTTCGTCTTTTTAATGGTATTGCGCTGGCTCTTGGCCTACGTGTCCAGGAAGCCATACGTGAACTTAATCCTCTTAAGAACGAACAGGATCTCGGCTTAGCTGCAATATTGGCCTTAATTTATTCGCACAGACGTTGTAACGTTATCGACAAAGATGCACTCGCTAGTCTCGAGCTGAAACTAAAAGAAGAACGCCGCAACTTGAATGCAAACTCAGCATATTATGCCGCTATTTTTCTATTTTTAACAGAAAAACTGGACAAAGCTCGAGACTACGCCGATAAAGCTTTGAAATTAAACGATAATTTCGATGAGGCCATTGTTCTAAAGGCTTGGACTGAACTCTTACAAAATGTAAAAGTTAACCGAAATATAAGTATTGCACTTGAAAAGGTTTTAAGTAAAGGTAAAAATATTGATACATCTTTGGCTCTGGTTAAATACTTTCAGCTCAATAATGATTTCGAAAGTGCTATTTCGGTGCTTAATAAGATTTCAGTGCGTTTTCCTGATCTTAATATTCCTCTGATTGAAAAAATGGATACGTTGTTAGCTGCTTGGGATTGGGATCAAGCTTTTGAAATAGCTCTTAGAATAATTAATCTAGAGCAAACAAATATTGCGGCATTGCGTGTAAAAGGTCTCATACTTCTATGTCGAGATGGAAATGTCAAGGCTGCAGCAGCCACGTTGCAGCTATTGCTAGGAGCAGCCGAACGAGTGGAGATGGGAAACTCTAAGATTATAATGCAAATCTGTGTGCAATTTTCACGCGTGTGCTCTAGAAATAAGAATATATTGGAAATAACCCATAAATATGTAGAAAAATTAACTCGTCTTAGTCATGGCAACGTAGAGTATATAACGGAACTTGGCTACCAAAATATCTTGATTGGTTGTAATAAGGACGCGGTGAAATGCTTTCGCTCAGCTACTAAGGTGGATAATAATTTTTTTCTCGCTTTGTGCGGTCTTACTCTTTGTCAGGTAATAGAAAATGGCAGCACGGAACAGGCTCGCCAACAAATAGAATTTCTGGGAGATCTCAAAGGTATAAACAGATCACCGTTGCTGCTGTTCTTGATCTCAAAAATAACGGAAAAGTCTGATCGCGCCATGAGTCTTTTGATCGAAGCTACCGAATTGCATTTCAACAAATTTTCCACATATTCTTTTGGAGTAGAGTATCTATTATACTTGGACCCAGATTTTTTAATGCAAATAACAGCCGATTTGATGAGCCATTCACCGGTGCAAATGCACTCAAAGTTAGGACTAAAAGGATCGAAAGATGAACTTCTAGTGCACTTTAAGCACTGCTTACATATTATTGAGGCTATTATCAAGGCCTGCCCAGGCCACTTGCACGCGCTCTATGTAAAAGCCAAGATTGAATTCTTTTGTGGTGAATTTTCGATGGCAACATTTTCAATTAGCCGTATTCTGAACGGTATTGACGAAACATTCACCGATGCCTACATACTGCTGGCTCAGATTCAAATTGAACAAAAACAATTTACAAAAGCAATGCAGTCACTGGAAATATGTTTATCCCATAATTTTACGGTCCGCGAAAATCCGCTATACCGACTGTTCGTTGGAATATCACAAAAATATCAGCAACAGTACGCTGAGGCCCAAAAGAGTTTTTTATGTGCTATGCAGTTAATAGGAAGTTCTTTTGGAAGTGAAGACATTGACGCAAGAATGCTCAAAACGTCTCAAAAGCCTTTAAAGCTGAACACTTTAGATGCGATGAGTGGATTTTCTCAAGCGGATAAGGCCACACTTTACTTGGAACTCATTGATGTATTAAGTCGGTTAGGCCAAAATAATGAGTCGGAATGTGAAAGTGAACGTTTGCTTGAGGTTGCATTGCTAGAATTTAACAATACACCACAAGAAGGTAGACTTGTCCTGGCTCATGCAGATATGATGGTACAAAAAGGAAACATCACTAAAGCAATTGATCTCCTGGTAGCCATTCAGCCAAATCAATTTTATTATTTACAGGTAAAACTTAAATAACTTTCTGAATGGCCATGATTTTGTGAATTTTATGTCTTGTTTTATTTAGGCAAAAACGCAGTTGGCCAATATATATCTCTATCACAAAAAGGATCGGGTTGCATTTGCAAGATGTTTTCGACAGCTTGTGGACAATTGTCCTGAAACAGAAAGCTATTTAATGTTAGGTGAAGCCTACATGAGTATACAAGGTTTGTATTTTTCACAATTGTCAAAAAGAATACTAGCTTAATCATGTCTCGGCGAATTTGTAAATAAACCAATCTTCAATCTTCAAATCTACTAAAAATCACGCTTTAAAAAGTATGAAACAAAAAATATTCTCATATGAAATTTATATGAACAATATTTTTGTCTATTAAATGATTAACTAAAGTTAAACAACTTACACTTTATATATTTTATTTTACTTTTTTAATGAGTGAAATCTCGTTAAGTTAGCCACTAAAACAGGAAGTCGTAGTTTTTATATATATATATATATATATTATATATATATATATATAATGGATATTATTGAAGTGTAGATGCAAAAAACATATTCTAAAACTTAAAAAAAAAAAATATATTTCAATGATATTATAAAGAATTGGAACCTTTCAAGAATAGCGGCAACTTTAATTTTTAATTTTTTTTTGTGGATTATATGGACTTTGGCCTCCTAATTCCAACTCTGAAAAATTTGCAGACCCTTCGCAATTGGCTTAGAGTTTATAGGCCTCCAAAGTTGGGAAAAATGGCCTACAAATCTTGGTGTATTAGTTTGTGCAAGTTGGAAGTAATCATCTTCTTTTTTTTAGGAATTTTCAAAATACATACTTTCAATTAAGCGAATATTAAAAATTCTTTAACTGAAAAATATGTAAACATGTAACAAGATTAAGCACAAGTCTTTCTTGCTGGTGCTTCCAATACTGATTCTATACCTCAAGCTTATACATATTCAGCCCAATTCTGAATGATTTTTCCCGAGGAATCGGAAAAGGGAGTTTTTATTTTTAAGATCAAGTTCAAAAACATTTTGGAAATTTTTAATGCCAATTTGTTCATCAACCGTCAATATTCATGTGTAAATAAAAGAAATGTGATCTTTATCTGAGATCTTAAAAATGAGAACTCCCTTTTTCAATTCCCCGGGAAAAATCATTCAGAATTGGGCTGTATATAGAAGCAATGACGTACGGTGGCGACCGTAGCCTAGTGGGTAGAGTACGTGGCCCCTAAGCTAAAGAACCGCGATAGCCCGGGTTCAATTCCAGCTCAGACAAAAAGTTTTTTCAATTGAATTAATTTTTCTGTTCGGTCGTCACCTCTCTGCAGACAATGGCAAACCTCAGAGAGTAAAAATTGCCATGTTAAGCTTCTTGAGAACATAAGCCGTTCGGAGTCCGGCATAAAACACGCAGGTCCAGTTCTCGGTCATATTTGTGTTCAAACATTTAATAACACGCACAACACAATTGATCAATAGAAGCTAAGTCAAAGTCCTTCCAAGAGCTGTAATGGCCAGTCTATTTATTTATTTTTATAGAAGCAATATCTAGGCTGTTGTAATTTTTGTCAATTTTTTATGGATTTAAATAAAAATCCAGGATTTTTTTATTACTTTCTGGGGTTACTTTCTGGTCACACCTCCACAATATAACTTAAAGATCACAAGGAGTAGAATGAACTCAGAAAGTTTTACCGCAATAGTTCCAAAAAAACTTAACGAAATATATAAAAAAAAATTATAATAGGAGCATTTAAGATAATATTGTAGGCACATTTTCAACTTTCGAATAGACAAAAAAAAACGCCGAGACACGTAAACTTAATTTTTGGTAGTATAATATGGTAGCATACTCAGTTTTTCCAGTTCAGATCAAAATATCGAGATATTCAGATTTTTGATATTTTACCTTTATTTGAACTTTATTTACAAAATTTGTATAGCTTTTAAACAATTATTTTTATTGTCTTTTCAAAAATACCTCCAACGTGAAAATCGAATTAGCGTTGTTGAATATATGATTTTTCAAAAGCTAATCAATTTCGCTTTTTCCTCCATTTTGACCAAATTTTAATGTTGAACGTAAAAACTTTAAAAAAACTTTAAAATTAAGTAGATAAAATTCTGAAAGTTAAAGCAAAATCGAAGGTGGTCAAAATATTTGGTCTCCAAAAATAAGGAAAATATAGCTAAAAATGGGTCTAGAAGTGACTAAATTTCAATCGCATATATTTCGAGATTTTGATCTGATTGGATAAACTGAGTATGCCACTAAATTCTACGACCAAAAAATAAGTTTATGTGTCTCGGTATTTTCGTGTGTCTTTTTGTCGTCCCTACAGTGTAATCTTTTCCAAGACAAAAGCCTTATATTGCTTGAATGAACTTCTTCAAACAATAAATGCAATCCTTGCAATGTCGTCAGATTTGTTTTTTAAAATACGATGACTGGTGTTATTTATGAACCATTATATGTTATCAATATCCTATTAAGAACTTATTCGGCCATATTCGACACAAAAAAACGAAACCCTTCCGTATATGAGCTAATCCAAATGATAGAATTATATCTTTTGCAAATTATGTATTCCTCTGATTATGCCAACTGTGAAGAAGACTCCGACGATTTAGTTGCAATTAACTGGAAAGCGGTTGTTGGCAGCAATCACGATGATCAACCGCAGCAAAAATCTCAGCAAAGCCTTAATGAAACATAATCTCAACAAAAAATACCAAAAGAAGGTGATGGAAATGAGGATGATGAGCTTGAGTTAGATAATTCTTTAAATATGTATGACGAACCATTATCCAATAATGCAGTAACATACTTTGCAGGATATGTAGTCCACAAAGTTTGGAAAAAAGTCTTAAAAACTGTAAAAAGTGCACTGAAGCCATCGAGTATATCGGAGCAGAAGAATGTTCAAGTTCAGAATGGCTCTTGTATTTAAAAAAACTTTTCTGAATTTTTAGATTTTGGTTCCCTACATCGACCAACCAATTCTTTTTATGATATTATAAAAAAATTAATAAAAATATTAAATGATTTATTCATGAGTGTGCCATATGTAAGATATATAAAAAATTTTTTTTTGCAAAAGCCGAAATGATTTAAACAAATGGGTAAATGTCGATGAAAAGTGTATTGAACACAAAAAAGTAATTGATTTTGCCTTGCTCGTTTTATTGCGAGAAAATTGTCGGTGATCAATTGAAAAAATTCGCAATACAAGCAAAATGACAGGCTTGATATTTTAAGCAATTAATGCAAAAAAAATGAAATCACCAAAAAAAAAATAGAACAAACTAAAAAACAACCAAAACAAAACTAAAAGCCAATATAAAAAAAATTATGATTCCAAAAAACAAGAAAAAAGCCTTAGCCAACGGATCTTGTCAAACAGTTGCGTTGCTGTTGAAATAATATACATAACAACATTGTTGCTATCAAGATTGCTTCTTAACTGGAGGCAATATGTGTGTGCATGAGACCCAGTCGACAATGGCAGGAGTTCGAAACACTACTACCATGCCTTTATATGAATTTCGAAGTGCTTCCACACTCATATCTAAGTATACTTTTTTTTTCTATGAAACGAGAAAATTTTTCAGGCCTTCCGCTCTCGCGACTCTAAAGAGGTCCGCTAGAAGCCCTTTTTGAGAATGCACGTTAGAAAGAAAAGCAATATAAATAAAAACTGGAAATATTTTTTTTTAAATCTACATTTTTTTACAAATTTTTCTGATCTTTTCAAATTTTTTTTTAATTTTTTCGTAAAATTTCTTCATACAAAAGTATAAGAAAGGATTTGGAATTTTTCCATATAGATTTCGAAGACCTGGGTTCGAAACCCAACTCGGACAAAAAACAAATTTCTTTTTTTTAATTGTCTAATTTTTTCTAAATTTTTTTTATAAATTTTTTCATATAAAATAATATGAAAAGCCTCAGAACCTTAAAAAGGTAGTCGCTACAGAAGCACACATCAATGCAGTAATCATGAAAGGTGTATTGACGTCAGTAATAGTAGTGCTAGTATGCCTTCTTGTGCGGAGCACTCGTTTCATTGCCTGCTGGGAAGTGTCTCGTGTGCTTGTATAAGTGACTTTGGAGGCAAGAGCTTTAGCGTCAGAGGAAAAAACTTTAACATTGGAGGCAAAATTTGAAAAACTTTTCGGCCGCTTTTTATGTTCTTGGATGTACATCTACCCAGTCGGCAATGGCAGGAGTTCGAAGCGCTACTAGCCGGCCTTCATTTGAATTTCGAAGTGCTTCCGCTCTCATATCCAAGTATACTTTCTTTTTCCTATGAAACGAGAAAATTTTTCAGGCCTTGCGCTCTCCTTGCTCAAAAAAGACCTACCAGAAGCGCTTTGTCGAGAATGTATGTCAACTTAACTTCCCTGATTACTGGGGATAGAAAAACTCTTTAGTAATGGCTGATAATTGCAATTCCTTCACCATGCTTGTAAAATGTGCTTCTTTGGCAGGCTTCCTGATATCACTTTTTTTTATAAGGGCTAAAGAGAGTGATCTTTCAGAAGGTCTTCCTACATTCCTCCTAATGAAAAGTCTAAAACGTTATTTAAAAAGAAAAATAATAACGTACAACAAGAATTAATTAATAACTATGGATAATTGAACACATATATTCATTTCAAAATATACATATAAGTGAGATCAAGGCACATACAAAACGTAAAAATTTATTTAATGATAAAGAATTGAAAACATATATTCAGTTTGTAAAACGTTAAAATGAGATCATGACTTTCGATATTAAGGTACAAAGCGAATTAGAGCTGGGGCCGTATTACAGCATCCGTCATCTAGCAAAATTACGAAGGGCACGACGAGATAAGTTTAAGTTTATTGATAAAAAATGTTTACATATAAGATTGATTCTTTTAAATGCAACAATACGATAATTTACAACAGAAACTCAAAGTAACAATTTAAATAAATAACAACAGATTCATAGGAAAACTTAGTGCTAGATAAAATTTTAAGTTAAATGATTTAAGTATATTTATTGTGAGAAATTAAAGTTAGACGGTAAAGTGAGAAGTTAAAGTATAGAGTATCTGTAAGAAATAAATAATTAGAAAGTTTGAGAAAAAAATAGTTCGGACAAATAGTCATAGATGAGGCACTTAAAGGTTGTTTTGTTGCTTATGCGTTTAATACTATTTAGAAGGGTATTCCAAAGTCTAATTGCACTAATGAAAAGCAGTCTACTAGATTCACTATATTTAAAGGGGGGAACTAGGAAAAAAGGCTTCTGGCGGACCTGCAGAATTGAAGTTTTTCAAAAAGATAGTTAGGACTTTTTGAATATATAAGTCGATGATAACTTAATAACTTATGTGATGACCTCGAATCGAGCTTGCTATATAAAACTTCAGAGTAGGTTATTATGGGCACGACTAATTGTACTATCAGTCTGCTTCTCGTTTCTGGTGGAATAAATGGTGCAGTTAGGTTACGTAAGGAATAATAAACTTTACTTACCACACTGTTGATATGGTCTTCGTACGTAAGTGAAGAATTCATAATAAAACCGAGATTAGTTTCTTTGCTAACAAGGCTAAGTTTAGTTCCATTAAGGAAGATATGAGGTAGTTCAGTAAATGGGTATCTATATTTCATAACAGGTAACACATAAGATTTTTTGGGGTTTAAGCAGAGGTTGTTTTCACTGGCCCATTTGGCGATTTCTAGCAGGTCATCGTTTACTGTGGCACATAAATCTTCAATGAGACCTGAAGGTCGGGAAAGATACAGTTGCAATTCATCTGCGTACGCGTGCATTGAGACATCTTTGCAGACCGAAAAAATGTCGTTTAAGAACATTGTAAAGAGTAGTGGCCCAAGTACTGATCCTTGGGGTACTCCACTACTAATTCGCCTGATCCCTGAAAATACATTCCCTATTTAAACTCTCTGCGTCCTCCCTTCTAAGTAACTTTTCAGCAGTTTTACAGCAGTATCTGAAAAGTTGAAGAACATTTTTAACTTCCTGCAAAGCAAGAGGTGACTGACACTATCGAACGCTTTCGAGAAATCCAACAAACAAACCAAGGTGATCTGTCCCCTAACAAACGGAGATCTTATTTATTTATTTATTTATTAACTTGATTGCTAAACCTTAACAGGTTTTATAGCAAATTTAAAATTATAAAATAAGATATTTAATACAATTCAAAAATATAAAGTGTGATTTTGAATGAAACAATGTATTATTAACAAACTAAAAAGTTTTAGTAAATTGCTTAAAGTATATAATTTTATTAAAGTATAAAAAATAATAGAAAAAAAGTTAACTCAAAATCGATAAAATCAGACAGCATAGCAGGGTTGCGTTTTCAATACAAACAAGGTCAAGTTGGCAACAATTTTTGTATACGGTGGAGTCGTGTGACAAACAAGGTCTCATACCCAATAAAACACCACTCCAATAGGTATATATATAATATATATCGTTCTGTCTCCCTGAAGCCGGTGAAATCCTGGCTTGACAGGGTGGTTACTCGACAAACTAGGTCAACTTCACCAAACCAATTTTCATAAAATAAAGAAAACCAGTTGCGAACGCAGGCACCAAGACAAACTAGGTATTATCAGCCACTCATATTAATATATTACAAATCGATCTAACGTAGTGTTTCAAGAGGTAAAAAGACACCAAGACACCACGGTACCATCGACAAGTGTAGTTACAATCATCATGAAGATATGAGGCAACTGAAGATCCCAGGTTTAGGTCCATTCAGATTACTTTCAGATGTTTATTCACCAAAATTTTCCATTTTACGCTTAGGTCCATTTATCCATTTAGATTGTTATATTAATGTGTTTACAAATCACCAGATGCATCAGATATATGTTTGAAAGAACTTTACATAATCAACGACGGTACTGCAGGTAATCTATAATTTTATGTTTGATTGAGTCCATGGATTCACTTAAGGATATAACATCAGATACAAAATTAAAATCACCTCTAGCGCTTCTAAGAGGTTCATTTTGCAAATAATTAGTTCTACAAAAGTTCATGTGGAGTAACTCAAAAGATCTTTTAGGACGAAGAGAAATATTAAAATATATTTTACTCAATAAATATGGACTGCTTACATAGCCATGTAAAAGTTTTATAATCCAACAAGCATTTATCATAATTCTCCGATTTTTTAAAGAAGGAAGATTTAAGAGTTTTAACCGACATTCATAAGGTGGTAAGTGAAAATCAGTATTACAATAAAGATAGCTTAAGCAAAACAAAAGAAATTGTTTCTGCACTGATTCAATGTCGTCTATGTAACAACCGTATCGTGGGCATAACTGAAGCGTATTCTAAGATAGGCCGCACTAGGGAAGTGAATAAGGTTTTCGTTATGAAAGGATCATTAAACTCTTTTGCCCAACGTTTAATAAATCCTAAAGTACTATTTCCTCTATTTATTATTTTATTTACATGAATATTAAAGCGTAGTTTAGGATCCATTGTAACTCCAAGATCATTGAAACTATCTAAGGACTCCAATGGATAACCACAAATTTTGAAGGTACATTTAATTGGTGGTTTACGCGAGAAAGACATATGCTTGCATGTCTTCATGTTGAGGTTCATACGGTTCGTTTTGCACCAGTTATGAAGATGATCAATGTCGGCTTGCAAAAATACAGCGTCATTATCATTTTTAAAAGAAAGGAAGAGTTTGACGTCGTCAGCAAACATTAAGATGCTGGAATGCATTATGACAGATGGCAAATCGTTTATAAAAAGTAGAAACAGAAGAAGCCCATGATGACTTCCTTGAGGTACTCCTGAAGTAACAGGAAACTCGTGTGATTTCTTGAGCTTAAAAAGAACAGATTGTGTTCTATTGCTTAAGAAAGATTCAATCCACTTTACTAACGGTATAGGAAATCCAACAAGATGTAATTTTAAGATCAATAGTTTGTGATTTACAACGTCAAAAGCTTTGCTAAAATCCGTGTAAATAACATCAGTCTGCATGCCTTTTCCAAAGTTTTCTATAGTTTTTGATGTAAATTCGAGAAAGTGGATTTTCCAGAAAGGAATCCATGTTGGAAAGGAGACATTAAAGATTTAACGCTATGCGATAGTCGTGATGTAACAATTGCCTCTAAAAGTTTAGGCAAAGCGCTCAATTTTGCGATGCCACGGTAGTTATCAATTAAAGACCTATTTCCGGATTTATGCAGCGGAATGATAAATGAATGCTTCCAGGCTGCAGGAAAATAGCAGGATTTTAATGATGAAGTAAATAGCAAAGAGATTGGAGTTACTAATTCTTCACAGCAGTATTTTAATATACATGAAGGTATGTTATCAGGACCACTTTTATATGATGTTTTATTATTTTTTAAAAATGATAAGACTGTGTTTGTGTCAATTATTGGGAAATAAATATCCCCAGATTGAATATTGAAAGGATAACTTAAATAATCATAGGACGATGATGAATAAGTCGTCTTGAAAAAGTCAGCAAAAAGATTGCAAATACTATTATCATTATCAGACTCAACCGAATTATACTTCATAAAAGAAGGATAGGAATCAATCCTGCGTTTTGTGTTAACAAAGTTCCAGAAGGATTTAACATCAGATTTGATGTTTAATTTTACTTTTGTTAAGTAGGTATTATAGGATTGTTTGCATAACTGTTGATAACTGTATTTAATCGAGGTATAGCATCCAAAATCGCATATGTTATGTGTTTTTTGATATTTTTTTATAGTATTTAGATTTAAAGTTCCTCATTTTTCTTAATTCATTTGTATACCATACCGGACCCGATGTCAAAGAGGCTTTCCTTTGCGGAACAGCTTTAAGAAAACAATCATTGAGCGTTCTCTTAAACGCATATACCGCATCATCAAGACTCTGAGAAGATAAACTTTTTGTATTAATATTTAGAATAGAATTCCAGTTTATGTTAGACAAGTTATTCTTTAAAATCACGTAGTTTGTTTTTTTAAAGTTAAACTCAATAGGTGGTTGAGAATCATAATACTGCACAGATGGTTTTGGAAAATTTAAAATAATTTCTAATGTTGGATGATGAGAATCTTCGGGTGTAACCAGAGGATCTGATTAAGACACAGAAGCGATATTGCTGTCATCAAAAAACACCAGATCAAGCAAACGATTATTTTTAAAAAGGCTCAAGGAACCAAACTTAACATGAACACAACAGAATTCAATGTCCAAGGATTCTGGAATTAATAACTCTTCAGAGAAATGTGTCGCTTTGACTGCAATCAACACACCCCCACCTTTAGAGCAAATACCAGGAACGGAGTTTCTATCTTTGCGGTATATGTTAAATTTGTTGCACAGAATTTCAGTATTTAGAGTGTTAGGTTTCAGCCAAGTCTCACTAAAAGCTATTATATTAAAGTGAAGGTTGTGACTCAAAATTAATAAATTATTTATTTTTGTGTTAATGCCACGAACGTTTTGGTAAAGGATAAGGAACTGAAAGCAACAATCTAATTTTTTTGATTCTTGTTAAAAACCGAAAAAGTAGCCAAGGAAGTTCTAGGCCGAGGTCTAGAAATAAATTCATGCACCATCGTATTGTCAGGCCAAAACTTTTGATCCAATACCTTGTGAAAAAGATCACCAGGCAAAGATATTTTAAAAGAAGACGTAATTCGCTCGTATGAAATATTGAATTTGTAAACAGAGATATTTTCATTTACAACATTCAGCTTAGAGTTTATATAGAATAACACGTCTTCACCGGATGTATCAGCTGCAAAACGAGAAACAAATATAGATTTTGCAGGCTCAATAATCACAAGTTCTTTATGAACAGGGGCTTTGATACTGCTGTTCGATATTTGTTTCGGTATCGCTCCTGTAGAAACCGGAGTAATTTGAGAAGGTGCAAGGACCACATTTGAGGAAATACAAGTTTCAGCGTAAGTTTTTTTTGTGGCAGAAACGCGAGGAGAATCAGCATTTTCCTCTATGATTGGTATTGCTTCAACAGAAAGAGAAATCTGATCAGCTGACGCAGCGACCTTAGTTGGTGCGATATTATCAGTCATTTGATCAGTATTGACAGCTCCAATTGATTGATCTTCAAGCTGTATGTTCACATTAGGGAAAACAGTTAAAGTAGAAGGTAGAACAGTATTATTATTGGGCGACGGCATGGCTATATCAGTAGTTTTAGCTAAACTACGAAGATTTTTGTTTGAACGTTTACGTTTTGGAGAATTGTAAGCTTCATCCATAATTTTAAACTTTTTAAACAAATCTTCGTATTCACTCAGTCTATCTTGTGCTACCTTTAGATCCTTAGCCACCTCCAAAAAACCTTTCCGAGATTGTCTAATAAGTTTAAAGATCTCTACATTTGTAAACCTGCAATCTTCACATGACCAACGAAGTCCCTTACTTTCGTTGAGTGCATCGAAGATAATCGCAGTCAACGCTGCACACTTGATATGAAAAAATGAATCACACAACCAGCAAGTAACCAGCCGGTCTGATTCACCTTTTACAGCGCAGTTTCGGAAATTGCAGATAATTTTCAGTTTAATAGTAAGTTTTGCAATATAGATGAAAGTAAAAGGAGAAAAATGAACTTAAATGCTTTTAATGAAAAACAGTTTATTTTGTTTAAAGACACTGTACAAAGAGAATAAATTATATCAAGAGGAGCAGAAACTCAATGTTCGCTCTTGAGAATTATTTCAAGACTACAAAGATTGGGTTCTGCCGTCGCGCTGCTAATGTTGTTCTGCCGACGTTCTTGCTGACTGTTTCGGGCAGAGGTATTTTTAAAATTATGTGTGCACAAGCGAGCTGGGAATACGCAGAGAGAATATATAAACGAGAGATGTCATAGACACATTAACAGAACGTTAACATAAATCCAACGATCCGATTATTAATACGGTTCGAACAATTGGTTGCCAGCGTGTGCTGCCAGCAACACAGGCTCTGCCAGCAGAGACGAATAGAAAAAAAACCACTATCAAATGCGAGACAAGCAACAACGAAAAACAAAACAAATACTCCAATTGAACTTTATGAATGAATTCGAAACAAATTAATAATCACTATTTGTACTGCTACTTATTGGTATGTTTGTGTGTTTATGCATAATTTGTTTTGTCCTTTGCTTGACGTTGTTGTTATGCTCTATTTTATGCTTTTGATCGTGTTTCCGATATTTTTCTTGTTTAGCTGAGCTGAAATAAAAGAAAGAAATTGGCCAATTTGTTCTGTTTCTTAGCTTAGCCAAATATGAAACAAGTGAATGTCGTTATGGCTTAACAAATTATTTCAATGCGCGAAATAGCGAATATATATTTTATTTATCTATACTTATGTTATATATTTTATCTTTCAATGTATATATTTTAATATTTTATCTATACATATTTTATCCATGTTTTGTAAAATTCTAATTTATCTACAATCTTCAGGCCATGCATTTGTATGAAAAATTAAAATTTTTCGAAAATTAAAATTATGACTTTTTAAAAACGTGACGTTTGCAATAAAAACCAGCATGTATTCATATGAGTTCGATAGGAGTGCGCTAAATTACCGCGAGTTGATCTTTTTGTTGTAAACTAAAAAAAAACATATAAAATTTTTTTACTTTTTATATATTTCTCTATTTTTTGCACATAAAGCCTTATTTTGTGCATAAAACTGGTATGCACTTCGTTTGTTATTGAATTGTCCCAAAAGATGAGCTATACAACATAAAAATCGGCTAAAAATATCAGAGTTTTGATATTTTAATTTTTGAAATAATTTAATTTTTTTCTTATTTAGTAAAAAAAATCTTAAAATTCAAATTTGAAAAAATTGCAATAAATTTCTATTGAAATGTTTTCCGAAACAGCATTTAATAAAAATACAAACAAATTATGTAATTACGTTCAATAACTTGGTCGTAATTAAATTTTTTACTTGAAGTGTAACATTTTGTAAATTTTGAGTTGGAGTACTTTTACAAAAAATTTCAGAAATTTAAAAATGCAAAATTTAAAAAATTCACGGTTGGCTAAAGCATAGTCTTATGCTATTTCAGGCAGAAAATTACAAAAACAAAAATTCAAATAAAAAAGTTATAGCTGTTGAAACTTGCTGTTTTTTTTTTTGTCAAAAATGCTCAAAGTTTTTGGCATTTCGAACACAAAAAAATTCATAAAAAATTGATATAAATATGTTTCTTATTGAAAATGGCTTCAACAATATAAAAATAAATTTTCTGATTTTAGTTAGAAGAAATTTTGGAGTTCCAGGGCTACTAACATATCAGACCCTGGTTTTAAGGTAAAAAATATTAGAACTACCCCAAAAACCTACCAATTTTATTTTATGTTTGTGTGTCTATGCAGAATTTGTTTTGTTCTTTATTTGACGTCGTTGTTATGCTCTATTTTATGCTTTTGATCGTGTTTCAAATTCTTCTTGTTAGGATTCGCAGAGCTGAAATGAAATAAATTTGCGATATTTGATTTTTCTTTATTTTCCCAAATATGAAATAAGTGAGTGTCGTTTTGGCTAAACAAATTAATTCAATCTGTAAATTAAAATAATGTAAAATCAAAGAATAGATCATACTTAATTACAAAAATTAACTATAATTAATATAGTAGGTATATTACTTACTATATATTTATGTTTTTCTAATTCAATTTTCAATTTTAAGCAAAAAAGGCAAAAAACCCACCACATATTGTTATTTTATATTGAATATATTTATATTATATTTATCTATTTACCCATTAAAATTATCTTAAGAAATATTTATATGCATTTTGTTTTCAATAAAAAATTTAATTTCTTTGTTTTATTTTTATATTACATACATTTTATAAACACTACATAATTGTATGTATATATAAAATTGATAACATCTTAAACGGGAAATATTTTTAGAAATATTTTTAATTTAATTTAATTAATCTTATAAATTAAATATTTTGTATTGGTAGTTTCGTGCTTATGTTTATATATATTTGGGAATTTTAATTGTTTTTTATTAATTTGTTTGTAGCATTTTACAATATGATATCCACATATATGTATATATAATATACATATTGAAAAATATTGAATTTTCTGACATCCAACTTTTCATTTCTTCCATTTTATTTTGTTGTTTTTTTAAAAAAACATTTATAATTGAAATATGTATTGCATAATTTTGTATATTAAGATTAATAACATCTTCAACAGTAAATCTTTTTTAGAAAACTTTAGTGTAATCAATCTTATTAATTAAACATTTTACAATCGTTTTTTTTTTTTTTGTTGATGCATATATAAATTTTGGCATTTGAATTAATTTTTTATATATTCATTTGTGGACATTTTTGACATAATATGATATCAACATATATGTATTAATGTTCCTAATGAAACATACCGCATTTTGCTGACTTAAGCAAAATTTGTAAGAATTATATACCCCTGGTTTTTTTATTATTATTATTTTGAGGAAAAGCTTGAAGAGTTCATTGCTTTAGCATCATCGGGACAATGCAATGGAAAGTTTTGCAGTTCTGAATGGTCGACTAATTGCTTATATTATTCTGATAGGAAAAATTTATGTGATTAAAATTTAATCAGGCATCCTGTAGCTAGAGATTGCAATAAAATCAAAAACTTAAAGAATATATTACTTATTTAGAAATAATTAAGCTTTAAAATTATTATAGTTTATAGTTTAATTATAGTTTAATTTTTACCCTGCTCTCAATGATATACTTTGTTAATGATATCTTCCAGGAGCTTCAGATAAAATTTGCTTTGCTAAGAAGATTGAACCAAAAAGATTGCAACTCTATAACAACACCGATCCAAGAGAGAAATTAGTTATGTAACTATCCGCAATAATTTTTTCAGTTTAGTTTCTGGCATATAATTTTTTATCGCAATAAAACGAGAATGATGTTATGTTCGAATAAAAGTTAAAACTATTCGTGAATGGTCTACCTTCTTATTTATCAAAGTTTCCGTTTGGACAATATGAGAAACTATAGCAGGAAAATGTGAGAAATCTACTCTGCAAATAAATTCCTTAAGTCTATTAGAAACTACAGTGAGTCAGTTTATCATTATGCATGGACTAAGGTGTTTGTTTATAAAATATAATGCATCAAAAACTATATTATCTGTCGGCTCCTATTCAGAAGCTCGTATGATAAATTTTTAACATTTGTGCACTTTTAAAATTTTCAATATATAAACACTGTTCCGAAAAGTTGTCAGAAACCAAACTTAAGGCTAGCAATACATGAGCATTAGGATATTAGGGAATGTTTTTTTATAAATACTAAAACTTGATAATTTTGCAAAATTTCACTTTTTGCTAAAATTGCATAGCGGCTAGGTTCTCCAACGTAATCGCTACATTTTGTTCTGTGTATTTTTGTTTTACTTTTAGGATAAATATACACTACACATACACTAAATTTAGAGTCGACCTTAAAATGACTATTGGTAAGGCCATTACACTTTTTTGAGTCATAAATTCAAAAAGATTGTTAGAACGATGAATGTGAATCACTGGTGCAAAGACTTTGCAAAGTCATAGAAGAATTGCAACATCGGGAAGTAAGCTAAGTATTTCAAAATGGTCAGATATTCGACTTAGGAAATACTTTTTTTTTTGGTGAAGGCAATCGTGATCGAAACTAACAAATTGCTTACGATTATCGTATAACTATTTCTACATCTAGTATAGAATCAGAACGGTGCTTTTCATAAGCGGGTAATATTTGTAATAATATCCGAATAAAACTCTCTAATAAAAAAATAAAACACGTGGATCAGCTTAATGATTATTTTAAAAATAATTAAAACTATAAATTTTATTTTAAAAAGTCTTTTCCAAAATCAATATGTCTTTAAAAAAAAATCATGAAGACGGTGTCCAAAAAAAAGTGTTACATATAGTTATACCTTAAACTGTTCTGTATTTTATTTTTTTAATATTTTTTGTTCTTTAACCATTTCAATGGCTAAGCTAAACTAAGCTCAAAATAATTTTTAAGAAACAGCACAAATCGCACATTTTTTCATTTCAGCTCTGCGTATCCAAACAAGAAGAATTTGAAACACGATCAAAAGCATAAAATAGAGCATAACAACGACGTCAAATAAAGAACAAAACAAATTCTGCATAGACACACAAACATAAAATAAAATTGGTAGGTTTTTGGGGTAGTTCTAATATTTTTTACCTTAAAACCAGGGTCTGATATGTTAGTAGCCCTGGAACTCCAAAATTTCTTCTAACTAAAATCAGAAAATTTATTTTTATATTGTTGAAGCCATTTTCAATAAGAAACATATTTATATCAATTTTTTATGAATTTTTTTGTGTTCGAAATGCCAAAAACTTTGAGCATTTTTGACAAAAAAAAAACAGCAAGTTTCAACAGCTATAACTTTTTTATTTGAATTTTTGTTTTTGTAATTTTCTGCCTGAAACAGCATAAGACTATGCTTTAGCCAACCGTGAATTTTTTAAATTTTGCATTTTTAAATTTCTGAAATTTTTTGTAAAAGTACTCCAACTCAAAATTTACAAAATGTTACACTTCAAGTAAAAAATTTAATTACGACCAAGTTATTGAACGTAATTACATAATTTGTTTGTATTTTTATTAAATGCTGTTTCGGAAAACATTTCAATAGACATTTATTGCAATTTTTTCAAATTTGATTTTTTAAGATTTTTTTTACTAAATAAGAAAAAAATTAAATTATTTCAAAAATTAAAATATCAAAACTCTGATATTTTTAGCCGATTTTTATGTTGTATAGCTCATCTTTTGGGACAATTCAATAACAAACGAAGTGCATACCAGTTTTATGCACAAAATAAGGCTTTATGTGCAAAAAATAGAGAAATATATAAAAAGTCCCAAAATTTTCATATGTTTTTCAATTTACAACAAAAAGATCAACTCGCGGTAATTTAGCGCACTCCTATCAAACTCATATGAATACATGCTGGTTTTTATTGTAAACGTCACGTTTTTAAAAAGTCATAATTTTAATTTTTCATATGGCCAGAAGATTGTAGATAAATTAGAATTTTACAAAACATGGATAAAATATACATATATAGATAAAATATTAAAATATATACATTGAATGATAAAATATATAACATAAGTATAGATAAATAAAATATATATTCGCTATTTCGCGCATTGAAATAATAATTTGTTAAGCCATAACGACATTCACTTGTTTCATATTTGGCTTAGTTAAGAAACAGCACAAACTGGCCAATTTCTTTTGTTTCAGCTCAGCCAAACAAGAAAAATATCGGAAACACGATCAAAAGCATAAAATAGAGCATAACAACAACGTCAAGCAAAGGACAAAACAAATTATGCATAAACACACAAACATACCAATAAGTAGCAGTACAAATAGTGATTATTAATTTGTTTCGAATTCATTCATAAAGTTCAATTGGAGTATTTGTTTTGTTTTTCGTTGTTGCTTGTCTCGCATTTGATAGTGGTTTTTTTTCTATTCGTCTCTGCTGGCAGAGCCTGTGTTGCTGGCAGCACACGCTGGCAACCAATTGTTCGAACCGTATTAATAATCGGATCGTTGGATTTATGTTAACGTTCTGTTAATGTTTCGATGCCTGCTCTCCTTTATATATTCTCTCTGGAATACGTTTGTTCTTTTTAGATTGCTTTGGCCTTTTTCTTCCTATTCCTATTATAATTGCGATCGTTTTGAATATTTTATTGAAATTAGGAAATTGCAAAAAAATTGTCAGCTTTGTTTTGGCTGAGCTTTGTTTACATATTTTTGTCCTACATTTCTAAAGGAAAGATTTCTGTGCAAAAGCGAGCGGCAACAAGTTTTGTTCTTTTTACCTTTTTCTTCTTACTAGAATTGCGATCATACATTTAAGGAATTATGAATGAAATGAAGCCAAACAAGATTTCCTTGAATTTAGCAATTTGTCGATATTCTAATGTTTTGATTCTAAACTTTTTTTGGCTGAGTTGTATTTACATTTTTTTGCTACATTTCTAGTAAAGAAGTTTTTCATGCAATTGCAAATATTTTATATGAATATATTTTAATTATATTTTATTACAGAATTTTAGCTTTCTATATTGATCATTTGGTACATTGAAAGAAATATTGGTGAAATAAACCAAAATGCCTTTCTTTCAATTTACCAATATCGAACATATTATTGTATTTTTTATTTATATTTATTTATCAAATACTACTTAACTATAACATTTAAATTACAATTTCAGAAAATATAAAATTGAAATTCCAAGGTACTTTAATTCAAATTCATTTATTTATTATTATTTCATTTTCTATTTTTAAAAAAGTTCAAAGTTGCCAATATAATTGGACACCTGTACTTCAAGAAATAGTTGAAGAAAATATTTCCACAACATTTCATAGAAATTTGATACAATTGGGATTTTTGCGATTTTGTTTTTTAATCTGATAAAATATGCGATACTTCTATTTATTGGACAATTATTAATAAATTATGCTAAAATAATTGTAATTTTCTTAAAAAATATTCTGAAATAGATTTGAACAATGCATAAAAGTAAGATTTGAGCAATACAGAAGAGTAACAATTTATTTGAAGTGTTTGCAGGAATGTATTATAAATTAATTTATTTATTTTAATTTGATGCGTCGCTTATTTTATCAAATTATGTAAAACTATTTTAAAATAATTAATGCAATGAAACAAAATATTTTAAATAATTGAATTAAAATATTGGGAGGTAAATTTTTACTAATTCTATTTGCGCTGCAAACCTTATGTTTCCACTACTAAAATTAAAACTTCCAAACATATGAGTATTTAGCTTATTATTTAATATTATACTTACGAACTACATGACTTATTATATAATTTAAGAACTTGCAAACAAAAATGTACTCTTTTTATTTAATATAATAAATTAAATCTAAACTGAGGTCTTATTACATAATGTACTCTTATTATATAATATAATAATATACAAAATAACTACTGACTAACTTAAAAACTAAGGAGCGGCAAACATTTCCAAGTAATTTTATTCTTAACTAATCCTAACTAATCCTAATTCTTAACAGTGCATTTGCATTTATGCATTTATGCAATGCATCAGTGTGCTTTATTTTGAATTGGTGCTAAGATCAATTACAAAACTGCGCATATCTGTTGATATTCTTAAAACAAGTAGATTGCGCAGTTTTGGTTAATGAATGAAATGAAGCCAAACAAGATTTCCTTGAATTTAGCAATTTGTCGATATTCTTATGTTTTGATTCTAAACTTTTTTTGGCTGAGTTGTATTTACATTTTTTTGCTACATTTCTAGTAAGGAAGTTTTTCATGCAATTGCAAATATTTTATATGAATATATTTTAATTATATTTTATTACAGAATTTTAGCTTTCTATATTGGTCATTTGGTACATTATGTCTACAGTATGCAGTATGTCTATGTTATACAGTATGTCTACAGGATTCAGAAAAAATGTATTTAGTGCAATCCAATTTGAAATCATTTAGACTTCTGGCATTAAAGTGAGCTCTTTTTAAGCCAGAATGTTGCTTGCAAAGAATGTCAATCATAACCTTATGATTTCCATTAGTGTCGACATTAGAGTTATTACCAGTCATCACTGAATTTCAGAAACCCAACAAAACAATAATAATGCAACAAAACAACAATAAGCTGTAGAGAAAAATTTTTGTGCGTGAAATAATAAAAAAGTGTTTAACAAACAGAAAAGTAGGAAGATGAAAATTGAGAAGAGGATAAAAATTGAGATATCTTTAAATGTAAAATTAAGTAAAAGATAAGATTGAGTAAAACAATTAAAATGAATATATGACCAAGTCTAGATATTATTTATAATAGCCGCTTCATTCTCGCTTGCTCCACAAACTGCAGCTCATCCAAACTACTAAAGTGGGATGCTATCCGCATTTTTCTCAAGCCTTATTTGAACTGCGCCCCGAAATGTGAAAGCATTAAACAAAATTTTTTGGCGTTTATAAACAATTGCGACTTGCAGAATTTTACGATCCTCGGAGTTTAAGCTTTCGTGGATATAAATGCTATTGTTGGAGTTAAGTCCTACTGCTGGTAGATCTACAGCAGATTTCGTGCGTCTTCTGTAATCACCAAATCCCTTTAAGGTACGGTTCCGATCATAAGGAGAAAATAATTTAATAATGATGATTGAGTTTGATTTGATGCGAAAAATATCTTTAATCGGAGGTGGTTGAAATTCGATAAAGAGGCAAATTCTGTTGAAAACACTTTTCAAATTTTCATCTTCTAAGCACGGAAATCCAAACAAGACAGCATCCGATAACCTTATCGATAATGATATCTTTCATTATTTATTGTTTTGTTGCTATTTCGATATTCTTTACTTTCTTTTTCTAATTTATTGCATCGGGAAGTTAGAGCAAGAAGTTGTTCATCAAGCATTACAATTTTACGATCACACTCACTGATTACAGACTTGAGTTCATTTCTTTCCGACTCTATTTTTATTGCAACTTTTTCTTCTAAGTGGGCGATTTCGACAGCGAGGCGCTTAAAAGAGATTTCATATTGTTCAAAGAGACGATCTTCTAAATTCTTTATATCCGCTTTGATGCTTGTACTCAGACGTTGCTCCAATTCTTGCAGCTGAGTGCGTAAAGCTCGAGACAATAAATCCCCACTCTCAGGCTTGAGCATACCATCACTCTTGCTGCATACGCGATTAGGCAAAGAGAATATATTGTATCAAGCGGAGCAGAAACTCAATGTTCGCTCTTGAGAATTATTTCAAGACTACAAACAAAGATTATATAGTATAAAAATGTGCCACGTAGAACATTAAAAATTATCAAATATTTTTCAGATCAATACGTAAGCTTTTGTGAACGCGATGGAAAAGCTTTCTTGAGAGAAAAGTTTCCAATCCTTGCTTGCACATTCTCTCTGCAATGCTCTTTCACTCTTCACTCCACAATGCTTCACAGCAGGGATGATAAATTCAGTACTAAAGTACTGAATTCAGTACTTTTCGCTTTAAAAAAGTACCGCAGTACCCCCGCGATGATTTCAGTACTTTTTACAAATATTGTAAAAGACATTTTTCATTTTTTTTTTTATCTTACACATTGTTAACACTAGGCATAACTATTAAAACCGTCAATATTTCCAAACTGCCGTTACGTATGATATAAAAAACAAATTTAAAAAATTTTTTAAATTATATTTTTTATAGTAAATACTTTTTTATTTGTATAGTAATAAAGTAGCACTATATTAAATAAAAAAAAATTACAACAATCGATCCTAAGGGTTTAAAAATACAAGCAAAAATGTGTGCTGACGTGCATTACAAAACACAGAAGTGATTTTTGACATGTATTACAAAATTTGACAAACTCTCTGAATTGGGCAAGACTTTTTGTATGCAAGTATTTTTAGAAGGATTTGAAATAATATAAAAATGTATTTTCCAAGTGATCAAATTTACAAATCAAATCGAAACAATCGTTAACCACATCTTAAAACGCCTTTTCTAAAAAAATCGGGTCTCCACGATATCTCAAGAAGTACTCCATGGACTGATTTGAATTTTTTAAAAATAGATAATATTTATTGGATCCAAAACCCAAATTTAGGTAATATTGGCAGGTTTTTTAGATCACTTTAAAGAGCGCAAAATGTGAAAAAACGCTGCTTAAAATTCACATGTTTTCCATTTTTGCTATTTTCAATTATTTGTTGACACTATAGGTTCAAGTACCAAAAAATATAACACAATTAATAAAATTGTTTGCTTTTTTATATCAGACGACATGAACGTGCTGTGAGATGAAAAACGTTTGGGTACCTTTTTTTTTAACGTGACGTTTGACGGCGATTGACATATCACGTTACACATTTATGCAGCAAAAAAATATTTTCCTACACTTTAAGAATCAATAAATAACTGTCAAAAAACTCAAGGTAATCATTCACTACCTTCTATGAAAAAAAAAAATAAAGAACATTACCGTGTTTTCGGAGCTCGAGATGGGAACCTGCCCTTAAATTTCCATTGTAGTTCAATTGGGTAATAAAGTAATTAGGCTGTTAAGAAACTATGTAATTTTGTAAGTAAAAAACAAATTTAATATATATTTTCCCCTTGCCTCAATTATTTTTTCCATTATCATTAGATAATGTTTTTATTTTTACTAAAACAAAAAAATTAACGAAACGTTTATGAAAGAGAAAAACTACATTTGTAAAAAAGTGCAGACGATTCGATCGTAATGGTAAATGAATTTATGCATAAATTGTTAATAAAACCTAAAATTTGTTGACTTTTTTATATTTTGAATACATTTTCTTAAATAATACGCTTAAGTTAAAATATTGTACATTACCAATTAATTCTTTGAAATTTTAAAAATTTTGTTTTTCAATATGCATGATGTCATTACTGTCCTAGTTTCTGTCTCGTGAACTGTCTTCAAAAAAGTTCCGACAGTTGCATAAGCGAGTTTAATTGGATAAAAAGTTTTAAACGTAATTCAACTGTACTTCAACGATACTACTGCTGTACTAGTGTAAACGCCTTGTACGCTACTAAAAAATTTCTCATCACTAGTTTTCATTGTAACCAGGCACTACAAACTTCACGTTCGAAAACCCTTTCAAGCTTCTAAAACTTCTGGCACGTTTTTTTTTACATCTTACTTCAGTACTTTTAGTACTTTTTAAAATCCGCTAAGTACCAAACCGAAAATTGGAATTATCATCCCTGCTTCACAGCATAGATCACCACTGCCATGATTCAATTATATAAGGTTGAGTAAGCTGAGAGCACATATCTGTTGGCGAATGTCAAAAACAGCTGTTCGGTGTTGTTATCTTTTACTTTGACATTCGCCGATCCAAATTCCATTCATCCAGCGTTTTTGCTTAAAATGGTCACTGGGCACTTTAAAAAAGGAAACGTTTTCCTTGTTCCAATAGTTTTGGCGAATCGCGTACTTTTTTGGCATTTTGAAGCTGTGACAAAAACACAAACACCAAGAAAATTGTTTAAAAATTATTTTAAACACAAATTTGATATTAAAATTCAACAGTTTGACTTCTAGTCAGAAATTTTAATTTGATTGTTTACTTTTCTTTTTTGTTTTACTTTGACATTTTGCGATCCAAGTTTTGTTGTTGTATGAGAACAATTTCATGGTTACTTAACCTTATATATAATTGAATCATGACCACTGCATGGTTTCTCGTAGCTAGCGAGAGTCGTGAAATTTAATGTTGTCATTGTTTTTTCCCCTTGTTGTTGTTGGCACCAAGCAGTTGTGATCTCTGCTTGACAGCAACAAATGTTTTTGTTTGTTTGCATTATTTTCATGATGATTTCCTTATTTTGTGCGAAGCAGATTTTTCTTATTCACTGCTTGCTATTAATGTTGACTATTTTTGATTGACTATCAGCCAGAGCAGTAAAATCTGCTTACAAATATATTCAGAATCTTAAGGAAAACTGAATAACGACATTCAAATCCATTCAATGAATTTAAAAAAAAAATTGATTAGTAATTAATTTCATTTATTTTTTTTTTGTTATTCAGAATAATTAATTATTTTTTTATTCATATGAATGCTATTTACAAAGAATGCAATTCAAACAGAATTTCAAATTTTTCAATAATTAATTTTTTGTACATTATTATTTTTTGATTCATTGCCTATTCATGTGTTATTCATTATTAATTTTATACTCATTATTAATTTTTATTTTTTATTAATTTGGTTCATTATTCAAAAGTGAATAACAAGATTTTATTTCATTTTAGTTATTATTCAAAAGTGAATGAAAAATTATGAATGTTGCATCTCATGCTAATATTGATAAACATCATATAAATTGCTTTCGTCTGGTGAAAAGAGATACCGATGAAAAAAATATTAAAAGAGTCAACTTTAAGCTCAGCATTCCTGCATGCTTCTACGATAAAATTCTAAATCCAGAGCTTTGGCCTGTGGGTGTTCGTGTTCGCCCGTTCTCTTTTTTAGATCCAAAATTCTTGCCTCAAAAGCAAATACAATAAAACAAATCAATGCCAACTTTGCTTCCAGTAATAATTGCATCAAATTTTATTTTCAAAACTTATCAGGGATGCGTACAAAATTAAATACTACTCATTCTTTTTGCTCTGAAAATGACTATGATGTATTAATACTTGTTGAAACTTGGCTGAATAATGATTTTTTGGATGAGGAGATTGCTGATCCCTCTATTTTCCAAGTATATCGGAAAGATCGATCTGCTGCTCAAACTGGATGCTCTAGAGGTGGGGGAGTTATTATTATTGTTCGAAAAAAATTATGCTCTTCGCTGTGCACTTTAGATTCCCTGGACGGATTAATAGACCAGGTTTGCATTTCTATCCATCTTCCAAAAGGAAAAATGTTTGTCTGTGCCTCCTACATTCCGCCTAACAGCTCTTATGAAATTTATAACGCTCATGTTAATAATATATTATCATTGTCTGCAATTGATGGTGGTGAAAATATCTGCGTCGCAGGTGACTTTAATCTTAGTAAAGTAAACTGGAACTTTTCATCTGATGACAAAATTTTTGTGCCAACAAATGTTAACCAGGCACACGAGATTCATCTAATCGATAGTTTTTTTAATATTGATTTGATTCAAATTAATTCTATTTTTAATAAGTTATCCAAATTACTTGATTTAATTTTTATAACCAAATCGCTAAATTATGAATTATATGAATGTCCATTTTCTATTTCTGAATCAAGCATTCATCACTCTGCGCTTACTTTTAATATAGAATTTTATGAATATTTTAATATAACTAGTTCCTCACAACATTTTCATGATTTTAAAAATTGCAATTTTGAAACTATAAATCGGCTCATTAATGAAATAAATTGGAAATCGCTTTTTGATAATTTGGACGTCTCGTTATGCTTTGATATATTTCTAAGCAATTTATCCAATATACTGGCTTGTAATATTCCGTTAAAGAAATTAATCCATAAGCTTCCCTGGTACACTAAGGGATTAAAAAAACTGAAAAATTTGCGCAACAAATTTTTCAATGAGTTTAAAATTTCTGGAAACCCTGATTCTAAATCTAAATATGTTCACTATTCACGCGAATTTAATTTCTTAAATAAATTTCTTTATAAACAGTATGTTTTAAGCATTGAAAACCGGATTCAAACCGATGCTAAATCTTTTTGGACCTTTATACAATCTAAAAAGGGTTCTTCAAATATTCCCTCATCTATGTTTTATAATGGTGCATTTTCTTACTCCGTAAATGATACAGTTGAATTGTTTGCAAATTATTTTAAATCTAATTTTGTAAATAATCCGGATCAAGTCAACTCCTGTGTGGCTGATAACGTAAACACTAGCATTAATTTTGGTAATATGCTTGTTTCACTCTCTGATGTTGAAACTGCTATAAATAGCCTGAAAAACTCTGTCAAATGTGATCTAGATGGTCTTCCCGCTTTTTTGTTAAAAAAATGTGCTCACTCTTTGTCCTCACCTCTCTGTTTTATTTTCAATAAATCACTCACTTCGGGAGTTTTTATCGATAAATGGAAAGCTTCGCTTATAACACCAGTTTTTAAAGCCGGCAACAAACATGATATTTTAAACTACAGACCCATCTCAAAGCTAACCAATACTTCTAAGCTTTTTGAAAAAATCGTTAAAGACAAAATGTACTTTGCATTAAAAAATTTAATAAGTCCAAATCAACATGGGTTTGTCTCTGGTAGGTCAACTACTACTAACATTAGTGTTTTCACAAACTACTGCATCACCACCTTTGAAGAACGCTCGCAACTTGATGTAATTTATTCCGACATATCTAAGGCTTTTGACAAATTGTCACACGATATTTTGTTACTAAAGCTAGCTAAGATTGGCTTTCATTCAGTTTTTCTCTCTTGGTTGGGTTCATACCTCTCTAACAGAGTTTCATACGTTGCCATTGACAATGTCAAATCGTCTTCATTCTTAGCAACATCTGGAGTTCCCCAAGGTAGTATTCTTGGACCCTTACTTTTTGTTATTTTTATAAATGATGTTTCCACATGCTTCAATACTGCCCAATTTTTACTTTATGCCGACGATCTTAAAGTATTTCATAAAGTAAAAAGTCTGTCGGATGCAATTCATCTTCAAAATGATTTAAATAATGTCTTTTCTTGGTTTAAATTAAACCAGTTATCACTAAACCTAAGAAAATGCTTTGTCGTTTCTTATTATAAACTTAATTCTCCGATTTTAATTGATTATACTCTTGATAATTCGGCTTTAGTTAGATTATCCGAAATCCGTGATTTAGGCGTAATTTTTGACTCCGGTCTTAACTTTAGTTCTCATTTAAATCGTATCATCCCCAAAGCCTATTCTCTTTTAGCGTTTGTTAGACGCAATAGTGCTGGGTTCGCTGACCCATACACATTTAAAACATTATATTCGTCCCTTGTAAGATCAAGCCTTGAATATGCATCTTTTATTTGGAGCCCTTTTTACTCAGTTCATATAAAAAGATTGGAACAAGTCCAAAAACGATTTTTGAAATTTGCTTTGCGCTCTTTAAGTTTTTCTGATCCTCTGCCGTCATACAGGACGCGTCGTCTGCTTATTGGTCTATCTTCTCTTGAAGATAGACGACTACTGCATAGTATTATGATTATTTATGACTTAATTAATGGTTACATTATCTGTGAGAAATTACTCGAACTAATATCGTTTAATATTCCACAAAAATCGTTACGCAACTCTAATTATTTTTATATTAACTGTCATAGAACTAATTATGCCATTAATGAGCCAATAAATAGAGTCCTTATAGCTATTAATAGTATGTACAATAACAATTTGTTAGATTTTTCTATGCCTAAACTGGCTTTTAAAAATACAATAACTTTTTTACTAAATGGTGTTTAAAAAACTGTGTACTTAATTATTTTTTTAAGTTGCTTAGTCTGTAAGGAATTTTGTCCATAGACGTAAACAAATAAATAAATAAATAAATAAATAAATATTTTTTAAACTCTTTCACAAATGTTGTATATAGAAAATATATACAAAAAACGTTAGATCAATACAAATGATATCTTAAATAAAAGATATAAACGTGTTATTTGCAAACATGTATAAATTTTTGTAATGTGAAAAAATACTTTTGAAGTTATAGGATCATAACTGGGGACATATTTTTCAAAATCGAAAAAATCTTTGAAAATTCTTCAATTCTTTTCGAATTGCTTTCGTTCTATAATACTCATACAATTTAACACAAAGGGTATATTGATTTCTGGTTTGCAAATATTTAACAAACTTATTTTCTGGTTTGTTTGTTTGTTAAATTGACATCTATACAAATCTAAATGGCTTAACAGACTTCGCTCAATTGGAATACACATATTGTGTGCATCCTAGATTAGATTGTAACATACTTAGTTTTGATCACGCTTATTCCACCCATTTTCACTTACGTAAATTTTGATATTGAAAATCTTTCTTGAAAAATTTTCCGCAAATTAAATTTAAAAAAATTCAGTAACTTTAATACCAAAAACATTCACATATCTTTAGAATTTCAGAAATTTTTGGTACAACGACTTTTTCATAAAACATAGTTCCCCAAGAATGAGAACCAAGAATGAGAACAAAACGACATGAAAATCAAAACTTTGACTTTCGATGCAAATATATATTCGCTATTTTTAAATAAATTTAATTCAAAATTTTTCGATCAAAGTTTTAATAAAAGCACTTTACAAAAATAGTTTCAACTGTGGCGTTAGGTCAGTGAATATATTCTTTAATTTTTTTCTTCAAAAACAGTCCAAAATATTGAATTTTTACTCAAAAAATGATAAAACAAATGTTTTTGTTGTATAAATAAGAACAATTGAAAATTGCATTTCTCAGTACTTTTCATATAGTAAAGCATGTGTCTGCAAAAATATAATAAAAATATATAAAAGTAGTTACATAAAAAATTTTTCCGTAAAAAACAACTAAAAGAATATTGTTTACAACATTATTCCCGGCTAAGCTTCAACTGACGTAATCGCCCTTACAATAATATAACACTAAAAATGTCATGTGTCAAAAGGGCAAAAAAAACGAAGTCAACACACAAAATATACCTAGATTATGTCATCTTTATGATATTATATTTTTGAAATTATACAACAAAAAGATAAAAGATAATGCAAAAAATATATTAACTTTAAATTATATAATGTTCGTAGGGTAGTTTAGTAAAAAAATTGCCTGTATTTTTTCAAGAAAAACCACATGAAATTCTGGTACATTTTGTTGGCAGCTACTTCGTTTATTCAGACGTTTCTTGCATCAAATTTTTACATATCATTTCTATTGCTTTTCAATATTACGCTCACATTTGCTCACATTGTCGCTCACTTATTCTCTCGCTCTCAAAAGCTTTAAATCGTTCGCTTGCTGACTCTCATAAAGCTTTTATGTGGATTTATAATAAATCCACATTCAAATTTTACTGTGCCACTTGCTTGTATGGCGGTGGCACATCTTTCTAATATATTATCTGTGCTACAAAGATTGGGTTCTGCCAGCGTGATGCTAATGTTGTTCTGCCGACGTTCTTGCTGACTGTTTCGGGCAGAGGTATTTTTAAAATTATGTGTGCACAAGCGAGCTGGGAATACGTTTGTTCTTTTTAGAATGCTTTGGCCTTTTTCTTCCTATTATAATTGCGATCGTTTTGAATATTTTATTGAAATAAGGAAATTGCAAAAAAAATTGTCAGCTTTGTTTACATTTTTTTGTCCTACATTTTTAAAGGAAAAATTTCTGTGCAAAAGCGAGCAGCAACAAGTTTTGTTCTTTTTACTTTTTTCTTCCTACGATAAATTTCGATAATTTGGTATGTTTAAGGAATTATGAATGAAATGAAGCAGAACAAGATTTCATTGAATTTACCAATTTGTCGATATTCTAATGTTTTCATTCTTAACTTTTTTTACTGAGTGGTATTTAAATTTTTTTGCTACATTTCTAGCAAGGAAGTTTTTCATGCAATTGCAATTATATTATATGAATATATTGTAATTATATATTATTACAGAATTGTAGCTTTCTATTTTGATCATTTGGTACATTGAAAGAAATATTGGTGAAATAAACCAAAATGCCTTTCTTTCAATTTACCAATATCGAACATATTATTGTATTTTTTATTTATATTTATTTATCAAATACTACTCAACTATAAAATTTAAATTACAATTTCAGAAAATATTAAATTGCAATTCTAAGGTACACTTTAATTCAAATTAATTTATTTATTAATATTTAATTTTTTATTTTTAAAAAAGTTCAAAGTTGCCAATATAATTGCACACTATTTATACCTGTTCTTTAAGAAATAGTTTTTTTTTAACTTTTAATTTTTTTTTGCTTGATTTTATTTATTTATTTTTCATTTATTTGATATTTAATATTAGTATTTTAAGAACATGTTCTTTTGAAATACAAAGATAAAAGCTTAATAATAATATTATATTGTATATTAATATTGTAATTTAGTTTTAATAATGGATTTATTATTATTATTATTATTATTAAGATTTATTTGTATAACTAAATCATAACGATTACATTTTTCACAGGATTTTACAAACTTAGAATGATTTGGACTGATATATAAGACCGATATATAGTTGAAGAAAATATTTCCACAAAATTTCATAGAAATTTATTATAATTGGGATTTTTGCGATTTTGTTTTTTAATCTGATAAAACATGCGATACTTCAAACTATCGGACAATTATTAATAAATTATGCTAAAATAATTGCAATTTTCTTAAAAAATATTCTGAAATAGATTTGAACAATGCAGAAAAGTAAGATTTGAGCAACACAGTAGAGTAACAATTTATTTGAAGTGTTTGCAGGAATGTATTATAAATTAATTTATTTATTTTAATTTGATGTGTCGCTTGTTTTATCAGATAATATAAAACTATTTTAAAATAATTAATGCAATGAAAGAAAATATTTTAAGTAATTGAATTAAAATATTGGGAGGTAAATACTTACTAATTCCATTTGCACTGAAAACCTTATCTTAAACCTTACTAAAATTAAAACTTCCAAACAAATTAGTATTTAGCTTATTATTTAATATAATACTTACGAAATACATGACTTATTATATAATATAATAAATTAAAACTAAACTGAGATCTTATTACATAATGTAACCTTATTATATAATATAAAAATATACAAAATAAATACTCACTTAAAAACTAAGGAGCGGCAAACATTTCTAAGTAATTTTAATTAACCTACCTAATCCTAATTCTTAACCTATCCTTATGCATTGAAAGCTCCCATATGCGGACACCGATGGTTACATACTTTTTGTCCTCATATGAGAGATGTCCGCTTATGGGAATAACGTAAAAAATAATATTAAAATTCAAATTAAAAAATGAGCATTGCGATATTGTAATTTAAAATAATTTTTATTCTTCAATAGACAAAAAACAGCACTAGTACAAAATAAATTAAAATTTAAATATGGTTTAAGTTTATGAAAAAATTAGAGTGGTCCTTTTCTTTATAAAGTAACGAATTGAAAATCAAATTTATATGGAGAAAAGGTGCTCTTTTTTCAAAAAAATCCTATTAAGAGTTTTTTAAGTGAAATTTTAAAAAAAAACCTTTAAACGCCCAATTTTTTATTTAATTTTTCTTATAAATGAGCAATTGGACAAAAACTACTTGAGTTGTGATTTTTACTTTTCGAAAAAATCTAAGTTTTTTCCTTGTTGTATTAAAAAAATCGCAGAACTGAAAATTTTGCAAAAAAATTATTGAAATGTTATTGAAATAAATATTTGATTAAACTATATTTAAAACATATACAAAAAATATGCGATTACATTAAATTACCTGGTCGTTATGAAATTTTTTGCTAGAAGGCTGAGTTGCTAAATGCATTTGTGCAATGCATCAGTGTGTTTTATTTTGAATTGATCATTGTTTCATTGCATTAATTATTTTAAAATAGTTTTATATAATCTGATAAAACAAGCGACACATCAAATTAAAATAAATAAATTAATTTATAATACATTCCTGCAAATACTTCAAATAAATTGTTACTCTACTGTGTTGCTCAAATCTTACTTTTCTGCATTGTTCAAATCTATTTCAAAATATTTTTTAAGAAAATTGCAATTATTTTAGCATAATTTATTAATAATTGTCCGATAGTTTGAAGTATCGCATGTTTTATCAGATTAAAAAACAAAATCGCAAAAATCCCAATTATAATAAATTTCTATGAAATGTTGTGGAAATATTTTCTTCAACTATATATCGGTCCAAATCATTCCAAGTTTGTAAAATCCTGTGAAAAATGTAATCGTTATGATTTAGTTATACAAATAAATCTTAATAATAATAATAATATATCCATTATTAAAACAAAATAACAATATTAATATAAAATATAACATTATTATTAAGCTTTTATCTTTGTATTTCAAAAGAACATGTTCTTAAAATACTAATATTGAATATCAAATAAATAAAAAATAAATAAATAAAATCAAGCAAAAAAAATTAAAAGTTAAAAAAAACTATTTCTTAAAGTACAGGTACAAAAAAGTGTGCAATTATATTGGCAACTTTGAACTTTTTTAAAAATAAAAAATGAAATATTAATAAATAAATTAATTTGAATTAAAGTGTACCTTAGAATTGCAATTTAATATTTTCTGAAATTGTAATTTAAATTTTATAGTTGAGTAGTATTTGATAAATAAATATAAATAAAAAATACAATAATATGTTCGATATTGGTAAATTGAAAGAAAGGCATTTTGGTTTATTTCACCAATATTTCTTTCAATGTACCAAATGATCAAAATAGAAAGCTACAATTCTGTAATAATATATAATTACAATATATTCATATAATATAATTGCAATTGCATGAAAAACTTCCTTGCTAGAAATGTAGCAAAAAAATGTAAATACAACTCAGCCAAAAAAAGTTGAGACTCAAAACATTAGAATATCGACAAATTGGTAAATTCAAGGAAATCTTGTTCTGCTTCATTTCATTCATAATTCCTTAAACATACCAAATGATCGCAATTCTAGTAGGAGTAGTAAAAAGAAAAAAGAACAAAACTTGATGCTGCTCGCTTTTGCACAGAAATGTCTTGAAATAATTCTCAAGAGCGAACATAGAGTTTCTGCTCCTCTTGATACAATATATTCTCTTTGGCTTATTGTCTCGCTTATTTGAAATAAACCGAGTGTTAACAAGACTATCAAAATTCGAAAATGAATTATTTCTGTTTTTCTTATTTCAATTTATTTCACTGCAATTTATACTGGAAAAAAAACAATTCAAAAACAATGTAGCAAAAAAGATGTTTGGCGAGTTATCAAAATTAAGTTGTGCAATTCTGTTTTAATTCGAGATTTATAATATTTTATTGCGGAGTCCTCGAAAACACATGTTATCTTTGCGACGTACACTTTTTGAAAGTTTATTTATTGAATTAGTTTTTGCAAGGCCTGTTCATTGTATGCAGATTGTTCGCATTTTCGAGATTGAATTTTTTCAAAAAAAAAAACTGATGTTTTTGCTTAAATATTAAAAATTATTTTTTTTTATTTTTTTGCTTCTTATTATTGAAATGTCAGCGCATATCAAGTGCCTATCAATCTTGTACAATTTTGCTCAATCACGGATGTTGTAATTCGGCTCCAGAGTTGTTGCAAAGAATCTTTATGATTGACTTTGGCTCAGTTTGTTGAAATGCTTCTGTTTGTATAGATGGTTTTTTGAAAGTCTGAATCCAGCCTTTATAGTCTTGATGACGACAGCAGCTGTGAGCAAGCCTCTAAATCTTCTATGGAAACGTTGAAAAGAACATGGAGAAGCCAAAAATCCAGCGTTGCGACAAGTGGGTAGGGCGATTCAATGCAAGCTTTATTTAAGCGCATAAAGATCTTTCATTGTGGACTACTTTGAATAGAATATGGTTAAGCGGAAGATTCAACATTGCGATAAATGGCATAGGTGATTCAATGCAAGCTATTCTTCATTAAAACGCATCAATATCGTGCTTCCAGGATTTGGTACCAAGCTTGAGCACCAGTTGATTTTCCGGCTTTATGAAGTCCTGCCATGTTGCATAAATTTTAGATAGTTTCGTTTGATTCTTGTGCTATTGTCATGTGGCTGCAGAAACAAAACCAGGAACAGCAGAAGCACCAGCATTTTGGAAGAAACTATCGAACGAAGATCCTTGTAACTAAAATAGAACCAATTAATCCCAACATGATATTTTTTAGGTGATGGGTCTTAAGTCTTTGTTCTTAAGTTCTTAGTTTTTTTGTATATGTTTTAAACATAGTTTAATAAAATATTTCTATAACATCTCAATATTTTTTTTTTTGCAAATTTGCAGTTTTGCGATTTTTTTTTTAATACAACAAGGAAAAAATTTAGATTTTTTTCGAAAAGTAAAAAATCACAACAGCATTTCTCATTTATAAGAAAAATTCAATAAAAAATTGGTCGCGTACCGGTTTTTTTTAAATTTTCACTTAAAAAACTCTTAATGGGATTTTTTTGAAAAAGCACTTTTTCCCCATATAAATTTGATTTTCAACTAAATACCTTTTTTCTTAAAGAACTAAGAACTAAGAACTTAAAAACAAAGACTTAAGACCTGTAAGCGGCACGTTTAAATGTCAGGTTTTTTTAAAAAATTTTGCAGTTTACTTCTGTTTTGTTAAGGAACAAATCCCCTGTAATTAATTCGTTACTTTATAAAGAAAAGGACCACTCTAATGTACATATTTAAATTTTAATTTATTTTGTACTAGTGTTGTTTTTGTCTATTGAAGAATTAAAATTATTTTAAATTACAATATCGCAATGCTCATTTTTTAATTTGAATTTTAATATTATTTTTTACGTTATTCTCATAAGCGGACATCTCTCATATGCGGACAAAAAGTAGGTAACCATCGGTGTCCGCTTATGGGAGCTTTCACTGTACAAGGATAGGTTAAGAATTAGGATTAGTTAGGATTAGTTAAGAATAAAATTACTTGGAAATGTTTGCCGCTCCTTAGTTTTTAAGTTAGTCAGTAGTTATTTTGTATATTATTATATTATATAATAAGAGTACATTATGTAATAAGATCTCAGTTAAGAGTACATTTTAGTTTGTAAGTTCTTATATTATATAATAAGTCATTAGTTCGTAAGTATTATATTAAATAATAAGCTAAATACTAATTTGTTTGGAATTTTAATTTTAGTAGTGGAAAGATAAGGTTTTCAGTGCAAATAGAATTAGTAAGTATTTACCTCCCAATATTTTAATTCAATTACTCAAAATATTTTGTTTTATTGCATTAATTGCATTATTGCATTATTTTAAAATAGTTTTATATAATCTGATAAAACAAGCGACACATCAAATTAAAATAAATAAATTTATTTATAATACATTCCTGCAAACACTTCAACTAAATTGTTACTCTACTGTGTTGCTCAAATCTTACTTTTCTGCATTGTTCAAATCTATTTCAGAATATTTTTTAAGAAAATTGCAATTATTTAAGCATAATTTATTAATAATTGTCCGATAATTTGAAATATCGCATGTTTTATCAGATTAAAAAACAAAATCGCAAAAATCCCAATTGTATCAAATTTCTATGAAATGTTGTGGAAATATTTTCTTCAACTATTTCTTGAAGTACAGGTACAAAAAGTGTCCAATTATATTGGCAACTTTGAACTTTTTTAAAAATAAAAAATGAAATAATAATAAATAAATGAATTTGAATTAAAGTACCTTGGAATTGCAATTTAATATTTTCTGAAATTGTAATTTAAATGTTATAGTTGAGTAGTATTTGATAAATAAATATAAATAAAAAATACAATAATATGTTCGATATTGGTAAATTGAAAGAAAGGCATTTTAGTTTATTTCACCAATGTTTCTTTCAATGTACCAAATGATCGATATAGAAAGCTAAAATTCTGTAATAAAATATAGTTAAATTATATTCATATAAAATATTTGCAATTGCATGAAAAACTTCCTTGCTATAAATGTAGCCAAAAAATGTAAATACAACTCAGCCAAAAAAAGTTTAGAATCAAAACATTAGAAAATCGACAAATTGGTAAATTCAAGGAAATCTTGTTCTGCTTCATTTCATTCATAATTCCTTAAATGTACCAAATGATCGCAATTCTAGTAAGAAGAAAAAGGTAAAAAGAACAAAACTTGTTGCCGCTTGCTCTTGCACAGAAATCTTTCCTTTAAAAATATAGGACAAAAAAATGTAAACAAAGCTCAGCCAAAACAAAGCTGACAATTTTTTGCAATTTCCTAATTTCAATAAAATATTCAAAACGATCGCAATTCTAATAGGAAAAAAAAGGCCAAAGCAATCTAAAAAGAACAAACGTATTCCCAGCTCGCTTGTGCACACATAATTTTAAAAATATCTCTGCCCGAAACAGTCAGCAAGAACGTCGGCAGAACAACATTAGCAGCGCGACGGCAGAACCCAATCTTTGTAGTCTTGAAATAATTCTCAAGAGCGAACACTGAGTTTCTGCTCCTCTTGATATAATTTATTCTCTTTGGATCAGTTTAAGAACAACTCACAAACTAAACGGTTTGTTTTATTGAATTAATATAACTGGCGACGAGGATTCACAGCGAGTTTGTAAGAGTTATTTAGTCTAATTTGACTTAATTTAAACCAAAGTCTAGGAAAGTAAAATTGTCGAAATAAAATAATAATAACAAAATACATATGTGTTGCATTAAATAACTTAAATACAAAATATTGAATACAGTTTTGTGTATGTAATACGATGTGTGTGTTCATCACAAATTATTTTAAAAAATTTTAAAAACATGCTAACTACCACCACATCAACAACAACCACCTGATCGGCGGTTACGAGTTCGGCTATTGGGAGGAATCAAGCGTTATTAGAATTATACAAGCAACAACAGAGAATTTTGCATTTCAACAACAAGAAAAAAAGAGGATTATTAAGTAGCAAAATATATTTTATATATTATACCTGTAAGTTCTTTATCTTATCAGAAACAGTTTTAAGAAAAAGAAAATAACAGATAAAAAAAGAAAATTTTCATTAAAAAATAATAACAAGCATTATTATATCTATATTTATATTTTAAAATGGATCAAGAATTAATAAATAATTTCAATTTAATAATAAATTACATAACAGCAATTCAGAATTTTGATGGTACTGATTCAAATCAATTGCCTGATTTTTTTATCCCAAATAGAAGCAATCTTGCCAAGCATAGAGGTATTTGATAATAATAACAAACAGATTCTCTTCGGCTATCTTAAAAACAAATGCACTGGTCGTACCAGAGAAGCTATACATAAGTATGGCACCGTCAATAACTGCAATTCACTTAAAACCATTTTAATAAAACATTTTGGAGAAAAAGACACAAAATGAATTGATGGATAAACTAAAAACGTGTAGACTAAACGGGACAATAGAAAACTACTATTTTAGGATTAGTAAAATAATTAAAAGATTAAACAATAGAATTTTAACACATTCCGATGACACATTTAGTACGACTGAAGTTAACAGGATAGCGTTGAACGTATTTAAGGAACATTTGCCAGAACCGACGAAGACCATGATTTTTGGTAAAGATCCATCAACGCTAGACGACGCCTATAAGGTAATTTTAGAGGCTCGCCATCAGAACTATACCCTATTCGGACCAATTAGAAATATTGAAGGTAACACACAGACTAGAGCAAATTTTAGTGATAATTTTAGATTCAATAAAAATCGAAATAATTATAATAACCAAAATTATAATAGGAATTTTTATGAAAATCAAGGTAATCAAAATATGATACAAAATAGAAATAATAGTAATAACTTTTATACTTGTAACAGAGGTAACATGACTCAAAATAACAGAGATAACATGACTCAAAATAACAGAGACAGCCTGGCTCAGAAATATACCAATAATTACAATAATAACAGATATAACCAAGCTTTTGCAAACATTCCAAACGACAGAAATAGAAATAATAATTTATATGGTCGTAATAACCAGGGGAACAACTCAGATGTTTCTAGAATGCAAACAGACAGGACCATTAATTCAAGACAGTCTGATAACCGAAGCCAGCAAGTTACACCTATGGAGGTATGCAATTCCAGTGTAAATTTTCAGGGAGATGGGGGAAGAAATTACCCTATATAAAAATTGAAAATCCTGTGAGGACTCTTTATTTTATTATTGATACTGGTGCAGAATTCAGTATCATTAACGACGACGTTTGCCATCCAAAATGGAAACAAGACATAAACGCATCAATTATAGGTTTAGGAGATGTACATACAGTAACAAAACTTTGTAAATTCCCAATTTTTAAAGAGTTTAAAATGGAGAATTACACCTGTGAATTTTTAGAGTGGAACCACCACAACGCGTATGACGGACTAATTGGAAATAATATACTTAAGGACCTTAATTGTATAATAGACTACCCTAATAGGCAACTCAGAACCAGTAACGCCTGCATAACATTATATTTTTCTAAAGAAGAGGAAATATATGATCAGATAGCGTATAAAGAAAACACTTTAGAAATTATTAACAAACATTTAAAAAACCATAGTATAGAAGATTCAATTCGAACAGACCACCTTAGCGAGCATGAAGAAAAAATATTAAAATCTTTTATTAAAAGGCAGAAAAATATTTTATAATGATACTGACAATTTAACTTTTACAAATAAAACAAAGCACAAAATCATAACAAAAAATGATTTGCCGATCTACTCTAAATTATATCGGTATCGAGAAGTACATAAGGAAGAAGTTAATAAACAAATAGATGAAATGTTAGCACAGAATATTATTAGGGAATCAAATAGTCCATATAATAGCCCTATTTGGATAGTTTCAAAAAAATTGGACGCTTCCAATAAACAAAAATGGCGTATTGTTATTGATTATAGAAAATTAAACAGTATAACAATCGAAGATCGGTTTCCAATGCCAAATATAGACGATATATTTGACAAATTGGGTAGATGCCAATATTTCACCACTTTGGATTTGGTGAAAGGCTACCACCAAATTGAAATGCATCCCGATGACATTCATAAAACAGCTTTCTCAACAACTAATGGTCATTACGAGTTTCTTCGTATGCCATTCGGTTTCCGAAATGCGCCAGCCACATTTCAGAGACTGATGAATAATGTTTTAAAGCAGCATTTGAATAAAATTTGTATAGTTTATTTAGATGATATTCTGGTTTTTTCTACTAGTTTAGAAGAGTCTTAAATATAGATTAATAGAGTCTTTAAATAAAGTATTAAACTGTTTAAACAATGCCAATCTCAAAATTCAATTAGAAAAATGTACTTTTCTGGCCAAAGAAACAGAATTTTTAGGTCATGTCATAACGACAGAAGGGATAAAAACTAATCCGAAAAAAGTAGAGGCGATCAACAAAATACGTCTACCCAAGACTCAAAAAGAAATAAAATCTTTCCTTGGGATAACTGGTTATTATAGACGGTTCATTAAAGATTACTCCAAAATTGCGTATCATCTGGTAAAATATTTAAAGAAAAAGCCCAAAATTAATTCGAAGGATCAAGACTACATTGACTTCTTTGAGAAATTGAAGAAATTGATTAAAGCGGACCCTATACTTGTTCACCCCGATTTTACTAAAACGTTTACACTTATTACGGATGCAAGTAATTTTGCATTAGGAGCAGTCCTTATGCAAGGTAATAAGACAATTTGTTATGCTAGCCGTTCATTAAATGGTCACGAAAAGAACTATAGTACCATAGAGAAAGAACTGTTGGCTATAGTCTGGGCAACGAAGTATTTCCGCCCATATCTTTTCGGTCGTAAGTTTATAATAAAAACAGACCATCGCCCAATTGTATGGCTAAATAATTTAAAAGAGCCAAATTCCAAGTTACAACGTTGGAAAATCGAGCTAAACGAATTTGATTTTAATATAGAATACATTAAAGGTAAAGAAAATGTTATAGCAGACGGACTGAGTAGAATTGTTTACTAAGAATCAAGAATCGAAGATGTATCAATAAATCTAAATGAATTATTCGAAGAGGATATTGACAATCGCGTCGGAAGCGAATTTCATCTGGGGGGTAAGTACAAATGCGGGGGCTGTACAAATGGTGGTGCAAAAAAAGTTCACCAAAATTTCTTCACATGAAACATGAAGAAGAGAGAAAGAAGAGGAAAATATATAATACAAAAATATTATCGTTGTAAAAAAACTGATATTTTGAATAACTTTTCCTTTTGTTTATCTAGCTAAAAAAGTGGGGGGGCAACTGCCCACCTTTCCCCCCGCTTCCGACGCCAATGGATATTGAGACTGTGCACAGTGCAGAAACTGACAGTACTCATTTTATTCCAGTTACGGAAAAACCCATTAACCTCTTTAGAAATCAGTTGATACTTGAGGACTCACCCATTGAGTCATGTCGTACAAGGATATTGTTTAAAAAGAAAATAAGGTGTACTTTGAAGTTAAACCCACAAAGTAATATTTTAAAATTAATGCGAGAAAAGATACCAGAGAAAGGAATGATAGCAGTATTTTGCTCTAGAAATAAGCTTTATTTTAAGTTTCAAAATTTCTATATAAAATATTTTGCAAACAACAGAAATCTCAAAGTTCTGAAATCTAACCAAATATTAGAAGACATAACTGACAGAGAAAAATTACTTAAAATTATAGAAAAAGAACATTTAAAAAACAATCATAGGGGGATAAATGAAATCTTCGCAGAAATAAAAACGCACTACTATTTTCCGAGTATGCAAAAAGAAATTCAAAAGTATATAAATAATTGCGAAACGTGTAATTTGGCGAAATTCGACAGAAGCCCAATTAAACACAACCTTAATGTCACAGAAACTCCGACAAAACATAATGATATGGTTTATTTCGATATTGGGTTTCCAAAAAGAAATATTATGTATCTTACAAGTTTAGACAAACTTACGAAATACGCAACCGCACATCTTTTAAAGGATAGAACTTGGATCTCAATAATAGAAGGAATAAAAGCTAGAATACAATACTTAGGGAAACCAAAACTTCTTATCACAGATAACGAACTAAATACAACTTCAATAAGACAATTTCTAAAAGATTACGATATAAACTTTCACATCACCACACCGTACCTAAAGACTGGAAACGCAGACGTAGAAAGACTGCACGGAACACTTAACGAACATGTTCGACTTTTTAACGCAGATCCCAACAATACTGATGATGTTCAGGAACAGGTATTTAAAGCAGTAACTTTTTACAATAATTCAATCCATTCAACTACCAGAATGAAACCCATAGATTTTTAAAATAACGTTATTTCTGAAGACGAAATTAAACAAATCTCGAAAATAATCCATGAAAAAAAATAAAAAAAAATAGATAAAATTAATAAGAATACGAATAGGAGTAACGATGCAAATTTTAAGAATAGATTCGTTAAAAACTATAGAGTAAGCAAGTCAAAGCCAAAATACAAAGAAATTTCTAACTACAGAATAGAGGACAATCACATAAAATCCAACCAGAATAAATTCAAAAAAATTTATAAATCACAAGTTAAAAGGAAATATAAATTCCAAGACCTTAACTGACTCACGAATATTTAAAAAAAAAAATAATAATAATACTAATGCAAATATTGTGTAAACAGAACAGTTTAAATTGATTTAAGCGTGAAAAATCTTTCAAAATTAATTTTTAACGTTAAATTAAATTCCAGGAAAAAATGATGATGGCTCTGGAAATTTTGTTATTGGCACAAGTAATGACCACTACCGCATTTCTCCAAATTGATACCATACAAACTGAACTAGGTTACGCAGAAATTCAAATTAAAAAATTAGAAATAACTAATGATACTGATATAGTACTACATATAATTAACCCCAAAGAAATTTATGACATTGTCAACCAAATTGAAAAGAATCTAGATAAGTTAGATACCGACAATAAAGAACTTTTAGAAATAGAAATAAGAATAATTAAAGCTAAAATTATGTCAATAGCTCCTAACACTACTTTGAGGAAAAAGAGGGGACTCATAAATGCTGCAGGTACTCTTTATAAATGGCTTTTCGGCCTCATGGACGATAACAACGAAATTGCTAGGAGACTCCTATACACTGACCAAATGTTGAAATTAAAATTTATTGAAGACAAAATTAACCATATTCAGGATAACATCGCATCTGCCAAACACGGTCTAGTACATCCGGGAATTCTTACACCACAAGAAATTTAAAATTATAATATTAATTTTTACAAACTAAAACTCATCATAATAGGAATGATGACTTACAAAGACAATTCACTCATACTAGCACTGAAAATTCCACGAAACTACATCTCAACTGACTTAAAACTAATTACTCCATTACCAAATCGAAAGTATTTAGAAATAAATGAAATGAACGAGTACATTGTCACAATAAACAATAAAATTTACACCTACAAAGAAAATGCAATAATGAAAGAACTCAAAGAAAGTAAAAATTGTGTTTATAAACATAACTGTAGATTAAGATGGAATAACAAAACAATTATTGAAGAATTGGATAGTGAAACATTGTTAGTAAAAAATGCAATAAATATAAGAATTAACCATAATTGTGACGACAGAAAGATTGTATTGAATAAACATTACCTAATAAATTTTTCAAATTGTAGCATTGAAATGAGCAATAAAACATTTCAAAATAGGAAAAATATTTTTACCCTAATAACGATATTAAGGTGACATTTGAAAAACAAATTACGTTTGAAGACATAAAAATCAATCAAGTTGAAAATATTAAACTTATAAATGAATTAAAATATCATAAAAATGTATCTTATGGTTTTAATATAATTTTGTTATTAATTGTGCTAGCTACTATTGTAATAATATACTTTTATATAAACAAATGTAAGAAACAGAAAAATAAAGTAAACATAGATTTAAATGTAATTCCTAGTTCAACAGGGACTGTTGAATCTGGGGTTGGTGGAGTAACGTATTGTCCAGCTGCTGGTCCACTCAAATGACCAGCATACGTGACTTTTTAACGTTTTGTCAGTTGGCCGTTTTTCAGCGCATCGTTCCCACGCAAGCGTCAAATGCGTAGTTGACACTTTTCGTGAGAACAATGCAGCTGCAGTATTTAATAAGAACATTATTTATGTATGTATGTATGTTTAAGTTAGCTATAAGATGTTTTGAAAAATAAAGATCATGTATGTTTAAGTTAGCTATAAGATGTTTTGAAAAATAAAGATCAGTTTAAGAACAACTCACAAACTAAACGGTTTGATTTATTGAATTAATATAACTATATTCACTCTGTGCAAAATAATACAAAGTTTACTGACGAGTTGCGAAACACTTAAAAATTGTAATTGCTACAATTCTAAGCTCTACTTAATATTTGCGGCAACAATTACTGTGTCTTAATTTTTGAAAACTTAGCAGAAGAACGAGTTCATATCATTTTATAATTTTCATAGAGATACGACTAGTATCAAAATTTAGTTTGTTGTAAGCTATGGCTTAAATATTATTAAGTTATAAAACAAAAAACTATGTCGTTTAACCCTGGATGTGCTTCGTTAGTCGAATCGACGAACAATGATTATATTTTTTGCGTTTTCTTTGAATGATGTCACAAATATTTTTGTTCAAAATACCCTTAAAAAATTTTTAGCTTTATATTATTTTACAAACAAAATTGAAATAGCGATGCACATCCAGGGTTAAAAGAGCTTAATTTTCTACATTGCTATCAAAAAGTTAATTTTAAAAATCGTCGGAGATACACCATCCATGGTCACAAGAGCGATAATTTGTATTTGTGCCTCTTATATACAATCAAAAATTATAATATGTACTTCTTTTTTATGCTCATCGTTACTAGAGCCAGACCTAGCGGTTGAAGCTTACGAAAAAGCACTAAAAATGAATCCTAATGATTCCTTGGTGGCAGGAAAACTTGGGAGAGCTTACGTTAAAACACATCAATATGCTGCAGCTATAAAATATTACAACGAATCACTTAACAATCCTGACCATTCTGGGCTTAAATTAGATTTAGCAGAGCTATATTTGAAATTAAAACAATACCAGAATGCAGCAGATGTACTGACAGAAAAGGGTGATAAGCACAAAATGTAAATTTTTTTTTTTTTTGGTGTTCATATTCAAATAAAGTTTATTTACAGCGATGACAGAGACATAAGTGGCATGCAATTATACACAAAGCAGTTGTTGCTCTTAGCTCGTGTTCAAGAAAAATCTGGTAATATAAGCTTGTCCTTACAGACTTTAAAAGAGGCACGTGACAGTCAGTATCGCGTGTTCAAAAGAACATCAATCGAGCAAGCTGGAAACCATCTTGATCAAAACAAAATGTTATCAAAGTAAGTTTTAAATATTTTCCTTATGAAATGAACATTTTCATGAATGTTGTGTTTTCCCAAAAATAAGTTCTTTAACGATATTTTTGTATTATTACCTAGCTGTACCCAGTCTGCGTTACTGGGTCTCTTCATGATTAGTGATTTTTTTTTTTGTGAATAAGTTAGTACGGTGTCTTTAGAATTTTTTCTACCTACCTATATAAATGATACCAAGTAAAACATATCGAGAGCTTATATTCAATATGACCTATCTAAAAAAATAACTTTTTTCAATAGAGCAAAAAAACCATTTACATCTTTCAGTGTACAAATATTCACCAACCAAAGTACCAGAATATTGTATTAAAAGAATGCAAAGCTTCCATAAGCCAAAAAAGTGAGTGAAATCTCGTTCTTTTCGTTTAAGTGTAGATAGGTTGTTTTGTATTTCAAAAATATTTTTTTTCTTTAATGAAATCAGTAGATAAGTCTTTTTATTCAATAGTAAGTAAGTTTAATAAAAGTAAGTTCTTCGTGAACTCATTGACGATTTGATTCAGATTTTAAGAAAAGTTTGTTGATAACAGTATTAACAAAAACAAGAGAAAAATATCAAAATAGCAGTAAAGAATGATATTGGTCTATTAATTTAATTGCTTAAATTTTTTCAATAGTACCATAAAAATATTGATATTCTTTTTAGACTTCATTTCTTGGAAATGGTTGCACTTTTTTGCTTGATAGGCAATAGAGCCCTGCGTAGGTGCACTTAAAACCGGCTTCAAAACATTTGTTCCTGTCACACTACACTGCACTGTCTTGCTTGCTGCAAAGAAATCATGCGTGTGATTGCAGCGAAGACGAACAAAACACGATAGAGCAATAAAAAACAGATCATTGGCCGCATTTAGCGCAGATAGCTGTTGTGAACTGTAATGGTGGCGCTACCTTAGTTCACGATGTTTTTATCTGATGTTGTTGCTACTATACACGTCAGAAGTTAGATTCAATTTAATTTTTATGTAAATTTAATTCAATTGCAAAGGTTTCTCACTTAAATGTGCTGCGTTCTTTCTGCGTTTATTAATTTTACAGTGTCAGTAACAGCATCTGACAGTTAAGTAAACAGTTGTGTTCATGTAGCATAGAATTTGTTCGCTCGATTAAAAAGCGTTCGCTACTTTATCAGTTTTAGTTAGCGCTACCAAATTTGTACCATTCAGCGAATTTTTACACAACAGTTGCCAACTGTTGTCTGCGCTGAATGCGGCCATTGATATTGTTGATTTAAGATATCGTTGTCAGAGAGCTCACTGCAGTCAATGCAACGAAAGCTTGTTGACTAGCAATAGATGATTTATATCAGACAACGAATACGGTGTTGGCGCGAACACTAGGTAAAAATGGGTCACGCATCATTATTTAACAGTGCTAGAAGGTTGCTGAATTGGAATCTGAAGTCAGAATTTTAAAAATAAAAATGGGTAATAGGGCTGCCACCTATTTTTTTATTTTTACAGGTGCGAACATCAGGTAAAAATGGGTCGCTGAATCCGAATCCGTTGTCAGAATTAAAAAATAATGTTATTATTTTATAATAGGGCTGCCACCTAATATTATGTATTTTTAAAAGTTTTAAACATCATTTATGAGTGTTAGGGGGTCGCTGATTTAGAATCTGTAGTCAGAATTTTAAAATTCAAGATGGTGGATAGGGTTGCCACCTTAATTTTTTGTATTTTTATAAATTCGGGGCTGGCAAAAAAAATTATATACCAAAAAGGGGTCGCTGAATCCGAATCCGTGGTCAGAATTTCAAAATTATAAAATTTTGAAATAATAGGGCTGCCACCTAATAATATGTATTTTTAAGAGTTTTAAACTTCATTTATCAGTGTTAGGGAGTCGCTGATATCGAATCTGAAGTCAGAATTTTAAAATTCAAGATGGTGGATAGTGTTGTTGAGCAATGCAATAAATCACAGTGTGTGTACGTTCAAATAGATGCACCGACGCAGGGCTTTAAAAGGCAAAACAGTGTCCAGATTTCTCGGCACTTCTGATAGTATCGGTACTTCTGTGTGGCTCAAAAAAAATGTTTTTGTGTTTGTTAGTAATTTAACTCACTGTTATAAACAGCCTACTGCTTCAAAATGTCGTATGATTTAGTAGCCAATTCGAACGTTTAATTTGTTCTATATAATTCAAATGAATGAATTTCAAATGTGTTAAATCATATACGACTCTACAGTGAGTTGATCACAGCTTAATCACTCAAAGAGAAAATGTAGCGATTGGTGTCAGCTAAGTGATTGACTCAGGGGCGTAACTAGCGGGGGAAAAGGGGTAGACTACTCTCCCTACTTTTTTAGAGTCGGCCTTATTGCTATTTTTTACTAAAATTTTTTAAATATTGAGTTTTATAAACAATAATTATGAACGCATCAAAGCCAGTCGTACCTTTTATTGCCATTTTCATAACAACAACCAACTTGAGTCGGTTATTTCATTTTAATTCATACCCAAAACTATCTTCAGTCGGCCAATTTACTTATAGTCGTACCTTAAACAAACTTCACTCGGCTAACTCACTTTCAGTGTACCTTAAATGAACTTCAGTCGGCCAACAAATTTTAAGTCAGATTTTAAACAAACTTTATTAGGTCAACTCATTTCCAGTCGTACCTTAAACAAGCTTCAGTCGGCCAAATCATTTTAAGTCGTATCAGCGTTGAATTGTTGCAAACGAATCCAGTGTTACTTTGTGACAAAATGCAGAAAAAGTTGAGAAAAGTAGTATAAATTTTGTTAAAAAAGTACGGAAATAGTAATGCATAGTAATATAAAAGAAAGCAGCGGACCAAATGGAAAAAATGGACCGCTTTAGTCCAATTGTGCAACCGTGTCCTTGACCAAAAGTAAAAACCGAAAATTATATTTTTGTTTTACCAAAATAATATTAATAATTTTTATTTAAGATTAAAAAGATAAAATAACATTACTATTTTTATATCTGAGCAAAAACTTGAAAATCAGATATTGATGAATGCTTTAGTTTTTGAATATAACAGTCCCTGACAGAAATACCTTGTCAAAAAATTGAAAAAATAAGTGGAATAAAACAAGCGCAAACGAACAAAGGTTTACTCAGTTGCCACACAGATTCCCCTTTTTAAAACCTAATTAATACATTTTTGTAGAACTTTCTGAGATTGAAATTTTTATTCAGAAGTACCCAACATTTGTAATAAAAAAATTGAATGAAAATTGAATGATCGAAATCGGCCAACATACTTAAATAAATTTTCTTAGCTCAAGAACTCTGATGTAAAATCTTTAATTTCATAGACTTAACATTTTAATTTAAATGCACTTATAAAAAATAAATAAATAAGTAGATGATGGCAAAAAGACCACCATTTCTAAATCTGCATTCAAAATTCATTTATTATAAAAGCATCGCTTTATGTCATTGTTGATGTTCTAAACGAAATTTCCCAAAGCTCTAAGAAAATTGACAAATGGACTCGAAATGCTGCATATTCGCTATCAAACCAACTCATTTCTGTGGGCTTTATTATAAGTCTTGTTTGATACAAAATTTGCAAGTAAATATAAAATTCCTGACTGAATCTCGTGAAGCCGTTGAACTGAATATTTTAGATGTTATGAAATTTATTTCTTTTACCCTTTACGGATAATCTAGTTCAGTTTTAATTAAACTAACTACTCAAAAATATATAGGATTCAATTTCAGAAAATTTAAAAAATTGCAACTTTTTGCTTCTCACAAAATTGTCACAGCACAAAATATTAATGTCAAAATTATTTTATTTTGTCTTTATGTTGGGGGTGTCCATTAATTACGTGAGGGATTTAGGGGGTGGGGGTTAAGCAGAATCTCACTAAGTCTCACGTGGGGGAGAGGGGGTTCTCGCAAAAATTACGTAATTTTTTAATCAGCAAGAAACAGTGTAGAATTATGAGATAACTGGTTAAATTGAGTAAAACGTGTTTCTTTACTAAAATATGACTAAATTTTACACTATAATATTTTTCGCGGTTATGCGAGTGCAACAAAGTAGCATAGTAGCTCGTCGATTATTTTACCACCGGCTAGCTGAACACGCGATTTGACGAGCGCTGCGACTTGTGACAGCGACGCATGGACAAGTCTCTACTTGTTGTGTTTACTTCCGTAAATGTTTAGTTCTGTGGTCGGCACACATGAAGCACATCCCAGTAAGTACATTCATGCATATAGCATTGATGATGTAGGCATACGTTTGATGTTTTGTATGCATGCCAGCATAAATGCAAGCTCATTTCCATTTTACATGGCGATGTCAAACAAGAGCATGTGTACTGTGTACCCGCACAATTACTATTGCTGTATGCATGGAGAGTTCGTAGTGCTCTATGCATTCCTTGTCATTAATACTGCATGCATACCATTAATACTGTATGCATACATTTGCATTAATATTGTAAGAAAAAATTGCTGTTTTCATTAATTAATCGTATTATTTATTTCAGTCTTTAAAGTTGTTATATTCTGTTATATCAATTTATATTTTGTTAATAAATTATGTACAACTGCACTCCTTAAAGGTTAAATGCACAATGGGAGTTCATATTTTTTCATGCCTTAGTACTAATACAGCATGCATATTTTAGTATGCACGCTACTGTATACAAGCAACAAGCATACTCAGCGAATTTGGATAATTGTTGGGTTTTTTAATGACATACATGCTTTGTCCATGCTTCTGCCTGCATACAGCATGCAGGTTTCCTGTATGGATGCTACTCTGGACATACTGGGTAAGGCGCCTCACGAAAAAAGTTGTTCTGCACAAATGCTGAATACAGTCCATGGCTTGTGTTATAATGATTTCCCAAATATTTCGACTCTAGCGATAGCCATTCGTGAGCTGGAATGATTTGAAATAACCTCTAAAAATCGAGTTATTTTGTAACCATATTGGCTTGTGTAATTGTTGTAAAAAATAAATTGTCAGAAATTATAGCCGGAAAAAAGGTCTTCCAATCTGCATCAAAAAATTCAAATTTTTGCATTCGGATTAAAAATAATGCTTTTTTCATGCATTTTTTTCAAATTTATTTTCACTGCAATTAAAAAAATTTAATTATTTCTAATGCGATCCTCCCTTTCAAGATATCGTTGAAAAGGTTTTGAGTGCTCGCATTGATTCCTAGTCAGAATTGCTTAATTTGATATATATTAAAAGTAAAATATACTAATTATAAAAAAACACCTACTGAAAACATATCATAAGAAATTAAAAAAAAAAAATATAAAATTAATGAAGTTATTTGAATTCAAAAAGTTTTTGTATGGAAATAAAATAAAAAATATCAAAAATATGCATAAAAAAATAGCATCTTTTAACATTTACAATTTTTGATGCAGATTGGAAGATCTTTTTCCGACCTGACAATTAAATTGTTGCAACTATTACACCAGCGAATATGGTTACAAAATAACTCGATTTTTAGATGTTATTTCAAACCATTCCTGCTCACGAATGGCTATTACTAGAGTCGAAATATTTGGGGAATCATTATAACATAAACCAAGGATTGTATTGAGCATTTGTGTAGAACATTTTCTTTTTCTATGGAGCGTGAGGCGCCTTAATACTGGGGTCACCTTCACACCCTATCACGCAGATTGATGGGCATCTGACTATCCCAGATCCTGGTGAGCATGACGGAAAGTTATTTGCTCCCTTTTTGATTCGCCACTATTAACCGATTCAACCTTAACATGCCTGTATTAACTTTTCATCCATCACAAGAGCTGCAGAGCATCGGCGCGCAGTCCACCGTGCACCAGCGCACAAAGTGGACCTTCACGGATTATCAAACGTCGAGCTAATGAGCTCCTGTGTGCAAACGATAACGGTGGCTAAAAGGAGCAGATGATTTTACCGATAATCACATGGACATGCTGGTTCCAGTAGTTACTCTCGAGACCGCACATGAGTCCCCATGGCTGAATTAGAATGAATATTCCTTCACCAAATTTAGAAGTTCTCATTTTAAATGACTTACTTTTACTTAACAAGTATTTTTTGTTCGATTTTTTTTTATTGTCATTTTAAACTACGATCTCAGTAGTCTTAAATTATAGTCTCGACGAGTCCTAAATAAAAATAATGAAATAAATTACGAGTTTTTTTAATAAATCCAACACAATGAAGCATTGATTAACATATTCACACTGAAAACACGCATTTTGAACAATCTCACGTGAGATTAGAGGGGGGGGGAAGGGGGTCTAGCCAAATCTCACGAAATCTCACTACGGAGTCAAAAAATCGCAAAAATCACCTCACGTAATTAATGGACGCCCCCTTGGTATTACTAGAGGGTAGAATGCAGAACCTTCGTAGTTTACAAGTCAGAAAATTCTACATTTGTTATACTTTTGCAGTCAACATTTTCGAGAAAAGAACACGAATTATTTTAAGGTCAACATTTTTCTTAGAAAAGAACGGAAAAAATGCAGAATTCTGGAAGAGGTCAGAAAAAATACAGAATTTTTTCAGAAAAGAATGCGCTATAAGGCTATTAACTACGTTTTCAGAAGATTCATTCAAAGAAAAGAAAACCCTTACCAAGCTTTATTTTTTAAATAAAAAAAAACTTACTGAAACGCAGATACGTTGAAAGATATTTTGAAAAAAAAGAAATCATGCCAAGTAAATACTTTAGTATAATATGTTTTTAGTTTTTTCCCATATACTGGAAAAATTAAAAAGGTTTTGAGTTCGAGTCAACGCGAACATTTTCCTGTCTTCAAACTTTTTTCCAATCGTTGTGAACCGAAGGACTTAACGGCTACGAGTTACTTAGGTTTGATTTGGATCTACATTCATGTTGTGATATTCGTTGTATTCTACATTAATTATAGACCCAAGTTATGGTCTTGACCCTAGCCAATTCAAGTTTTTTAAAATCATCACAAATTCCCACAATGCAACTAATATATTATTAATTTTACCTTCTTTAATTTTTTTTTATTAGCAAGTCCAAGCTTATACAGAATAGGTATCTCCTGCGATGAGTCAAAAATCATTTATTCATAGAAAATAAAAACTTTAACCAAGCTTTATTTTTGAAATAGTAAAAAAACTGTTGAAATGTAGATACGATGAAAGACATGTGGCAAAAAAAAGAGAATTTTAGTTTCATATGCACTGAAAAAATGTATAAAGTTTTTGAATCCGAGTCAACGCAAACATTATCTAGACGTTAAACTTATTTTTCGATCGTTGTAAACCTAAGGACTTATGCGCCACGAGTTACTTAGGTGTGAGTTGGATTTATATTTAATTTTTGATATTCGTTGCGTTCTTTATTAATAATAAGCCAGTGTTATGGTCTTGCCTTAACCAATTTAAGTTTATTATAATCTTCTTCACAAATTCCCAAAAAATTAATAGGGGGTTATTTAAAGAATAGATGGTCTGAATCCTAGAACCGAGACGGATTCCAGAGAATTCCGGAGAACTCCATATGAGTTCTATGAAAGGTTGTTTTGTTTTTGTTTCATAACTTTGGCTAAGGTCATGCTAGAAGCTCTAAATTGTGTTTGTTTATAGTTCTTTATGTGTGGAACACATCTACATTAATAATTCAGTTCTATCTTAAGTCGACTTAAGCGATTATTGCTTATCGACACAAATATATTGTTTAATCTAGGATAGGCTATTCTTTTGACATTTTCATCGTGTCTTGTTTTTTATAGTTTTGGGTGTTGCATGTTTTATTTTACTATTATTTTAATGAAAATGGAATTGCAACAAAAATATTTTTCAAAAATATTTAAAGCTGTTATTTGCGTTACTTACTGTTACAACAAAACTAAAAAATTGTTTCCGTATCGCGAGCATAGCCGCGGAGGGTTGCTAGTAGATATATAAAAGCGTTGCGACACTGCACGGATGTTTGACAACCACGCAAGAACTACTGAGCCGATTAACTCGATATAGGTATCAACCAATTTGTTATTTAAACTCAGTCGTAATATGTTATGTTAGATTTCCCACTCCTACTTTTCACGCCCACTTTTTGCAAAAAATGCTATATTTCATACAATTGCAGTCGTATGAGACTACAATTTGGTATTTACGTTGTGTGGTTACTTTCACTAACTTTACTAAAAATGGGCATGACCCACTTTAGTTACGCCTACTTTTCGGGGGATAAGCTTAGAGTAAAGCAAAGCACACTAGGTTGAAGCTAAATTGGGATGAAGTTCTGGCAGTCTTTTTGTTTGTATTTTTGGGGATGTTTAACACTACGCTGAATTACCTTTTCACCTTTTTTACCCAAACACGTTTTATTGGATTAAATACAAAAGTTGATTCATCTGTGAATATTATTTTTGTCCAATCGAGGTCGACATTTTGATGAGCCCATTGCAAACGCTTTTCAACGTGCTTTTGAGAAGCAAAGGCTTCGACAAAGCACTGCTTTGCTTTATGCCTGTTCGATGAAGTCTGTCCCGTATCGTTTTTAGGGATATATCCAATCCTTTTCCCGATAAAAATTTTTTAGCTTCTCTCAAGCTCATGGATGGATTTTTTTTAAATAGTCCTACAATGACTTCATCTTGCTTTTTACGACCACTCCCCGGCTCATCGTCAATGTTTCCAGTTTTGCAAAAAGGATCAGACCACCTCTTAACAAAAGCACAAGTAGATTTGAGGTATTTTGAAGTCTTTTGAACTGTCTATTTTGGACCTTTTGGATGATTTGTTAAGAAGCTTTCTTCAAAGCGTTTTTTAAATTGAGTACTCATTTTTCTCACTTCCAACACTTTCGAAAGAACAAAGAAAACTAATTAAAATTGATATGTCGGCGATCACAATAGCACTATATTCACAATTGTAAATTAAAACTACTTTTTCGTGTGAACTAGCATTCTCAGAGAAAAACGTTATTTTTCGAATACGCTGTATTTATTGGCCAAGCAAGGCAATTTACTTATTCTAACAGGTTTGTTTATTTTTTTAACTTCTCCCATTCCCTTGTTTTGGTGTTCGAAGATATGCAAATCGATGTGGGCGTAATTCGCCCACCTGATCGACATGAATTCAAGAACATGTCAAAAAGAAAAGGAGAAAAGAAAAGAAAAGAAGAAAGAAAAGGAACTTACATACTGACATGTTTTATGCATAGTAGCATAGCTAAGAAATTTTATTTGAATAGGAGTGATCTGAGAAGGGAATAGGGAATTGGAAAGAATACGCATAACAAACTGGCTATTTATTATCCTAGCATCTAATTCTTAATGACTAAAACGACAATAGAGGAAGAGCGCAGGATTATTGGGCTTTTAGTAGGGAAACAAGATGTGGAGAGGGCATGCTTGGTTATAGATTAAGATTTCAAATATTAAGATTTATAAAAAAGCCAAGTATTTATTTATTTATTTATTAACCCAAGCAAGGTTATCTTGAATAAACTTGAATTTAGCTTAGATAAAGGCGTTGGGAGCCTAGTAGGCTTGGGTAGTTCACGAACGAAGTAGTTCAATTGAATTATTCGCACTCGCGAATATTCGAATCGTATTCGCGTTCTTTTAGTTCTTTTTCGAATGAACTAGAAAAAATTTGGTTTCACTCAACAATGGCTTGAGTCCGTGCTGAAACAGTTTTTCACTAATCAACGGTAAAAAACTTTTTTACAAAAACAATTTTTGTGGCAAATATTGTGTGGAGTGCCCCATATGTAGAATTTTTATGTAAATTTCGTCTATGTCCGCAGTTAATGATTGATTCGGTCATATAGTTCGTTTCATTTTATAGATCTGATCATGAACGAGCAAACAAAACAAACTAAAAGACCTATTGAACTAAGAAATACAACGAGCTAACATACCTAATGATCTAAAACACCAAACGAACTATAAAACTTGACGAACTAACAACATGAATGAGTGCACGAAACGAACTAAAAGAGCGAACGAACTAAACGAACTAAAACAACTATATGAACGAACTAGTTCATTAAACTCAACTAAACTAAAAAGAGCGATCTTTTTAGTGAACTGAAATGCCCATGCCTAGAGCCTAGTTGCTTGAAGGAACGTATTATGATGGAAATAGGGACTTGGAAAGATTTTTCTTAAAAGTTAATTTAATGCTCAACCAAGTTATGCTTAAGCAAACAAAAGTCTCAGAGAAAAGTTGACGAAAAGTATGATTAAGTAGAAAAGTCGCCCAAGTTGGCAGATTTCATGCTTAACAAAATGACAAACATTTACAAAATCTTGACAAAATTATAATAAAAAAGTTAAAAAATTTATTTGAAAAATTTGTTGAAATAGTGCCTGTCTTTCATATATGCTTTTATTTTTTTTTTAGCAATTTTTATGAGTTTATCAACAAAATTGGGATCTGCATTAATTTTGAATAAATAAATGAACGTAAATTTTTCAATTGACAGATAAAAAAAATGTATAAAGAAATGTTCAAAAGGGTTGCCATCAGCTAACACAAAAAAAAATGTTTATTGTGCTGTTTGGGTTATAAGCTATGGCAAACGCAAAATGTCTCAGCAAAAATTTACACATTTTCCATGATTTGTTTAAATATGCACAAACAAAAAAAAAAAAACGATATTTTTCATTGAAAAATTTGGCATGCAAATAATAAAATTTTAATTAAAAAAATTCTCAATACTGTTAGCAACCCTATTCTGCTTAGCAAACTACACTGTCAAGCGCTATCTCTCAAGTTTCAAAAAGTAAACGGAGGTTGAAAAACTGAGCGAAAGGAATGCTTAGACAAAACTTGGGCGACTTCATATATTGCTGTGTAAGTGCGTGCTTTTGCTCTCAAACTTTTGTTTGCTTAAGCATAACTTGGTTGGGCCTTTAGACATAGGGGTGAATAGTACTCGCTGATATTATTGAATTCTCTATAGCACCTATTTATCGGCTCATTTCTTGCGTAGACAGTGTGATGTTGATTTTCATTTAACAGTCGCGTATGTCGTGTACGTCTGATCGGGTCATTAAATCGTATCTTGTTTGATATATATACTCGCTATCAACAACACCGTTAATGATATCGAAGGTAAAACATAAACTAAGTAAAGTCCTTGTTGAAAGGGGCATTAAATTCAGAAGGCTAAGCCTAAAATCATAAGGTGGCAATATATTGTACTCACGGGGGTTATACGTGTCCCTAAGCGCAAAAAGCAGAAATTGCTTTTGAATAGATTCAAGTCTTTCACTGTGTGATTCGAAAGCAGAATTTCAAATAATGCATCCATATTCAAGAAGAGGGCGCACTAACGCACAGTATAATTCCTTCGTGACCCAAACATTTTTGAACTCTTTTGCACGTCGTTTAATAAAACCAAGTAGTTTGCTGGCCCGAATTGTTGACCAAGACTACACCAAGATCAACAATATGGTTGACTCTTTCAAGTTCAATGCTATTGAGGAAGTAACTGTCATTGTTACTAAATTTTTGCGGGAGAAGGTTATTACGCAGCATTTCTCAACATTAAAATAAAGTTTATTTTGATTGCACCAGTGCTCAAGAGATGACAGTTTCGGCTGTAAGTAAATTACATCTGTTTCCGGTTTAATAACATGGTACATTTTTAGGTCATCTGCATACATTAGATGTGCGATATTGCAAAGAAGATCAGGTAGGTCTGAGATAAAAATATTAAAGAGAAGTGGACCAAGGTGACTACCTTGTGGTACGCCGGATATAACTAAAATCTGTTTGGATAAGGTACCTTGAAATTTTACGAATTGGGACCTGTCGTGGAGATAGGACTTCAGCTAACTGAGCAAAGATCCTGACATACCAATCTTTTCCAATTTGGAAGCCAAGATATCATGATCGACACGATCAAAAGCTTTGCTAAAGTCGGTGTATATTGCCTCCACTTGATGTCCTTTTTCCATTTTACTTGAAACATCAGAGATCATAGTCATTAGATTTGTTGTAGTTGATCTACCTTTACGGAAACCATGTTGATGTTCATTGTGTAAAGGATTTATAATAGATGTTAGTTTTGCGCATATAATTTTTTCGAACAATTTTGGAATAGCCGATAATATGGCGATTCCTCTACAGTTTTTAACAGACTTTTTATCGCCATTTTTATATATTGATGTTAGGTGAGATATCTTCCAATGCGATGGAAAAGATCCTTGGAGCAGAGATTTGTTAAATATTAGATATAAAGGCATGATAAGTGTGTCTAAACATCGGACTAGTAAGTGCGGGGGTAACAAGTCTGGGCCGGGTCCTTTATTTGTATCAATTTCTTTAATATTGATATCTCATCACGCGTTAGTTGGATATGATTAATTATAGGGCAAATTCCCTAAAAGGGAGGGGAACTATAAGTATTACTTGTGAAGACATAGAAAACCTCTTTAAAGTAGTCTGCATATAAGTTGCTGATTTCATGAGGGTTGGATGAATTTACATCACCTTTAAACATAGAAGATGGATAGCGGCTAGATTTTCGCTTCATGTTAACGAAGTCAACAAATTTATGTGGCTCTTGGACAATTTTCTCTCCGTAAAGGTTAGTGTACAACTTGTACGCTTCTTCTGACTTGACAATAAGAAAACCATGACCTGGCAGGAAGGGCGCTGTTACTATATCGCCTTTTTTTATGAAAGTGTAAAAAAGGGCTCAGATTTACTTCTTCGCACAAAGCTAAAATTTTAATGTTTTAATTTTTTCTATATCATTTACGAAAAAAACCGCCTGGTAGGTCATATACCTGCCGCACAAATACCTGCCAGGCGGGTATAAAAGTATAAAAAAATGAGCCCAGACTAACTTGCTTGCACAAGGCTACAATTTTAATATATTTTAGTTTTTACATTATTATATACGAAAACAAACGCCTGGCAGGTTTTAGAAGAGCTCAAATACCTGCCTGCTAGGTGAGGATTAAAATAATACCACAAAAACCGTAAATTACATTTTGCGAGAAATGAAAACAATTTTTATTAATAAATGATATGTCATATAAAAATAAATAACAAATGTAATTTAAATTTTCCTTTTTTATAAAAAACGTTCGTCTACATTTTGCAGAAAGTAATTAAAACGTAATATTTTTTAAAAGACAATGGCCCATTATCATAGTCGAAATAAAGTCGACTTTAAATTTAGTGCAAGCTTTTTGACAACATATTATATTGAAAAACTGTCAAAAAAGCTTATACTTAATTTAAAGTCGACTTTATTTTGACTATGATAATGCGCCAATATCTAAAATATAAATAGTCATTTAATAGGAAAACTTATATATTTTTACTTAGATAATTAACTAATCTATCATATAAAAAAATTTAAATAAAATTCATCAAATATAACCAGAAAAATTTGCTTCCAAAAATAATAATTTTTTTTCTAATCCTATCATATACGTTAGAGCACCCATATATGCCTTTTTCTAAATTTCTTCGCTACCCGTGCATTTTTCGTTAGATTGAGGCTAAAAAATAAGATCTGCATAAAAAAATATATATCGGTAGTGAAAAAAAGCCGGCACCTTGGGCTTAAAGGCCCAAAAAATTGTACTTGATATAATTACTCTATTACTCTATTATTTAATAGGTTATTTAACAAATTGTAAATTTATTTTTCACCCCACAACATAAGCAAACAATAAATGTAAATTTGACATTTGCTTGTTCTTCTTGATGCTTATTCTTATTTATGCATCTTATAATGGTGGAAGAAAATTTTCCAGCACACTTCGAGCAACTTTCGAGCTTATTATGCTTGTTCTTCTAGCTAGTTTTGAGCTAGAAAAAGTAAAACCCGTTCTAGCACATTGCACTTAACTCGAGTACGGAAACACACCTAGAGTCAGAATTACTAAAAACTTCAGAGCCAAACAGGAGAGTAAGAATGAGGTAGGTTTTCGAAATGAGCATTTTTATTTTATGCGGGTAAAGTACTGATATGGCCAGAGTCCTCGAAGTATTCCATATACCTTACCAATAGTGTTATTAATGTGCGTGTTCCAAGTAAAAGTTTGATTAAAACAAATTCCAACATTTTTGGCACTAGACACAAATTCAATGTTAGTGTTATTAAATTTTATTTTTGGCAAACTAGCAGTATCTATAAGCTACGCTCTTAATTATCTCACAATTATCAGTTCCGATTTAACCCCAAAATCACCAAGCAGCCGACTTTGCACTCTGCTTACTGCTATGAAAGTGCAGAAAATTTGCCCACCCCTTTCATAGGTATATACAGGCTTTTTGAATCAAATGGGTGATTCCTTAGGTCTGTTTCCGTACTTACTTCAAGTAATTGCAATAGAACAGAGTGACATTTTGCATGTTATTCTTCTCTCTCGAGCTTTAAAAATTTGTAAAATAACACTCTCAAGTTACTTGAATCGATTACGGAAACATACCTCTTCTTATTAGACTGTCGAAGCGTCCTTGTAATCGAAAAAGTGCCGATTTGTTTTTCTGGATTTATGTAAGATTTGTCGTAGTGTAAAGATTTGTTCAATGGTAGATTTTTCCAGGTCGAAAGACATACAGATAAGATCCATTTGTGTAATACTATTTTTGAAATGCGATACATTTTTTAACTGCAACTTGTAGGACACTTAAATAGTATTGTAAGGATTAAAAATATGGGCAGGAAAATGCGGCTCTATGAAATAAGGCCCCAGCAAATAAGGCCCCAAACATTTCTACACAAAACAACAGCACAAATAATTAGGATGTTATTTCCTATTTTGGGGCTTTATTTCGTTTTTGAAAAATGGGGCATCATTTCATAATGAAATAAGGCCTCAAGAGTAAAATGAAATAAGGCCCAAAAAATGATATTAGCAAAAAAAAAGTATGAATATTTGGTGTTATTTTGATTTGGGTGTTATTTTGATTTTTGTGGCCTTATTTAATTTTTTAAATTAGGGCTTTATTTCATTGTGAAATAGGCCACCAAAAATTTCAACACTCCCTAAGGGTCAGATTTGGATATGGTTGTTTTAACAACTTTTCATTTTTTGTTATCTAAAATCAATTGAAAATTTCAAAATTAAGTTTTGATATTTTTGCCGCGTAGTGGGGACATAATAAAAAATTACAAAATAAAATTAATTGTGAAAAATTTCATGGTGAAAGAAGGACCAATGAACTTCTCCATGTTCTCGATCAAAAAATGATACATAAAAAAAAATCCACTTATAAAACTATAACAAAATATGAATAACGGCAAGACACCTGTAAAACAAGAGTTAAATTTTTGACAGGAATCTCTTACAAGCAGGAACTTACATTGGACTCTATTGAAATTACACTTTAGTTACAAAATATAACTAAAGTAACAAAGTTTTCTTAATAACTACATACTTGTAAATTGAGATAGATTTATAAAACAATAGGGGTATTCACGATTCAGTGCACTTGCCTGTGCAGTTGAGGACTTGTGCAGTTAGGTTTTCGTAAACACACCTCAAGTCCTCAAGTTGAAGGTAATAGTAGAAAAGCACTTGTGCAGATTTTTGACGTACGTACAATTTGTTTTTGTAAAGTGCACAAGTCCTCAAGTCCTCAACTGCACAGGCAAGTGCACTGAATCGTGAATACCCCTAATAAGTATATCATATAAGCTCAAACGATTTGGATTAGAAATTTATAAAAATATTTATTACAGGGGAATACTATTTTTTAAAATTCTGTATAAGATTTATGAATTCTTGAAGATATTCATTCATGTCTACAAATAAAAATATTAACAATTTTGGGGTGTTTTTATTTATTGTGGGGTCATTCTTCATATGTTTTGGGGTGCTATTTCTATAATATTTGGGTATTTTTTCCCAATGAAACTATACCCCAATTTTGGGGTCTGATTCCGTTTTAAGATTTTAGACCTTTTATTTTGGGATGGATTTTTGTGGAGCCTTTTAAAAAACTGGCATATTTGACTTGGGGTCCTTATTGCATCATATTGGGGTTTTTTTCATGAGAAGTTGTTCTATTATGAAATAAAGCCCCAATTTTGGGAGCTTATTTAATTTTAGGCTGGGGCTTTATTTCGTCGAATTGGGGCTTTATTTCGTAGGGGTTATTTCATAATAAAATAAAGCCCCATATTTGGGGCCTTATTTCGTTTTTGTTTTGGAGTCTTATTTCCTGGGGCCTTTATTCACAGAGCCGGAAAATGCCAATTTAAATAGAAATATTAAAAAACAAGTTTTTTCAAAGGAGCAATTGCAAATATTTTAAATCCTCTCAATATCCGTAGCAGATATGGTTTGACTTTTACGAGCCTGATTCAAATCTTAACACAAAAGTTTTTAATTTCTTGATTGGCCGGCTTACAGTGGCAAACCTCAGAGAGAGTCATATCATTTAAAGCGTTTTGCGAACATGAGACAAAACGTTCAGAGTGGAAATAAAGTTTGTACATAGTTTTAGTTCAGTATAAATTGTGTACAAACTCGCATAACAAAGAAATTCTGATTTTTCAATAAATCCCTTTCGTATATTTCACTACAATCTTGGAAAATTTAACAATATTCTTCTCAAGCTTTTCCAAGCTGTTTGTATGCTAGCTTTATGATAAGTCGAATTTTGTTTTACTAATTCGGCTCTATTCACAATCCAAAGTTTTAGCTTTGTTTTTGTATGTACTTGTAATTGGGCGGTAAATCTTAACTAGTTTTAAAAAAACATTTTAAATTTTATTTATTAACATGATAAGGATCATTTTAAATTTTATAATCCTTTGCGGTACTTTTCACCTACTGTAAAATCAGTCATGCCCTTCCCTGAGACCCCACAAGTGCCAATACCCACACGGCCACTGACGTTTTCAGGAGATGCAAAAATGCTTTTTGTTTTCATGCCCGGCTTTTTTATGTTCTTGGTTGTGAAGTTAAGCCATTTATTTTTATCAGTCTCGCGCTCTTCTTCTAACTCCTTAAAGCGCTGTTGTTTTTTCTGTTTACGCTTCTTTAGGTATTCTTTTTGATTTGGTCGATGGCGCCTAAAATTTATGAAAATAAAATTAATTACATTCAACAACTATTAGCAAGTCAAGTTACTTATTTGAGGGAAAAATCTCGTTTCGCGTGGTTCGTTCTCGTAACTCTTTCAGAGTAGTAGTTGATCGATTTTGATAAGCATCAAATATAACGCTAACCTCGCCTTCGTCGGTGATACCATCAATAGTAGCGTCATAAAATTGACCATCCTCGTTCCACTTGGCTTGGCATTTGTCACCAATCTTCCAAGTCTTAGACGGCGCAACCAATTTCTCGGCCTCAATTAGTGCCGCTTCTATTTCGTCATAGTATGCCGATGTTGATGCTGTGCTGGAAGTAGGCTCTACGTATGATGACTTCTTTTGTTCTTCTAACTGTGTTTTTATCAAATCTCGTGTGAGCTCTATAACTTCTTCGAGGTCATGTTTCAGTTTGAGAAGTTCTTCATTTACGGGATCTGTAAGCAGAGCAGCTTCAACCTATGAATTAATCGATTAATGTATTTATATGCTTCTTGTAGATTTAAAAAACCTGTTGCAACTGAAGCTTATAATTTTGTAATTCTTCCGACATAGTTTAAACAATTTTTCGTTTTATCGACACACAAATAAAAATGTTTTGATGTTTAGAATAGAAATGTCAATAAGTTAATTTATACAGTGATGACAAGTTTCAGTTTTGCAGGCTTTTTTGTGCTGCCACCTTATTGATAAGAAAATCGCACCTGGCGATAAAATGCCTGTTCCTTAATTTATTCAGTGTAAAGTGTTCGTAGAACTGTTTGGTTATATGTAATTAGATTTAAAGGCCCAGTTATAATAGACGTAACGTAATGTAGTGAAATGTCACTGCAGCAGTGTGTTCTGTCACTTACTGTTTCAATCAATACTTTTCTTATACAAGTGATTATAATAGAAGTAACGTAATGTAACGGGACGTAAAGATCCGTTGGACTTCGATTTCTACGTTACTTTACATTACGTCTGTTCAAAGAAGAACTAAACATTGAGGCTAGATTCGATTATTGCGCTATTTTATATTGTTGAACTACGCTTTTTGTTGAGTTTTTGTTATTAATGTGATAGTTTTATGTATCCACAGCTATGGATGACGAAGATTTAATTGTATGTGTACAGGAACGTGCACTTATTTACGACAAACAACTGCCTGGCTACTGCCTATTATAATTGCTACAACGTTTTCTTACATTACGTCCCGTCACGATGACAGTTGACAACATTACGTTACTTTACATTACGTCTATTATAACTGGGCCTTAAGCACTGGTTATAACCAGGGTTGGTTTCGGAATTGGTTTGTTATCGGAATAGCAAAACGGTTCCGATATTAAATAGTGTTGTGAAATCTTATCGGCTTTTACTATTTTCGAACATAGCAAATACGATGTTCGAATCAGAAGTTCAGTTAAATTGTTTTCTGAAGTTTTGTGTTTGATTTCACGAATTAAAACATATTGCGCGCATTTACATAAGTTTATTTGTTAAAAGGAAAATGTGTATAAAATAAGTTCTGCTGTGTTGGCCTTTTTATTTCTAGAGGAGAAAAGCTTTTGTTTTTAAAATGTCATGGGTTACCTTTTTATTTAATTTTTCTTGTTCTTTTTCTTGTTCAGACAATGCGTCCACAACATTGCATTCACTCATTTTCAATCCAACTTGAATGATTGCAAATAGGTGGAAAATATTCCAAAAATGTCTACTCTAAGCCAGTTAAATGTGTCAAAAAAAAAAAATTTACCCAAATTATTGGCTTGAAAAAGTTCTTCCAATCTGCATAAAAATTTTTTATTATAATACTGTTTTTCATGCATTTTTCACCTTTTTTATATTATATTTACTTAAATTCAAATAACTTTATTGTTTCTTATGTTATCCTTCTTTTTAAGATATCGCTAGAATGGTATTGAATGCTTTTATTTATTGTTGGTTAGAAATTCCTTAGACTAATTAACATAAGAACCAGAATGAAAAAGCTTTGTTGCAGAGAACACCTACTTGAAAAATTAGCTTTTTTAAAATCTTTAAATCTTTTAATAATCTGGTTCTTATGATAGTCAGATTAAGAAAAAAAAATAAATGAAAGCAGTCAGTACGATTCCAACGATATCAGGAAAACGAGGATCGCATTAGAAACAATCACCTATTATCATAGCCAAATTAAAAGTCGATTCCAAATTTAGTATAAGCATTTTTAACAATTTTTTATTATATTATATTGTCAAAAAGCTTGCACTTAATTTAGAAAAGAAAAAAAATAAAATAAACTGGCCATTTCAGCCCTTGGAAGGACTTTGACCTAGCTTCTATTGATCAATTGTGTTGTGCATGTTATTAAATTTTGATCACAAATGACCGAGAACTGGACCTACGTGTTTTATGCCGACTCCGAACGGCTTATGTTCTCAAGAAGCTTTACATGGTAATTTTTACTCTCTGAGGTTTGCCATTGTCTGCAGAGAGGTGAAGACCGAACAGAAAAATTAATTCATTTGAAAAAACTTTCTGTCTGAGCTGGAATTGAACCCGGGCTACCGCGGTTCTTTAGCTTAGGAGCCACGCACTATACCCACTAGGCTACGGTCGCCACTTAATTTAGAGTCGACTTTTATTTTGACTTAAGTTAATATAATATAAAAAAGTTTAAAAATGCATGAAAAACAGTATTATCTCCAATCCGATTGTAAATTTTTTAAACATAAAGTAGTCTAGAATGAACATGAACAAAATGTAACCTATATAATGCTATTTACTACAATTTTTGGTACTAATTTTTTTAACATGATACGCACACTACACCGGTTAACACAGGCTTGTACACATAAGAAAATCTAATATATATTAAAGTTCATGCAAAAATCTTCCTCGTATCATGTCCAAAATATTTAAAAATTTCATTTATTTTTTTTTCATGTAATACATTTCAGTAATTCCCTAATAAATTAAAAAATTAATAAAAAAACGAACTAAATTTTTGGACCTTTGGAAGCCTTTAACTCCTAAACCAATTTCAAACGGACTGAAATGTTTTCATATTTGGATTTGGGAGGTCAAAATGCATATCATTCGCAAAAATTAAAAATTTGAGTTTTCGCTTTTCTTGAAATGTTCCCCGCATGCTTAGGGAGATATTTTTCACCGGATCTCACACCGCATTGACAATAATCTACTTATTTATTTTTCCAACATGAATCAGTTCTAGCAGCTTGCAAGTTTCTACAATCAAGTACGGAAACATACCTATTATCTGAATAATTTAAAAATTTATTTTTTTTAATTCAAATCGTATGAATAAATAAATAAAGACGTTCATGTATATTAGATGGGTTTGGGTTTCATAAATTTTCTTAACATATTCCAGAACCTCCCTGCAAGGCGGATAGCACGTGACGCGAAAAAAAGTCCAGAAAATTCTGAAACTGGGCTGGCGCCGCTAAATAACTTGAATTTTAAGAAGCATAAAATGGTTGTTTCAAATCGAGTTTCCTTTTTGAGTTTATGTTATAAAAACTTTTGATTATAACAAATTCTAATGTAAAACCGTTTGCTAAATATGATATAAGATTTTTCAAAAATTAGTCCTTGATCCAAAATTGGCCTACTTTATTACATTTCCTAATTTTTTATTTCGCTTTAAATTTAAATGCTGCAGAATTGTTTATCATTTTATTAAGTTTAGGAAAAATAAAAAAGGATCCAAATTGGATCATCTTTATGATAGAAAAACAAGCCGACTTTTTGGAAAACATTTCTTTTTTTAATAAATTTATTTACTTTGTCTTCTGCTTGTTACAATGACCTTAAAACATAAATTTGCTCATCGTAAAATTTATATCCGTTATTGAATAAAATGCTCCTTGCTATCTGTTGCTCGTAGGAATGACTTCGTAATTTCTTTCATTACATTCGTAGTATTCACTAAAAATTCATTCGAAGGTTGACCGTACTCATTATTCGTAGAAGGTACGAAGTTTTAGTTGAGTTTAAAAAATTTACAACTGAAATCTTTCAGACTGGTTTGTCAAACAATTACCGAATATAAGAAAATGTGTGACTGCAAGCCTACAAGAAGAGTACGTGGTCCATAAGCTAAAGAACCGCAGCTCAACCCCAGCTGAACAGAAGGTTTTTTTTCGTAACTAGGTATTAGGATCATTCGTAAATGTATTTGTACAATATACATTTGTTTTTGTACAAATACGAACAAAATATTCGATATGTGTACCAAACTACGTCCATTCTAATGTATTCTAAAATGTATTGAAAAGTATTTCATGTTCATATTACGCGTTTTTGTCGCAGTTGAGACACTACTCTCAAATTTTTTTCGCAAACGCGGCTGAAAAATACTGAATATTAAGTAAATAAATCTATTTAAATACATTCAAAAATCAGTGATTTTTAGCCGCTTCTGTGAAAAAAAAACTTGAGAATGGTGTCACTATCGCGTTAAAAATGAGCACGGCTTTACAGCAACGGGTACAACACACTACTTAAAAATGAATGGCTAAGCTCAGATTTATTTATAAACTATTCTAAAAAAAGTATTTTTGTATTCTCTTTAAAATATATTAAATACATAATGAACACATCGTCATATGAAATCAAAATAGCTGTAGTTAACAAACAATTCAAAATTGCATTTTTGATTGATTATGATTCATCTTATCAAAATTCATGTTTCACAAGATTTTACACTTCTACAATTAAAAATGACGTTTTTATTAACAAAGTTCTCAAAGCCCTAAGTTTAAGCGCAACTTACAATTTAGAAAGTTTTTTCCTTCTTTCTTAAATTTTTTTAATTTAAACTTACGACTTTTTTGATTTAATATGAAGATATATAAAAAATTTTCAGCGCCTAGGGTGGCAAGCAATTTATCACCGATTCACGTGATAAATGGATTGCACCACAACCCTGAATATGCGCATACTACACGATGTACGTTTGCTCGGCGTACAAATTTTGTTGTCGCTTCCAATGCGAAACTGTCAAAAATTAAACAACAAAAACAACAACATTATTTGTACGCTGAGCAAACGGACATCGATATGGGCATATTCAGGGTTGTTGTAAAATCCATTTATCACATGAATCGGCTTTTATTATGTGCCCATCGTTATATAGGCAATAGAAGAAACGCAACGCTGTAAAACGTTGGGAAATGTCATAATGTCGCAATTTACACGTCAGTTAAAGTCAGTGATCAGTCAAAATTTGTTGTTGTTTTCCCAGCTAAATATAAAATGAACTCTCTGAGAGAGCGAAAATTAACTTTTTACAATTCTTAGTATCAGTCAAATTTTCAGTGAGCCTAAAACCTGCATCAGTCAGTCAAACGTTTATGTTTTTCATATAAAATGGCAGTCGATTGCTTACCTGCCGTCTCCATGCGACAGAAAAGCTAATAGATTTTCTGTTAGTAAACGTCATTAAAAATCTATGATTTTTTTGCTGGGCCGATTTTGAAAAACTTAATAGACCATATACTGAAGTTGCGTTTACATGTAAAGTCTTTGTTATGAGTTGATTCGTGTAAGCAGCAAAAGTGAAAACAAATGCATGGTAATTTATCGGATCAAACATGATACATGCAAAATTACCATCACCATTGTTTTGACTACCCTTGACATCGGCATTTGTAGATGATGGTAGTGATGATAACAGTGAAGCTAACAAGCTTATTCCTTTTCATTGTGACTCCAAAGAGAATAAATGAGTAGAAGAGGTCCAGGTTCAGAGAGCCACTATTTCTCACTCAGTTTCAAGTGACATGGCAAGAGGTGTCCTAAAATGAAAACGCTGTTCCCAATTTCGGTGTCACAATTTTTCTATTCTGTTCTTGGAACAGCTAAATTGAATGATTTGACTGTGTACACAAGCGAGCTAGAAATACCTTTGTTTTAGATGTGTTTGCTTGTTTCTTCCTATTAGAATCGTAGTAGAATCGATCTCAAGGCTTTGTTTATTTTGTTTGCTAGATTTGGTAAATTGGTAGAATTATGAATAAAATGAAGCAAAACTGATTTCATTCATGTAACAAATATAGATATTTACAAGTGTCTGTAATTTGAATGCATCCTGCAAAATGATAAGCTTTACTTTGGTGTGGGCTTTTTTATCCTACAATTTTGCTTACTTTTTTGTTTGCTATATTTTTAAAATTTTTTTTAGGAAGATTTGGAGTGCGATAGCTTTTATTTATATTTTAGGCTATATTTTTATTTTATTTATTGCAGTTAGAATTGGGAGATATATTTTATGTAATTTTTAGAAGATATTTATTTTTAAAACATTTAGTTTGAAAAATTCGTAGTCTTTTCTTATATTTTTGTGGGAAGATATTTTTGAAAACATTTGAAATAAATACAAAAAATTTGCAAAAAATCTAAATTAAAAAAAAATTATAAAAAATATTTCGAGCTGAGTATCGAATCCTCGTCCCAAATGCTTGCTTGCATTTGTAATCATGCATAGTCAATAAACGCCACAAGAAAATTATATAGAAGCAGTTTTTTTCGTTGCTAATACATAATTTGGTAACTTTGTAATTTTAGTAATTTGGTAACTAAAATAAAATGAGCTATCAGACATAAAAAAAGGGTAAAAAGTATCAGAGTTGTGATATTTTACTTTTTAAAAAAAATAATTTTCTCTCTTGTTGTAATAAAATAAATCGTTAAAATTTGAATTTAAAAAATTTGCTACGAAATTTTGACGTGATATTTTTTGAAACAACACTTTATACAAATACAAAAAATTATATGATTACGTTGAATAACTTGGCCATTATAAATATTTCACTAGAAATGTAGCATTTTCTAAATTTCGGGTTTCAGTAATCACTTTAAAAATAAGTTGCAAAACATTGTGATGACCTTGAGAGGTCAAGCCAGGTGCGATGGACTCGCAACATTTTTTTCTGTAACGTAACGCCAGCACATATTTTTGATTATATGTAAATCCTTAAGGTTAATTGTTGTCATTGTTTTTACTTAATATAGTGCTACTTAATAACTACGCAAATAAAAAAAGCCTTTCTAAAAATTAGACTTTTTCATTAAATTTTTTAAATATATCTTCGTACAAATCGTCCGTAACGCCAGTTTGGAAATACCCATATATTAACCCAATAAAGACAATGATGCATATGGCATCACATCTCCGATAGATCAACGTTCAGAACAGTTTTTCTAGGTGGCGAAATAACGAATTTGCTGGCTTTTAGTATGTAAAAAGTACTTTTTTGAAAAAAAGTACAACTTTTATACTATAAGAATATAAAAAAAGAGTTGTATGAACGCCAATCACTTAACTGCCGTCTGACCGACCAGCAATCAAAATGTGAAATAGAGTAGAAATAGTTCATTGAACGCCAATGAACCAATACTGACCAATTTTAATAAAAAAGGAGTTTACTTAATATACCTATATTGTCAGGTATAAAAAATAAATTTTAAGTCAATACTTTTGATCGGAAAGAGATATAGGGGTAATTTGTTCACATAAGTTTTTTTTGAGACTTGACTATTTTGTAAAAAAATATAAAAAACGAATAAATTTCGCCAAAAAAAAAAATCATAGGCCAAAAATTTACAAAACAGCTAACCAATTTTTGCGCAAAACTAAAACAATTTTTTAAAACAATGCTATGTCATATGAAAGGTAGTCAAAAATGCCATTTTTTCTTGTTTTACTTTGACAACAAAGGCGACTTTTGAGTAAGTTTAGAGTCAAAAGTCAGACTTTTATCAGACTTTTTTTTTAAAAAACATAAAATATAGTAACTAATAACAATTTTTGTTAAGTCTCTTTATTGGCTGCCTCGATAGTCTTGTTGTAGCGCCCTTGACTTTCACCCAGGGTTACCGGATTCGAATCCCGGACAGGCTATTTCTAATCAAAGAATTTTAAAACACATTAATTTACGACGAAAAGTTGTCGTTGGTGGTGGTAGGAAAAGTTTGTGGAGAGGAACGTTTAGTAACTTGATTTGACTGAGGCAAAGGAATAACACTTGTTTCGTACGTTATTTAAATTGCAAGGAAATTAAAAAGTTTATTTCTAAATTTTGATGCATTCAAAAGTAGTTTGTATATCTGTGAAAAGTGAGTTCCAAAGCCGAATTCCGCGGACAAAGAATTGTCGTTCTAACGACGTTAGGCAAGTAAGACGTATTGGTATAAGATTATTGTTACGAACAGTACGCGAAAAACGTAACTTTTGAAACAACTCTGGTGGTGACTTAGTATTTATAATTTTATGTAAGTAAAATTTAAAAGTGAATCTAAAGGCATGTGAAAAATTTTGCATGCATGTCGCGAAACGTGATCCGTACGCCTAAGTCCAAAAATAAATCGAGCGATGTTATTGTATACAACGTTTAGTTTAGCTTTAGTTACACTATCACAGCTTGCAAAAATTTGTAGAGCTGGAATCAAGTAAGTTTTTGCTAACTGCAAGTTTTGACCTAAGTTTTTTTGCATGGTCGACAAATTGCATTTCTTTACCGTTTATTTTAATGCTGGGAATATAGCTTAGGTTAAATCGACGCTTATGAATGACAATGCTTTTTGACTTAGCTGGATTAAGGCAAAGTCCATTCTTCGATGCCCAATTCGACAATATTCCGATATGCCCAATATTCCTTAAGTTAAGACAGAGCTTATCAATACACTCTTCGCAATTAGAGGGTTTAGAGTTTATATTCAAATGAACGTCATCAGCGTACAAATGAAAATTGCAGTATTGTGGAATTTTTACTATGTCGTTGATGTACATAGAAAACAATAAGGGTCTCAGTATTGAACCTGGAGGAACACCCCTTGACATATAGATAAATTCTGAAACTATATTTTTTATGCAGACAGCTTGCCTTCTGTTACATAGATAGGATTTCATAAGTTTCACAGCAGTGTATGAGAAATTTAACAAGCTAGTAAGTTTTAAGCACAATAACAAGTGATCTACCGTATCGAACGCCTTAGAGTGGTCGAGTAGAGTTGAAAAAGTAATGTTGTTGTTGTCTAAGGCTTCACGAATTTCTTCTGATACTTGTGTTAAAGCTGTGGCGCAACCTCTTTTGGCCCTAAAACTTGACTATTTTTTAATAATCAGTGAGTTCTGATTGATAAAATAACTTATTTGAGTATATAGGATGCGTTCAAAAACCTTGGATAAGAATGAAAATATAGCAATTGGGCGATATTCAGAAGCACGCTGAGGCAATGGGATTATTTAGCAGATTTCTAGCAATCAGGGAAAGTTGAGCACGTAAACACATCTTAAAACTTCAATCTGGTTAACGCAGCTAAAACTAAAAGTTTGTTGATTTACTGGAAAGGTGTTGTTCGTGTAATCAGAAATATCGGCAGAAGGCGTGTTTATATTGGCAAATTGTTCGTTGACTTCGTTTACTGAGCATGTGTCTATGGACAAGTGTTTTTTTTTTGCTAATGCCAACTTCTCGTATAAGTTTCCATTTTTGTTTTGAACTAATCGTATAGTTGAATTCGGATTCTTAGAATTTAGTTTTGGCTAACTTTATCATGGAGTTAACAGTTCATCTGATTTTCTGAAAAATCATGTTCATTTCTGGAGTTTTGAATCGTTTCCATCGATTGTATGCGCTATTTTTATCTGAAATTATTAATTCAATATCTCGACTGAACCACGGTATTTTCATAGATGAACATGTCTTAGACTTCAAGACAACGAATTTGTCATATAGCAGTCTAACGTTATCGTTTAAAAACAAAAGCTGTTCGAGAACACATGTCATGCCGTAAATTAAGCTCCAGTTCGTACTTTCTACATCTGTTTTGAGTAAGTTTTAGTTAATATTTTTGCAATCTCGATATAAATAAGTTACTGCTGCAGAATTTGTTTGAAGATCGAAAGTGAGAAATATAAGATCGTGTTTAGAAATGGCTTAAACATTGATTTGGTCCTATATTAGGATATTTGAAAAGTCGTTGACAAATAGTAAATCAAGCAACGTATTACTGGCCTTAGTTAAGTGGGTAGGAGCATCCTGATTAGCGGGGAACAAATCTAGGTATTGCATGCTGTGAAGTAAATGAGTTTCGGTTAGTATGTCGCTATTGAAGTCACCTGCAATAATAATTTTTTATATGGTAAACACAATTCTTCAATAACGTCAACTAATGGGCCGGTGTCTACATTCCTATTTGGTATATATATGGTTGCAACTAGAAGTTTATTTACGCCCACAGTAATATTTAAAAAAAGATATTCGCATAAACTACCAGAATCTGATTGGTGTACTATTCTACAAGGAAAACAGGCTTTCGCTTAGATTGCAACGCCACCAGCATGAGTGTTTCTATGTGTAGAGTGTCGGTCCTGTAAAGATTGTAGCCTCGGAAGTTATAAAAACCGTTAGGCATGCACGGAAGGAACCACGTTTTGGATACACATAAAAGGTCGATACCGGAATCTTCAAACAAGTATCTTAACTCATCTCTTTTATTTACGAGGCTTTGAGCATTATAAATTCTTTAATTCCAGTTCTTTGTCCAGATAATATTCGAATCATTTCAAAGGAAAAATCTTTGAAACTCACCGATGTCCTAAAATGAGGAATCATATAATATGTAAATTAAAAAAGTCCGGCAATACATAAATTCGACTAATTTTTGACTGGGAAATGAAGGTACATAAATAAAATGAAATGAAGCAAGTATGTTAATCGTGTTGATTGTGAGGATATTTAAGTGAAGTGCCATGGGTGTTATTAAAAAAGTATAAAAATTTAAGAAAAAAAATAAAGTATATATGTATAAAGTATATATTATATTTGCATGGAAAGTCACAACTTTGATTTTCAAGTCGTTTTATCTCATTCTTAGATATACGATGTTTTATTATAAACTTGTTGTACAAGAATGTATACAGTTTTCTGAAGGTTTCACTTCTATGGCTTAGGCGATAAAATGTTTTAAAGTTTAAAAAAATTACAATTTCAAGTGTTTGAAAACGGTAGCAACTTTGTTATGTGAAAGTAGTTCTAAGAAAAATATTTACTTATAAGATTGAAATATAGTCTTTTTAATAAGATTTAAAAAAACAAAATCCTTTTAATACAATACTTTAAGAAATATGAAGGTAAAGCCATTCCTCCAAATGCAAATAATTGTAATGGTTATGCAAAATGTTCTTGCCATGCTTTTTAAGAACATTTTTTCAAATATTCGAACTTTTCAGTAAGAGCCCACATCGCATAGCAAACTAACACAAGTGCAAATAATCACTTGGAACTACAGAATACATATTGTCTTCGAAAAAATTCAAAAAACTCAAAATTGTCTACAAATTGCAAGCAACTGCAACTTGATTAACAAGATGTTGTCGAATTCTCGCTGTAATTGCAGTTTTATTTTTATATAATTATAAAAAGTTATAAATGAATTATATAATTATACTTATTTAATTTACTTTAATATTTGTGTTGAACAAAGTATCATTTCCATTTTGTTTGAATTGTTTACAAATTGCTAGTGTTGCTTCTTGTGTAAAATAGCAGAAATCCTAGAAAATCCTAAATAAATAAGCGCTCAAATATGCTGCCAGTGAAGCAAATGTAAATGTGTTAATAAAAATGTTCAAATGAATTGAGTTCTTCGAACTTGCACGTGTAGATAACACACTGTCTCCACTTACAATATTTAATTGCATGCGAACTGCCAAATTAAATTTTATGATATCCAGATTTCATGCTATAATATTTAGGTGAGCACTTCATCTCATGAAATTTCATTTTGGAATTGTTTGTAAAAGTTTATTAACTTAATAATTTCTTCCATTTGCCATTACATTTTATGTTTTTTTACTCTTTTAATGCTTTTGCAAAATTTTTTGCTTGAAAAGTTCTTAAAAATGCACACACTTATTATATTTTACTGAAAAGTGACAGCTCATCTCATGAAATATACCTCAAAAAATATTTCAAGAGATAAATTTCATGATATGAACAATTTCATGATATGAGTGGTCTACACTTGAGATATATATCATGAAATTCAATTTGACAATTCGCATGCAATCAAATATTGTAAGTGGAGACAGTGTGTAAGGTTACAAAATAATAGGTACATAAAACTACAATTGCAGCGAAAACCTTCGCATTCACAACTGTGAACACGCTCTAAGAGTATAATTTTTGTGTGTCATATTTATACAGCTGAGTTCACACTAATGCACTGTTGTGTCTTATTTTAAGTATTAGCAATGTACACAATAAAAACAAATAACTGTTGTGTTGTTAACCGTAATAGGGTTATAAAACTAAAATGCCTAAACTTAAAAATAAAAACTCGGTACTAGAACATCACTAGTGCAATACGACAAGCAGTTAACATATCATATGCCATTGTATTGTCGTAAATTAGTTTTATGCAAAAGCTATCAACAAAAATCTTACAACTGTTGTAAAAAATAACAAAATACAACAGTACGACGGATTGTTAAACTCCTAAATATGTATTCTCTACTTACAAGTGATTACTTGTACGGGAAAACGCAGTATTAACATTAGCTGCGTTCCATTCGCTTCAAAATAATCCCGAAGCAAAAACATGTAAAGCAAAAACAAACAGTCCAATTCTGAATGATTTTTCAAGGAAACCGGAAAAAGGTAGTTTTAATTTTTAATATAAACTTCAAAGACATTTTGCAGATTTTTAATGCTCATTTGTTTATCAACCGTCAATATTCATGAGTGTAAAAAAAAATTATGTCTTTATCTGGTACCTTCATAATAAAAACTCCCGTTTCCAATTCCCCGGGAAAAATTATTCAGAATTGGACTGAAAAATAATAATTCTATAACAAAAACTTTTTTTTTTGCTACCCGTTTAAAATTGTGAGATGGACTTTACAAAATATGAAACACTGGTGCCACACCTGAATATTTTTATGAGCTGTCATTTAATTTTTTGAATTAATTGCTTGCATGTACAATCACTATCAAATAGCCTTGACAGCTACCTATTTTCTCCATTGAATGTTCATTCATCGAATTCAATTTGACAGTTCACATACAATAAAATATTGCAAGTGTAGACACTGTGTCCTTACGAACGAAAAGAACGCAGCTATTACTGTCTAGTGTAAACACTATGTAAACTTATCCACAGATTAAAATATCTAAACGTAAACAATTTGGCCGTGGCCGCGTGAAAGAAATAGCTAGTGTGTATTGACTATCAGCGATAAAAAAATTTTTATGAAATATCTGGCCACTCGAACGTGGTTGACATTAAGTTAACGTAAGAATTGCAGATGCCATTCGTCGATGCTTGCAAGTTTGTTTCCTAATGCTGCATTGTTATAAAGTTTGTTATTTTGGAAAATTTAATAAAAGTCTACAAAACGAATCTATTAAGCAAATGAAAGTTGAAATGTCGAACAAAAACGATGATGCCCATAATGGAAGTGGAAACACTGCAAATACAAGTAAAGTCAACGGCAGCAACTATCTCAAATTACAGCAATCACATATGATTCGATCCAACATTCAAGGAATATCACAGCTGTTGAATACAGGGCTTAGCTCTGAAAGTTTGGACATTTGCATCAAACTTATTGAGGCCGGGGTACATCCGCAAGCGTTGGCCGAAGTTATCTCTCAGATCCGCAGAGAAGTTTCCGCGTTTAATGAGGAAATAGAAGAACGGGTCGAATAAGGAAATTCGAAATCAATTTTAATGTATATTTGTTGCTGTTATACAAATTAGATCAACTTCTTGTAATTCTTTCGTTCAAGTTTTTTATAAAAAATCTTTTATTTTAAATGAAAAGAACTTAAAATTATTTCTTATAGAAAAATTCGAACATATGGTGGATTGTTAATTAAATTCCGTAACGCCTCATTTTAAGGTCACGCCATTTTATGACTGCAACGAATTAATGGTCTCAAATATGAGATACAAATTTGAAAACTACGTGTCATTGTTAAAGACTGATTTAATATGTCACTGAAAGTACACCTGGGTAATACAAATTTTCTGTTTATGCTTAGTTGCGGAAGAAACTTTAGAAAATAAAGGTCTATTTGGAAATGAATGTTAAGAAATGTAAATTTGCAGCACTGCAAATGTCGCATCCTAAAATATAATTTTTCTATCAAGCGTCTCAAAGAAATATTTTAACCAAACAAATTTAAATCAAACGACAAGCACAAGTTAACATGGGAAAAGACGAGCTCCTTTGGTCCAGCTTAAAAAATGTGTTCTGAATAAAACTATAATAATTTTATTTTATTTACAATTTGCGTTTCAGCGTTTGTAAAGGAAGCGTTCAGATATTTCGATCCTCACTTATCTGAAACAAAAAATCGGAGTGCATTTTAATAAAGATACTATTTTCAACAAAATAGTCTAAGATTTAAACATTTGGTTAAAGAATGATATCTTGATAATTCTTGAAAACTAATTTTAATTTCTGACCTAGTGGTGTATAGTTACGGTGACCATCCGTACTGTATAATACAGTCCAGTAATTTTTTTTTTAAGGCAATGTCGGGTTTAATTTTTTTGTTTTGCAAAACATATAAATGTTCTTTATTTTATAAAGTGTTTTGTTTTTGTACTGTATTCCACAAAATTTATTGAAATTTTTATTTTATTTTACTTTGTTATTTTTATATTAAGGTTTTTACTATCCTCATTGAACAGAAACCTGTAATATAGATGAAAACTATTCATTAAAACTAACTGCGTTAAACAATTTTTATTTTTAATCTTCAAACGCTTTTAATATCTTTCTTATTTGAGCTCAAATTCACTTGGGATTTTTTTCAATGTAAAAATCATGCCTAAATTTAGATTTTACCAAAGAAAAAAAAATTACAGTTGATGTCGCTGTTAAACTGTAAATAAAATTTCCCTCAAACTACGTTCAGTGTCAAATTGATACAAAGCTAAGAAAAGAACGAAAAGAAAAAATTAAAACTATAACTGTAAATTTTTTGTTAATTTGCTTATAAGATTTTTTGTTAATTTGTTAATAAGAAATATCATCTTTCTTTGTTACTGGTCATCTTCAGGTTGTTCAATTCATCTTCTTGCCCCATGTAAGAAATGTTCTCAAACTTAGTGTAGTTGGTGAATAAAAAACAAATTGTTGTTTTTAACGTTTTATGAATTATTTTAATTTTATAGTTCTAATGTGGCAAACAAATCTGGAACATTCATTCTGACTTTTTTTAAAATAAATATTTTAATTTAACATTAATATAAGCAAAATTTGGTTTTCCGTGGTATTAAACTCAAAGCTTTGGTTGTAATGCATAGTGTCGGTTTGCCACTCAAAGTTTTTACGTTACAAAAAATCAAATGCGTTTCAAAATTTCGATTAAATTACAAAGCGGAATATAAGCTAATCTGTTTTTAATACATTTCAATGAACTCGTATGCATACTGCTCTGTATGTTTACTGTCCTGAATATATACTCTATACAATACTTATTTACTTATTTCATTTCATCTACCGGGCTTGGCCCTTCCTTATATCCAATAAACATCCTATACATGAAATATTTAAAATTTTGGTTTGCCTTGTATTTTGCTCTAAAAAATATGGTCACCGTACGTATAGTGGGGAATAATATTCATTAAAAAAAGTACATATGTATTTTAGTATATTTTTTTTTGTATTGTGTATCTAAAGTGTGTTTTTTAGAGGCGGAGAACTTTAAATTGAAATTAAACACAGGGAAATTATGTTAAAATCCACGAAATCTGTGTTGAAAAGAAATATTTGCTTAAGGCGACTTAAGACAGAACTGAGTTATTGATGTACTGTGTTCCACTCATATATCACTATTAACACACAAAACCCGAAGCTTATAGCACAGTAGTTATCAACCCGAGAAACAATTTCTGTCCGTACCAAACTACTCAGGCACAAAAGTGCCGAGTATCAGGCTCAATTTTATTTTTAAAAGCTTCGAGTAGTAACGAAAAACAGAAGTTTTTGCGAACAGGGCCCGAGAACAAAATTCATATATTGTGTCAAAGTAGCTGATATGTATCGAAACTGGAAAAAGTCTTAACTATAAAAAAAGTTCTTCGAAAGTTACCTGAAATAGTACCGTAGTAAGTCTGTATTATGTCAATAAATTGCTCAAAAACTAGTGACTATGTTCGTGCACATTAAACAGACGAGTGCCTGAATCGGTATTCGTTGTGCCTGCCCAAGGTATTCCAGAACGAGCATTTACCGAAACCTGCACCGGACACATATCAGCTACACACAGCTACACATCATATAAATATGAAATTGTTTCTCCGGCGACCGTTTTTGGTAGCGCCCCCCTTTCCATGTTCCAAAATCTTTTTTCAAGGTTAATAAATTTGTACGGATTTATATTATTAGCTTCCATTAAAAAAAAAATTAGTATTAAATCTTGTAAAGGGTGATTTTTTAAGCATTTGGTTTTTAAAAATTGAAAAAAAAAACAAAAAAATTGGATGCAATATTTATTTGGAGCCTTGCTTTACTTTTTAAAGATTATTTCATGTAAATGTTGCCCGCGGCTACGCTTGAGGTGGTCCATCCGTAAGCTCTAATTTTGATATACTTTTTCCACCATTTTAGTCGGTATCTCGCCAATGGCAATTAGTGAGCTTCCAGGGCTGCATTGTGGCTGACTTAGCCCTGTACACGAGAGACTTCACGTAATTCAATGGGTTGCATGTGTGGCATGCGGCACCGTTTTGTTGAAATCACATGTCAACCAAGTTCAATTCTTCCATTTTGGGCAAAAAAGTCGGTAATCGTCGCACGGTACCTTGCTCCATTGACTGTAACGTTGCAATTTTCATTATTTTGGAAAAGTACGGTTCAATGATGCCGCCGGCCCACAAACCGCACCAAACAGTGCATTTTTCAGGGTGCATTGGCAGCTCTTGAACGCCCCCTGGCTGCTCTTCAGACCAAAATTGGCAATTCTGTTTGTTGACATACCCATTGAGCCAAAAATTATCTTCGTCGCTAAAGACAATTTTTCGATAAAAATACATTTCTCACAGAGCACGAATTTTGATAATAAAATTAAATAAATTAGTAAGCGCTGTTCGTTTGTTAGTCAATTCATGGTGAAATGGCAAACCTTACTGAGCATTTTTGGCTTTGTCACGTGTTACGAATCACGCGTAAAGATTAAAAAAATGTACACTGAAAAAACAAATAGCAAAAAAATCACCCTGTTCTATTATACGAGCAATATTTATTTGTTTGTAAATGAGTTCCCGAAAACGGCCCAATTCCAGCGTAGCCAAGGTTCGATTCCAGCTCAGACAGAAAGTTTTTTCAATTGAATTAATTTTTTCTGTTCGGTCGTCACCTCTCTGCAGACAATGACGAACCTCAAAGAGTACAAATTGCCATGTAAAGCTTCTTGAGAACATAAGCCGTTTGGAGTCGGCATAAAACACTGGTTGGTCCATTTCTCGGTCATTTGTGATCAAATATTTAATAACACGCACAACACAGTTGATCAATAGAAGCTAGGTCAAAGTCCTTCCAAGGGCTATAATGGCCAGTTTATTTTTTATTTATATATAAAAATGTGAGGGTTAATGTGATGGTTGACAAATCACTTGATCATTATATTTTAATATGTTATAGATTACTGTTCATTTGCAATTTTTAAATGTAAACTAATTGTTTTAATTTTTAATTGTTTTGATAAATTGTTATAAACATATTTAGCCCCATCATTGAGTGCCGTCCTAGTACGATACCGTAGAAACTACGAAAAAGGCATCACTGAGTTCATTCTTAGAGTCATTCGAAGATTTTTAAAGCAATTTTTTACGATGTGTTTTGGCTGCTGGAGAAAATTTTGAAATAAAATTCAGAAGGAATAACAACTTTTACTGTATGAATTTTTATCAAAATTTTCTCCGACAACCAAAATACGTCGCACAGATGTGCACGGGCAAAACTCGGCGGCCAAAAATCGTTTTTCACACTTCACTGTTTAAAAATCTAATGATGCAGTTTTCTTAAGCATAGTTTAGTTGAGAAATGTGAACCTTTCAGGTTCATAGGCCAACGGGAACGTATTGAACGGCGTAAAAACAAAAAGGTCCATTCTCATTTTTTTGTGAATTTGAATTTTTTACATATTTTGTTGAAGTTTGAAGATGTGTAATTTTTTAACGGTGCAATATTTTTGAACAATTTTTTTTAATTAAGGTCAGTAAAATGCCTTATAAAAAATGTTAAACAATTTATGTTTTATTGTATTTTTCAGATTTTTTTAAAAGTCTATTTTTTAAATAAATTTTGAGAAAACTCATGCAACGCAGAGCTTGGTTATATTTATTAGAAAGTTTAAAGTATTTAAAAACTTTTTCCCCAAAATACTATAACCGCCATTCGCCGCCGGAGAGCACTTTTACAAAATAAGGTAGGCATCTTATATGAACTGAACTATTTTTTATACGACACAAGCCTGCGCATGTCGTTTGCTGAAGAGTTCACATTTGCACGAAAACGTATTAATCATGCGTTTTTATTGCCATAATTAAGCATAATCATATAGTTACTGAATGCAACCGCAGGTAACGCCATAGGTTGAAATCTTAATTGGTTAATGCGGGAAGAAAAAAACAAATTCAAGCTGAGTTCCGCAAAGTGGGACTCATTGTTGACACCCCGAAGCTTGGAACTGGCAGCAGCAACGATGGCAACACAGCCAGGAGATTTTTTGCTGATCCCCACACTATATATAAAATAAATTATATCCTTGGCGTACCATATCTCCAACACTGCATAAGGTTTTAATGCATGGCGAACAAATCATAAAGTATCATATCCTACTTATTGGAGAGCTATCTGAAGAAGCGCAAGAGAAAAGAAATAAGGATTATGGGTTCTATAGGGAACATAACACCCGAAAGTTTTCAAGTCAAAAAGAAATGACATATTTCGAATGCTTATGATATCATCTGATCCATTTATATCTGGTTTCAGAAATTCAAAGAAAATTGCACATAGTCCCAGAAGCAAGAGATTTAATTGTTCAACCAACTAATGAATTTTTTGAAGAAAATAGATATCAAAAATCAATTTATAAATAATTAAATTATACTTTTTATTAATACATATACAATGTTAAAACAATTAAATAAAACTTTCTATACAAAAATTAAAACCCTTATGTGTAAAAATTTTTTGCCTTTGAAAATTTCAAAAAACCAGATTAAAAAAATAGAGAAGAGAAAGAAAATAGCAGAAATTATATCAAAATCTCATACAAAAGGCAAGTACATATTTTATCGTTAAGTTGCAAAAAACAAAAAAAAATTGCTATATATTTCCAGTCTACCTCCCATACAAAGTGGCGTAATCTATATGGTAAAAGCTTCATAAATGCCATAGCTTTTGAGATATTGTCTTAAAACTTGGCACACATCTTCTCCTCTACAAAATAAAGAACATCTATAAAAATGATTTAAATCGAATATGAACCACGCCCACAATGCGTTGCACGGCATAACATACATAAACATTTTCAAAAAAATCAACTTCCTACCCAAAAAAAAAATAGCAGACGAAATTTCAGGAACTATATTAATACCTCATATGAAAGGGCTTAGTATTTTCTTTCATATGCCGAAAACTGTTTAAAAAAATTTTCATTCGCTTAGAAGTTATAGATTTTTGACCGCCAAATGCCAAAAATTCACTTTTTGCACCTCTGTGCGTCGGAACGAATTACTTCAAAAGTCTTACGAATGAACTTAGCAATGCTGTAGATATGGGGATTCAGTGGTTTAAACCTCCCTTAGCAGTTAAACATTTTTTATATATTAAATAAAAGCACAGATATTCCAAATTATTTAATTTACCATAACATGAAGATAAATTGAAAATTGTTCAATGTGCATGCTTAGTTTGTTAAGCAGACATTAAGTTAAATATAATACAATATAAATGGTTTTCTTAATTGTTTGCCTATGTATTGTTGCTTACGTACTAGCGTTTGCAGAACGTATACATATAAGTTGAACAAAAATATTCTAAACCAGTCTATGAAATTCAGATGATGCTAAGCAATGCTTCATTATTCGTTAAATTACACTGTAGGTAAATTTTCAACTTTTGAAAATACACAAAAGAAAAAAACGCTGAGACACGTAAACTTAATTTGCGTTCGTAGAATTTAGTGGCGTATTCAGTTTTTCCAAATCAGATCAAATTCTCGAGATATTCAGATTTTTGTTATTTGACCATCATTTGACCTTAATTTAAAAAAATTTATACATTATTTTAACAATTATTTTTTATTGTATTTTAATAGCAGGATAAGCAATTTTGCATTTCCCTCTATTTTGACCAAATTTAAAGGTTAAACGTAAAATCTTTAAATTTTTTTACTCAAATTAGTATTTTTATAAGTAGATTAAATTCGGAAAGTTTAAGCAAAATAGGAAGTGGTCAAAATTTTTGTTCTCCAAAAACAAAGAAAATATAACTAAAAATGGGTCTAAAAGTGACTAAATTTCAATCGCAAATATCTCGAGATTTTGATCTGATTGGGAAAAACTGAGTATGCCACTAAATTCTACGACGAAAAAATAAGTTTACATTCTCGTCATCTTCGTGTGTCTTTTTGACTTCCCTACAGTGCTATTAAATGAACGTAAAAGTGAATTACATTTGTACATTTGTCAGTTTCACGATTTTTTAAGCTGTGTATGACTATCATCACAAAGTGGTTTTAAAAAATGTTCTCCCCAAATCCTAGCGGTGACACCTTGTCTCAAGCACACCAATTAATGCATGCAATTACGAGTCTAAAACTTTTCGGTGCAATTTATTTAATACATAAAACATATTAATTTAAACTTAAACTTTATATAAACTATACTGTTGTAAAAAATCGATAAAGATCTAATAGAATGATGTTATGGCTTAGCGCTATTAAATATTCATAAGGAAGCTTAGATATGACGAGCTATCAAGAGAGTTCTCTATCAAGTCAGAAGAAGCGTACAAGTTGTACACGAACATCATCGGAGAAAAAATTGTCCAAGAGCCGAGAAAATTCTTTGACTTTGTTAACATGAAGCGCAAATCTAGCGGCTATCCATCGTCTATGTTTAAAGGTAATGTCACTTCGTCCAATTCTCTTGAAATAAGCAACTTGTATGCCGATCACTTTAAGGAGGTCTTTTGTCTTCCTACCACCTTATCTGAAACTTCTCCTAGCTCAACTATTATAGTTGATAGTTTATATTTAACCCAGGAAGAGATTTCTAATGCAATAAAAGAACTGGATATATTAAAGGGACCTGGACCAGACTTAATACCTACAAGCTTTTTGGTGCGATGTTTAGACCAACTGCTATTGCCATTACACATAATCTTTAACGAATCACTGGTTTGTGGGACATTTCCTTCATATTGGAAATCATCCCATCTTACGCCAATTTACAAGAATGGTGATAAAAGATCAGTTGAAAATTATAGAGGCATAGCAATCTTGTCAGCCATTCCAAAACTTTTTGAAAAACTTATTTGTGAAAAGCTAACAAGTTTCATTAACCCACGTCTAAATGAGCAGCAACACGGGTTCCGAAAAGGGCGATCTACCACCACTAATCTCATGATTATGGTATCAGATGTTTTAGTCAAAATGGAAAAAGGGCACCAAATAGATGCTGTTTATACTGATTTCAGTAAAGCTTTTGATCGAGTTGATCACAACATTCTTATATATAAGTTAGAAAAGTTTGGTGTTGCAGGGTCCATACTAAGTTGGCTAAAATCATATTTAAACGGCAGATCCCAGTTTGTTAAATTCCAGGGAGTTCTATCGAAAAAAATTGCAGTCTCCTCGGGAGTTCCGCAAGGTAGTCATCTTGGTCCTCTTCTTTTCAACATATTCATATCCGATCTGTCAGAAGTTCTAAACGATATCCCACATCTTATGTATGCAGATGATTTAAAAATGTACTATTCAATTCAATCAGATGTAGATGTAAATTTTTTGCAATCAAAATTGTTGTCTCTTGAGCAATGGTGTTTTCAAAATAAACTACATCTTAATGTCAATAAATGCAATGTTATTAGCTTTTCTCGTAAAAACAACGTAACATTACATACCTACCACCTCAATAGTATCGAACTAAAAAGGGTCAACCATATAGTGGATCTTGGAGTTGTCTTAGATTGCAAGATGCGCTTTAATCTGCACTATGATAAAATTGTGTCCAGGGCCAGCAAACAGCTCGGTTTTATAAAAAGACGTGCAAATGAATTCAAGAATATATGGGTCACTACATCCTTGTACCGTGCATTAGTGCGCCCAATACTTGAATATGCATGCATAATTTGGAATCCATCTTTCGATTCCCATAGAGAAAGAATTGAGTCTATTCAAAAGCAGTTCTTACTATACGCGCTTAGAGATATGTACAACCCCCATGATTATTGTAGCCTTCCATCATATGAACATAGACTCAGCCTTTTAAATTTGATGCCACTATCAACAAGAAGATCGTTATTGGGCTCATGCTTCACATTTGATGTAATTAATGGTGCTATTCACAGCGAATATATTTCTAATATGATTTCCTTTAACGATCCAATTAGGCGCACTAGGCATACTCGATTGTTAACTGAATATCAGCACCAAACCACATATGCAAATAATGAACCCATCAATCGTTGTTGCAGAGAATTTAATAATATCTCTATATACTACTCACCTTCTATGTCCAAATCCTCTTTCAAGCAAACCCTATATAAATCACTCAGAAATCAGAATTAGCACAGGCCTCAGATAAACTACATACATGTATGGATTAATATGTATAAGCATTTAGTTTAATAAATCAAAATTCTTTAACATCCCTCTCCAAATCTCCCATTTACATCCTTTTGTCCTTATAGTCTTTAAGAATAATATATATACATCGTATCTTAAGTGTGTATATAGTCTCTCTTGTTTTCCTCCTCTTCTCTTAGTTTTGACATGGTTTTTGAAATCATGTCAATCCGGTGGGCGGAGTATGCCCACTAAGAGCATCAAATAAAAAATAAAATAAAAACAAGGAAAGGGGAGAAGAAAAACAAAAAACTTAGTAATAAGTAAACAAAACCTGTTAGAATAAGTTAGAATAAGTAAATTGCATTGCCTTGTTTGGCCAATAAATAAATAAATATTTCTATGAATGAGGAAACTGTCATCGATAACGAGGAAATTGGCTTCGCGTTCCAAAAAAATTGATGAACTAACTATGTAAGTATCTACAACTATGTATATTAAGGCGCCTAATGCTCCATAGAAAAGAAAAAAGTTGATCGAGTCTTTCCTTCAAAACAAACCTGGGCTTATGTTATGATGATTCCAATAATATTTCGACTCTACATATAGCCATCCGTGAGCTGGAATGGTTTGAAATAACCTCTAAAAATCGATTTTTGTGTAAAAATATTGGCTGGCGTAATAGTTTTAAAAAAACAAACTATCAGAAATTATAGGCCGGAAAAATCTCTTCCAAACGGCATCAAAAAGTTTTGATATTTTTTATTTTATTTCCATCCAAAAACTTTAAAAATTTAAATAACTTCATAACTTTTTTTTTTAATTTCTTACAATATCTTTACAGTAAGTGTTTATTTTATAATTAATATTTTAGCTTTAACTTGTTTCAGTTTAAGCAATTCTGGCCAGCAGTTCTGACCAGTGAGGATACCATTAGAAATAATTAAGTTTTTTGAACTTTAGTGAAAATAACTTAAAAAAATCATAAAAGTGCACGAACAACATCATTATTTTTATTTCGAATGCAAAAATGTTAAATATTTTGATGCAGATGGCGAACTTTTTAAAAAATATTATTTACTTCTTCTAACTAACCCACCAGCCAATTTTTTTACAAAAAACTCGATTTTTAGAGGTTATTTCAAACCATTGCATCTCAAGGATGGTTATCGCTAGAGTCGACATGTGGCATATGTCGGGGGAATCATCATAAGATAAGCCAAGGATTATTTTGAGGAACTACCCCGAACAAATTTTTTTCGTGAGGTGCCTTCATGTATATATGTTTTTCTATTTAAAATGTCTGTTTTCGTTATTTTACTTAAATAAATACTTGTCGTCCTGCTCCAAATGAAGCGATTGAATCGATTTTTTTATATTTTTTGCTTCAGCAACCTCCCCCGATCCCCCATCACCCATCAGGATCTACAGCTTTGTAAACAGCTCACATTAGTACAAACAGAAATTGAGTAGGGAAATTAACCCCATGGTATCACAATAGGCCTCATTGGCATAAGGGTGTCTCTGAAAAGTGACAGCCACTTTAACCTAACCCAAACCTCCCCTTATTAAACACCTATCTACGGCGTTGGAACTCAGTGATGTTTTTTTTCGTAGTTTCTATTATATCATACTACGACGGGACTCAGTGAAAGGGGTTGATTGTGTTTTTAGGAAAAAAAACTCCCCTGAAGATGTCGCCAAACAAGTGATGAAACGTCGGGGGCATATTGAATATTTAGTTTAAATTTAAAAATTGTAATTAAACAGAATGGTCCACAACATATCAAACCATATCCGCCAAAAAAACTGTAACCAACACGAAATCCGAAAATCACTTTTAAATGACAAACGATAGAAATATAACAAACCCATCTACTCCCGAACTTACAGATCTCTAAGTTAATCCGTTTTTAAGTCACAAAAATCGCGTTTACATGTACTGTTTATGCAGACAAAAAGTGACAAAAAAGCTTCTACTGTGAAATTTTGTTTTTGTCTGTTACACTTCTTCGGCGGTTATGGCTCGATATTAAACTAAATGTTTGTTGCTAAACTTATGTTTATTGAAATTGTCCTAAAAAATCACATAGTTTTTATGTTGGTGGCCGTAGCCTAGTGGGTAGAGGGCGTGGCCTCTAAGCTAAAGAACTGCTGTAGCCCGGGCTCAATTCCAGCTCAGACAGAATGTTTATTCAAAATAATAAATTTTTCTGCTCTGTCGTCACCTCTCTGCAGACAATGGCAAACCTCAGAGAGTAAAAAAACTACCATGTAAAGCTTCTTGAGAACATAAGCCGTTCGTAGTCGGCATAAAACTCTTAGGTCCAGTTCTCGATCATTTGTGTTCAAAAATTTAATAACATGCACAACACAATTGATCAATAGAAGCTCGGTCAAAGTCCTTTATAGGGTTGAAATGGACAATTTATTTTTTTTTTAGATTAAGTTAGTGGATCTGAGATAATTTTTGACATTAAGTCTTGACATAGTTTTTGTTTTAATATTTAAAATAAAAATGCCTCACGCCCCCTAAGGAGGCGCGCCCCACCAGTTGAGAACCACAGAAACTAAATACCCTTTCATATTACTTATATGGCGATAGAAAACTTTGAAGCAATATTTCTTTAATTGGAAATTAAGGCTACAGGCTACGGGTCGGTTTTTTTGTCAAGTTATTTAAATTTTATTTAAAACTACGTCTCCTTTGCCAAACTTCCATAAATGTTGAAATTGAGTTCGAATCCTGAATTTCTAGACTGTGCGACCTATAACTCCAAAGCTATTCGATATCACAAAGTTGTGTTGTATGAGAGGTGCCACGCTCTTGTTGAACGATCAAAAATGATATAAGTGAAATGGTACGTGCAAATTGTGATCGAATACCGAAATAAGAATTCTAAGACTGTACGACCTATAATTCTAAAGCAATTCGATATCGCAAATTTTGGCTGCTTGGGAAGTGCAACGCCCCCTTGTCCAACACCCATAAAATCTTATCAGTAAAACTGCATTTGTAAATTGAGGTCAAATACTGCATTCAAAGACTGTGCGATCTATAACTCAAAATCAATCGATATCGCAAACTTAGGCTGCATGGAGAATGCCACTTCCCATTTAACAACACCCAAAAAGTTTTGTTAGTGAAATGGCACGTGTAAATTTTTTTCGAATACCGAATTCCAAGGCTTTACGACCTATACTTCCAAAGCTATTCTATCCCTCCAGGAAAAATCGGAATGCTTCCATCTAAAAGTGATAAAAAAACATTTCCCACCGTATCTTTTGGAAGCTTAAGGGTAGTTTTGCATTTATGTTGTTTCCAAACCGCTTCCCTCTAGTAAAAATTGGAAGACTTACATATGGAAGTGATGAATACATTCCCCATCATATCTTTAAGAATAATATTGGTATCGAATTTATGTTGTTTTCAAACCGCTTCTTTAAGAATGCATGTGGAAACTTTTACTTATTGTCAAGGAATGACAACAGAAAATATTAATATCAGAAATTCTGAGGCTGTGCGACGTATAACTCTAAAGCAATTCGATATCGCAAATTTGGGCCGTATGGGATGGTCCATGCCGCCTTGTCCAACACTCATAAAATCTTGTCAGTAAAGCTGCATTTGTAAATTGAGGTCACATACTCAAGTTTCGAGGATGTGCGACGTATAACTCTAAAGCAATTCGATATCTCAAATTTGTGCTGTGTGGGAGGTGCCACGCCACCTTGTTTAACGCCCATAAAGTTTTGGGCACACATACATACTAGGGAAGTCAATCCCGGGATCCTGGACGATTTAAGCCTTTTTAAATCCCGGGATTGTCTTTCTGGGATCCCGGGATTTTTAATTAAAAAAATTTATATTACAAATATTCATGTTAATGCAAGCATTTCATTTTAAATTGATATGAATATAGAATTAGAAAAACCTTTTATTGAGCCTGAACAAGATTGTTAGGTGATTGTTAGGTGTTAGATGAGTGTGAATCACTGGTGCAAAAACTTTGCAAAGTTTTAGAAGAATTGCAACATCGGGTTGTAAGCTATGTATTTAAAGATTGTCAGATATTCTGAAATAGGAAATAATTTTGTTTTGTGGTGAAGGCAATCGTGATCGAAACTTACAAATTACTTACGATTATCGTACAATATTTCTACAACTAGCAAAGAATCAGAGCGGTGCTTTTCATCAGCGGGTTATATTTGTAATAATATCCGAACAAAAATAAAATGCGTTGATCAGCTTAATGAAATGACTTTAAAAATAATTTAAACAAAAAAATTTAATTTTGAAAAGTCTTTTCCAACCTTAATTTTCCTTAAACACAAAAAGTCATGAAGACGGTGTACAAAAAAAGTGTAACATTGATATATTAATACCTTAAACTGTTCTGTATTTTTTTTAAAATACTTTGTTCTTTAACCCTTTCAAAGAACAAAATAATTTTTTGAGGTAATATTCCTATCATTTAGGTCATTAAAAGATGAAAAAACATACCTTTGATTTTAATCTGCGCTACTTTTTATTGTAAGCTTGTACAAAGAAAAAATTATTTTGCTCCTGTTCGGCACAAAGTCTTTTTTTTAATCTCTTAAAGGTTTTTCAACCCTTTAGATCTTTGTTTCTTAAACCCTCTTAATATTCTTATCATTAAAGCCAAAAAAGATAAAAAACATAAATTTGATTTTGGTCCGGTTAATTTTTCTTATAAAATAGGCCGAAAAAAATTTGGTTTGCTTTTCTTCGGCACAAAATTGAAAATCCAACTGACTTTTATGTCAAACTAGCTGATATACCCGGTGTTACTCGGGGCAAAAAAACGTAACATTTTGATGTTTAGGTTTTATTCGTTCAGAAGATAACGATTTTTAGCCAGAAAAAAATAAGCTTTTGACGAAAAGCGTATGGAAATATGCAAAATGGTTTTTGTCATTCTAAGGAAACGGCGTTATTAGAAAAAGAGGTTGTACTAAAAATTTGTGCAATCTTGAAGATATGTGAATTTTTTTGGTGTCAAATTTACAGAATTTTTACAACTTTTACAAGCTTTTCGGTAAATTTCAACTTGAATAAATGTACTTTCGATAGCTCAGTCGGCTCAACCATCAGTTTTGAAGCCATGAGGTAGTAAGATCGATTCCAGCAATGAGCGGAACAAATGATTTTTAAATTTTTTTTTTAATTTTTATTTTTTCGTTTTTATTTTAAGGAAAATGCAACAAAACCAACTTTACCAAAAAGTTATGAAGATAAAAATCTCTTTCAGTTGCGGTTTTAAAATTAAAAATGAAGAAATTTTTATTTGTTTTGAAGATTTGATTTTGATTATTAAATGCCAGAAAAAAATTAGTTTTTGCAGTAAAGTATATTGAATTTATCTTGTGTGGGCGAATCCACGCCAAGTTTCCAATGACCGTGCCAGTTTTCCAGTAGAAATGCCTGTCCAATAAGTAACTCCATACTGAATTTCATTGTTGTATGGTATTTATTTCCAAAGCTATTCGATATCAAAAATTTGGCTTGTATGGGCGGAGCCACATTCCCTTGTTCATTGACCGTCTCAGTTTTCAAGTAGAAGGATATCACCCAATAGTTATTCCATACTGAATTTCGTTGTTATACGATATTTTGTTCCAAAGCTGATATAAAAAATTTAAAGTGTATGGGCGGAGCCTCACCCCCTTTTCCAAAGCCCATCCCAGTTTTCCAGTAGAAGGATGTCACCAAGTGGCAACTCCATACTCAATTTCATTATTATACGGCATTTAGTTCCAAAGCTATTCGATATCATAAATTTGAATTGTATGGGCGGTGCCACACCCCATTTTGCTCAATTTTGCCAGTCGAAAGACACGACTAAATAATACGTTTTAACCGAGTTTCATTAATGTGTGACTTATAGCTTGAAAGTTATACTTAAAATTTGGGCTGCTGAAAAAGTGCTACGCCCTACGTCCAACGCCCATAAAATTTTACCAGTAGAACGGCAAGTAAAAATTAAGGTCGAATACCGAATTCCGTTGCTGTGCAACCTATAATTCCAAAGCTATTCGATATAAAAGATTTGATTTGTATGGGAGGTGCCACGCCCCCTGAGTTTTTCCTATATTTTAATAGTTATTCTGCTATTCGGGATGAACACAAATCCAACAAATAAAATATTATTAAAATCGGTCCAGCCGTTCTGGAGTTATAAATGGTGTAACAAACCCGACTTTGTTTTATATATATAGATATCTCCCTAAATTTATTTTTATCATGTTGGTTCATCTTTTTTTCATAGAACCAAACAATTTGATTTAAACAAAAGCTTTGCAAAATACATACAAAAGCTACTATCTGATGTGTCCAATAAATTGGGCAAATCCACTGAAAGGGTGAAATTAATACAATTTGCGAGTCATTACTATAATTTAAGTTTTGTGTGTTTATTAACAATAAGGGTATTTACAATTGTAGGGCATATTTGTATTGTGTTTATTTTTGCCATAGTTGAAAATCACAATTATGAGCACCCTTTAAAATAGAATTTGTGGTTGGGAACCTCCCACTATAGCTTTTTGTTACTATGTAAATATATTAACTATCCAATTTGATATATTTTATTAATATATGGCTTAAAAAAGTTTAATTTGCATTTTGAGCTTCTTCCATTTTTGCAATTAGAAAATATCTGGCAACAGGTCAGTTGCTTATGGAACTTTAAAAACCACGTTCGTTAAACATATCATTACGCTACTTAAAATTACCATACTTTTGGTTTTCAGAGATTTCATGTCAAACAACAAAAAATTTAAAACCGCTCGGTAAACTGTAGTATCAATACCACGTGGTTTTTTAACTAAACTGAAAACAACGCAATTGTGAATACCCTTAATGTGTTTTGTTTTGTTTTTGTTACGTTATAAATGAATTAGTTTACATTTTTTAGTTTCAAGTAATAAATTTTAAAAACGTTTTAAATTATTTACTTCTTAAAATTTTCAATCCCGAACTATTTCCGGGATCCCGGGATTGAGATTTTCAATCCCGATAATCCCGGGATCGAGAAAAGCTTCCGGAATTGGACTCCCTAATACATACATATCGCAAATTTTAGCTGTATGAAAGGTGTCACGCCCCCTTTTCTTGAGTGGAAGTCTACCTCTCTGCCAAATATCGAAGTAATCGGTAAAGAATTTCCGGAGGTGTTATTTCCGGAGGTGTTATTTCCGGAGGTGTTATTTCCGGAGGATATTTCCCATTAAAAATACACAATTTTCATACAAAAAGCTTCTTCGGGTTTTTGCGATTTTCCAAATTTTCCACTCAACTTTTGCAATTTTTCTTTTAATACAAACCTTGTCCTAACAGTAAAGAATCAACAATAAAAAAATTTAATATTTTTACAATATAATAACATAACATAAAAATCGAAATACAGGAACTCAAAAAAACAAATTAAATAGACGACTTTAAAATCAAGTTTTATACATTGATGTAAAAAACAAAAACTACAGCATAAAATAAATAACATTTGACGACAGACTCCGATGCTTAATTTTATTTAGTTAATTTTGTCTTGTTATGTTTGGTTCGTTTCGTTATCGTATCCTATATTTTATCTTGAGAGTGCCAAGATTTGGTACACTTTTTGCATAAATTGAATCTGCTTGTCAAGTTTTCATTTAGTATTTGAGTAAGGGTTTGATGTTTTGAAAACTATTCTAAATTGGTTGTTATTAACAAGATTGTACTTTTTAAACTTCTCTGAAAAAACGGTATTGTAGGTCATACTTTTAGAAATATTTTAGGGTAATTTGTCGTCCATCTTTCATTTTCTTCTGTTTTTATAATTAAGGAATTTTTTAATAAAATCCTAAGGAAAACAGTTTTTGTGCAGACATTTTAAAAAATGTATACTTTTTATAGAAACTCCCTTCTGGAATTTTTGTCACTTATGTCAAAAACCTGATTTTGGGAAATTTTTTGGCTGTATTGATTATATTTTTTTTATGCTTTCAAACAGATATGGTGTAAGAATTACAAGGTGTTTTCATCCCATGACATATTTTTTTTTTTTTTTTTTTTTTTTCAATACTTTTCTGGACATACTGCCTTATTTTGACAATTGAAAGGGTTTCATATAAAAATTTTCAAATGAAATGCCAAAATAAAGCAGCATATGGTTTTTTGATATTCCGAATGAGAACAGCTTATTATAGGTCTGTTCCCGTACCTGCAAGTTTGTGAAAACTTTCGCTACTTTTTACTAATTTCCGTTCCCGTACACCAAAAACTTGCAAAAGATATAATTAGAGAGTAAAACATTTCCCCTCCTTGAGAAAAGTTGCAAGTTTCTGCTACACAAATTTCGTTTAGTAAGTTGCAAGTTGGCAACAGTTGGCAACTGTTGTGTAAAAATTCGCTGAATGGTACAAATTTGGTAGCGCTAACTAAAACTGATAAAGTAGCGAACGCTTTTTAATCGAGCGAACAAATTCTATGCTACATGAACACAACTGTCAGAGAGAATATATAAAGGAGAGCAGACATCGAAACATTAACAGAACGTTAACATAAATCCAACGATCCCATTATTAATACGGTTCGAACAATTGGTTGCCAGCGTGCGCTGCCAGCAACACAGACTTCTGCCGGCAGAAGAAAAAAAATCACCACCAAATGCGAGACAAGCAACAACGAAAAAACACTATTTGTGCTGCTACTTATTGGTATGTTTGTGTGTTTATGCAGAATTTGTTTTGTTCTTTGCTTGGCGTTGTTGTTATGCTTTATTTTATGCTTTTGATCGTGTTTCAGATATTTTTCTTGTTTGGCTGACCTGAAATAAAAGAAATTGGAAAATTTCTTCTGTTTCTTAACTTAGCCAAATATGAAACAAGTGAATATCGTTATGGCTCAACAAATTATTTCAATGAGCGAAATAGCGAATATTTATTTTATTTATCTATACTTATGTTACATATTTTATCTTTCTATGTACATATATATTTTAATATTTTACCTATATATATTTTATCCATGTTTTGTAAAATTCTAATTTATCCATGCATTTGTATGAAAAATTAAAAATTTTCAAAATTATATGATAACTTTTTAAAAACGTGACGTTTGCAATAAAAACCAGCATGTATTCATATGAGTTCGATAGGAGTGCGCTAAATTACCGCGAGTTGATCTTTTTGTTGTAAATTGAAAAACATATGAAAGTTTTTGGACTTTTTATATATTTCTCTATTTTTTGCACATAAAGCCTTATTTTGTGCATAAAACTGGTATGCACTTCGTTTGTTATTGAATTGTCCCAAAAGATGAGCTATACAACATAAAAATCGGATAAAAGTTATCAGAGTTTTGATATTTTAATTTTTGAAATAATTTCATTTTTTTCTTATTTAGTAAAAAAAATCTGAAAAAATTCAAATTTGAAAAAATTGCAATAAACTGCTATTGAATTGTTTTCTGAAACAGCATTCAATAAAAAAACAAACAAATTATGTGATTACGTTGAATAACTTGGTCGTTATTAAATTTTTTACTAGAAGTGTAACATTTTGTAAATTTCGAGTTGAAGTATTTTTACCAAAAAAATTTCAAAAATGCAAAATTTAAAAATTCACGGTTGGCTAAAGCATAGTCTTAAGCTTTTTCAAGCAAAAATTACAAAAACCAAAATTCGAATAAAAAAGTTATAGCTGTTGAAACTTGCTGTTTTTTTTAAATGCTCAAAGTTCTTGGCATTCCCCAGACAAAATTTTTGGCCGGAAAATGAACTTAAAACGGCAGACAGGTAGTCTGTTTATTGGAATATAAATGAAATTATTTTGACCCAATTTTGGCAGGGCAGGGCGGGAATTGTACCAAAACCAGCCAGTTGACTGCCACTGTACAGAACAGCAGACTGACTAACAGAGGCTCAAAAATGTATAAGAGAGCATGCAAGTGGCGTTCAGTGGAAGCAACTTGGCAGGGAATGTACAGAGCAGAATACAAGCAGGTAGTGGCAGGCAATTGGATGGGGCATTGAATGCAAAATATTGGTTTCTTTTATATATTTTAGGTTATTTTATATATTTGAATTTTTTTTTTTTTTGCAACTAACAGTTTTTTGTCCTTGGGTTTGTCGATTTTTTTCGATTCACTTAAATTTTGAACGGCTTTGATGTTGTGACATACAATTTTGAGTGAGATTGGTACAAAAAAATATTGGTACAAAAATTTTATTCAAACGTTTAGGAAATGCAAGTCTTAAGTGATACAAATACAATTCAATGAATTAACGATTAAATCACAATACAATTCACAAAAAGAAATTAAATATGTGACGAGATTTATTTAAATGCTGTAGTCTTAGTTAAATTATTTGCCAGTTTCCATCTTATTCTGTTCACCAGCGCCATTATGAGCCTGATCAACAGACTTGCCGCCATCCTGTTGTTGTGACTGCTCAGGTGCTTTAACGCTCAGATGAGCCGGACCAGTCTGTTGAATCTGAACGATGCGCTCATTTTGTTTGATTGCTTTGCTTGGTGGCGGTGGTGCCTTTACAGTTAGTATTCCATCTGATGAAATTATGGAGATTACATGCTGGGGATCATAATCCTTTGGCAGCGTATACTTGCGCACAAAGTGACGCTGAATCAAACCATGGTCGTCTTCGCGTTCCTCGTGCTTACCTACAACTATAATTGTTTTGTCCAAGGTCTTTACGGTCAATTCATTCGGCTTGAATTTGGAAACATCCATGCACACTTGAAAACCTTCATTGTCAACAGTGGGCAACAGCTGCATAGAAGAGGCTTCGTCTTTGCCTCCACCATGACGAATGGCAGCACGACGAGCCAAAGCATGATGGTGGCGGTCATACGGCAAATGGCGACGACGTGGATGCAGTAGCATGGATGGTCGCGATGAACGGAAAATCTCCATAGGTTGGATGCCAAAGCCGAAGTCATCGTCCAAAAGATGATCCAAATCGCCTGATAGTGGGCTGTACTCGGATTCGAGTTCACGTGCCAAATTAACCAAAAGTGGAACAATAGCCATTTTGTTCAAGTTTTCACAACTGTTTCTTTACACGCTTTGTTTGAAGGAGATATAATGGCTTTTTTGTTGAAGTTCTTTTAAACTTTTTTTTCAGATTTTTCAAACGTAAATTTCTACGTTTTTTTTTAAAGTTTATCTTAAGTATATCAGGTATAAACAAACCCAAACAAAGAAGGAAATCCACTCCTGTGGGTATAATAGCAATGTCACTAACAATACCAGAGACTACGTGTGCGAACAGTTTTATTGAAACGAATGGTGAGTTTTAAAATTATTGCACTATAAAAACATAGTCCAACACGCAAAAAATAAGCAGATTTCCTTAACGAAATTTGACAGAGAAATGTTTGTACCATATAATCAGTTAAAGTTTTTAATTGAGATGATAAATTCCCTGGTCAAAAAATTGTGCATCAGACGAGTATAGTGAAGATCCGATTGCTGGAAAAGATAGATTTGTTCTAGGATCTCCGTTATCAACATCTGAAGTCTTCACCTCAGTTCTAGCATACATTTTACGACACAAACTAAGCAGTTCTGCATTAAGCAGTTTGTTGGAATTGATTGATTCCATCCATATGCCCTGAAACGCCCATCTCCTCTTATGTCTTTAAAAAATATTTCATAAAAATAAATTCCGCTATGAAGTGTACGGCGCATTGCAACAACTATTACAGACCTGTAAAAAAAAAACTGTCAAGTTCACATGTTACATGTGAAAAGGTTTTCAAAATTTCAAGTTAAAGCCAGTAAAAAGTTAGAGCTCAGAAGAGTTAGACAGAATAAAAGCGTCTTCCAGTATAAGACGAGATGATTCTGTTGTGTAAAAAGCAAAACATTTTTAAGCTGCGAGACCATTTCAATTGGATGCCAATACAATGCTTATTTTTAACAGAGTTCATGTGCCTGCCAGTATAGGGCGAAAGCATTCTGTTCTGTAGAAAACAAAACTTTAAAGCCTGCCCAAATATTTCAGTTCAATGCCAAAATAATGATTTTATTCAACAGAGTTCATATGCCTGCCGTTATAGTGCGTAGGAAGGCTGCTGCTGAAAAAACAAAAATGTTTGAGCTGCTTAAACATTTCAGTTGCCGAATATATATAATATAATACAATGTCGAATTTCGACACACTGCCTTCTACTGACTTTTCCATGCCTTCATGCTGCTACTTTCTGGCAGCCTTTTTTGATAAAAAGTAAACTGGCCGCCACCACATTTCTACATACTGCCAGAACTCTGCTCATTTGCCACAATTATGCTGATATAATGCCGTTTTATTGTCGAATATTTTGTCTGGGGTTTCGAACACAAAAAAATTCATAAAAAATTGATATAAATATGTTTCTTATTGAAAATTGCTTCAACAATATAAAAATAAATTTTCTGATTTTAGTTAGAAGAAATTTTTGAGTTCCAGGGCTGCCAACATATCAGACCCTGGTTCACGGGTAAAAAATATTAACAATACCCCAAAAACCAACCAATTTTATTTTATGTTTTTGTGTCTATGCAGAATTTGTTTTGTTCTCTGCTTGACGTCGTTGTTATGCTCTATTTTTATCTTTTGATCGTGTTTCAAATCATTCTTGTTTGGATACGCAGAGCTGAAATAAAATAAATTTGCGATATATGCTGTTTCTTTACTTTCCCATATATGAAATAAGTGAGTGCCGTTTTGGCTACACAAATTAATTCAATATGAAAAATATTTTATTTTATAGGTATATAGATTCTATATACTCTATATTTACTTCTAAATTCTCTTTATATATCTGTGAATTATAATAATGTAAAATCAAAGAATAGATCATAATTAATTACAAAAATTTACTAAAATTAATATAGTAGGTATATAACCTACTATATATTTATATTTTTCTAATTCAATTTTTAATTTTAAGCAAAAAATGCAAAAAAAGCTACCACATATGTGTTGTTATATATCAAATATATTTATATTATATTTATTTATGTACCTATTACGCCTTCTTATTTGTTTGAAAAAATTAGATTTGGTCACTCAACAAGAAGTTACATGCTGACCCCCACCGAGTTTTAACTACCTCAACTCCACAACATTATTTTTTATTAATGCCACTCGTCTTTGGAATTCCTTACCGAGCCATGTAAGAGCTTTAAGGGAAATAACAAGATTTAGACTTGCCGTATTTCAACATTTCGCTTTTAATTAATGATTAATAAATTCGCCAGTTTTCTTCAAATCTATACTTTCTTATTGTTACTTCTTTTTTCTTCTCTCTTAATTACTTCAATTTTATACTCTATCTTGATTTCTCTATTTCTACTTAATATTAAGATTAACTTTATAATAAGTATACTTGTTTAAATTAGGTTTAAGAAAATCTTTAATTTGTCTATTCCTAAAAATATTATTCCAACTTGTACATTAAAAGAACTAAGTTCTTATCGTATTATAAATAAATAAATAAATAAATAAATAAATAAATAAAATATTAAAACTATCTTAAAACATTTTTGTATGCATTTTGTTTTCAATAAACAATTTCATATCTTTGGTTTATTTTTTTATTACATACATTTTATAAATACAACATAATAGTATGTATATATTAAATTGATAACATCTTAAACTGGAAATATTTTTAGTAAAATTTAATTAAATTAATCTTATAAATTAAATATTTTATATTGGTACTTTTGTGCTTATGTATATATATATATTTGGGCATTTTAATTGTTTTGCAACTGCTGCAACAGCTGAAGTAAAGAATAGATGGATTTATTAATAACCAATATTATCTAATTAAATAATAATTAAATTATACCTTTATTATACATAATTTTTACACACTAATAAGGTCTCCAATCCGGGTTCTCGGACTTTTTTCAGTCCCGATAATCCCAGGATTATAAGGCCTAAAATTCCGGAATTTTCGGGATCCCGGGATTGCCTTCAAATTGCAAAAATGCACCACTTTAATTTAACATTCGACTAAAAACTTTTAAAAAAATTTAAATTTACCTAAAGTGTTCAAAAAAGAAATAAAAATATATTTAAATGGTGGCACTCGCAGTAATATGCTTCAAAAAGCATTTGATATGATTGATAAGAATTCCACCAACTAGTGTTGAGTTCGAGAGATGTTTCTCTTCGGCTAGAAATTTTGCTACCAAAGAGTTCGCCTTTCAAAGACTTAAGTTATCTCAAAAAATGTACCGTTCTTATGTTAGTATTATTATGCCAGAAAATATGAATTTTATGATTTATACAATAGATATATATCAAAAATAATATATTTTCGTCTTTTATATATATAAAGAAATAAAATAAATTTACTTTGTATAAAAAAATTAAGTAAACTGTTTATTTTGTAATTCCATGAAACAATTTTTTATTAAAAAAATATCCTAACTTTCATACCTTGCACACGATTTCTTTTTTTGTTAAATAAAATACTTTTTAACTGTTTTTCAAATCCCGGTACTTTTTCCAGGATCCCCGGATTCTTAATTAGTAATTCCGAAATTGCTTTTGAGTACCGAAATTGGAAGCCCTAGATACAACATAATTTATATTATATTATAATACAGGCAACAATGATATGAGGCGAGAATATGAGGTTTACTTTGCAACTGGCGCACAGACGTCAGGTACCGCGCGAGTTTATTTTATTTTTTTGTAATAGTAATAATCATTTTTCCATCGATAAAAATCGTTTTCTATGTAAAATTTGACGAAAAATACGATATTTATGTTTAAAACACGCTAATTGGTATGTAAAATTGGTTAAAATTTATTTATACATTGAAATTGTGTGTAACAATATGAAATTTTTTATGCATTTTTTTGAAACTATTTTTTTCTTAAAATGCAAAAAAGTTGTCTCTTGCTTAAACAGAACCGAAGTTATGAATTTTTGAAAATTAGTCTCCAAGGCAAAAGTCACGAAAATCTCAAACTTTTAACGCCCTCTATTTAAAAAAAAAATCCTCGAACACGTGTCTCTTTTATAGAGCCCGTAAAAAAAATTTCATTCAAATCAAAAATGTGGCGGTCAGAATGGTGTTCGGTTTGTTAAAGAATGACCCAAAAGAATGATGAATAAGCACATAACAACCAATATGAAATATTTAATTTATAAGATTAACTGAATTAAGTTTTACTAAACAACATTTTCAGTTTAAGATATTATCAATTTGAATATATACGTACTTATTAAATATATACGTACTTAAATATATTTAATATTTCACAACAAATATGTAGTGGACTTTTTTGCTTAAAATTGAACGTTGAATTAGAAAAATATAGATATAAAGTATGTATGTATTAGGAAAGTCAGGAAGTTAAGAAGTTAGGAAGACTCTTTAAATACCGGGATTGTCTTTCCGGGATCCCTGGATTTTTTAATAATAAATTTCTATTACAAATATTCATGTAAATGCAAACTTTTCATTTTAAGTTGATATGAATATAGAATTAGAAAAACCTTTTATTGTGTGTAATGAGTGTGAATCACTTTGCAAAGTTTTAGAAGAATTGCAACACCGGGAAGTAAGCTATGTATTTAAAAATGGTCAGATGTTCTGACTTAGGAAATAAATTTTTTTTGTGGTGAAGGCAATCGTGATCGAAACTAACAATTGCTTACGATTATCGTACAACTATTTTTACATCTAGCATAGAATCAGAACGGTGCTTTTCATAAGCGGGCTATATTTGTAATAATATCCGAACAAAACTCTCCAATAAAAAATTAAACACGTAGATCAGCTTAATGATTACTTAAAAAATAATTAAAACAATAAATTTTATTTTGAAAAGTCTTTTCCAAAATTAATATGTCTTAAACACAAAAAATCATGAAGACGATGTCCAAAAAAAAATGTTACATATAGTTATGAATTAAACTGTTCTGTATTTAATTTTTTTATATTTGTTATTTTTATATTTTTATTTTTTCTGCGTAACCAAACAAGAAAAATTTTTAACACGATCAAAAGCATAAAATAGAGCATAACAACAACGTCAAGCAAAAAACAAAACAAATTCTGAATAGACACACAAACATAAAATAAAATTGGTAGGTTTTTGGGGTAGTTCTAATATTTCTTACCTTAAAACCAGGGTCTGATATGTTGGCAGCCTTGGAACTCTAAAATTTCTTCTAACTATTTTAGATTTAACTATAGCCATTTTCAATAAGAAACATATTTATATCAATTTTTTATGAATTTTTTTGTGTTCGAAATGCCAAAAAAGGCACTTCGAGCATTTTTGAAAAAAAAAAATCAAGTTTGAACAGCTATAACTTTTTTATTTGAATTTTGGTTTTTATAATTTATTATGCTATTTGCCTGAAATAGCATAAGACTATGCTTAAGCCAACCGCGAATTTTTTAAATTTTGCATTTTTGAAATTGTTTTGGTAAAAATACTCTAACTCGAAATTTACAAAATGTTACACTTCTAGTAAAAAATTTAATAACGACCAAGTTATTCAACGTAATCACATAATTTGTTTGTTTTTTTATTGAATGCTGTTTCAGAAAACATTTCAATAGCAGTTTATTGCAATTTTTTCAAATTTGAATTTTTTCAGATTTTTTTTACTAAATAAGAAAAAAATGAAATTATTTCAAAAATTAAAATATCAAAACTCTGATAACTTTTATCCGATTTTTATGTTGTATAGCTCATCTTTTGGGACAATTCAATAACAAACTAAGTGCATACCAGTTTTATGCACAAAATAAGGCTTTATGTGCAAAAAATAGAGAAATATATAAAAAGTCCAAAAACTTTCATATGTTTTTCAATTTACAACAAAAAGATCAACTCGCGGTAATTTAGCGCACTCCTATCGAACTCATATGAATACATGCTGGTTTTTATTGCAAACGTCACGTTTTTAAAAAGTCATCATATAATTTTGAAAATTTTTAATTTTTCATACAAATGCATGGATAAATTAGAATTTTACAAAACATGGATAAAATATATATAGGTAAAATATTAAAATATATATGTACATAGAAAGATAAAATATGTAACATAAGTATAGATAAATAAAATAAATATTCGCTATTTCGCTCATTGAAATAATTTGTTGAGCCATAACGATATTCACTTGTTTCATATTTGGCTAAGTTAAGAAACAGAAGAAATTTTCCAATTTCTTTTATTTCAGGTCAGCCAAACAAGAAAAATATCTGAAACACGATCAAAAGCATAAAATAAAGCATAACAACAACGCCAAGCAAAGAACAAAACAAATTCTGCATAAACACACAAACATACCAATAAGTAGCAGCACAAATAGTGTTTTTTCGTTGTTGCTTGTCTCGCATTTGGTGGTGATTTTTTTTCTTCTGCCGGCAGAGTCTGTGTTGCTGGCAGCGCACGCTGGCAACCAATTGTTCGAACCGTATTAATAATCGGATCGTTGGATTTATGTTAACGTTCTGTTAATGTTTCGATGTCTGCTCTCCTTTATATATTCTCTCTGCAACTGTTTGCTTAACTGTCAGATGCTGTTACTGACGCTGTTAAATTAATAAACGTAGAAAGAACGCAGCAAATTTAAGTGAGAAACCTTTGCCAGAGAGAATATACAAATGAGAGATGGCATCGAAACATTTACAGAACGTTAACATAAATCCAACGATCCGATTATTAATACGGTTCGAATAGTTGGTTGCCAGCGTGTGCTGCCAGCAACACAGACTCTGCCAGCAGAGGCGACGAAAAGAAAAAAACCACCACCAAATGCGAGACAAGCAACAACGAAAAACAAAACAAATATTCCAATTGAATTTTATGAATGAATTGGAAAAAAATTAATAAACCATTCCCTCCAGGAAAAATCGGAAGGCTTCCATCTAAAAGTGATAAAGAAACATTCCCCACCGTATCTTTTGAAAGCTTAAGGGTAGTTTTGTATTTATATTGTTTCCCCACCGCATCTTTTGGAAGCTTAAGGGTAGCTTTGTATTTATATTGTTTCCAAACCGCTTCTTTAAGAATTCATGTGGAAACTTTTATTTATTGTCAAGCAATGACAATAGAAAATATTAACATCATTGTTTTCTAGCCGCTTATTGTAGAATTCGATAGTCTAGTGGTAGCGCGCTCGACTGTCGCTCAGGGGTCCCGGGTTCGAATCCTGGCCGAATCCATTTTCATAACAAGGGAGAGGAATGTTTCCACATTAATTCTTAAAACAGGGGAGAGGACTGCTTCCAGTTCACTTTTGAGGAAAACGGAGAGGAATGTTTCCACATGACTTTTTAACACAGCGGGGAGGAATGTTTCCCTCTAATGACATGCTATGTTAAAAAAGCAATGGAGTGTGCAACAAAAGGGGATGCTTCCTACATTCCATGGAATGTTTCCTGGTAACATCCGGGAATGCTCACATTTCCTGGTGGGTTTGTACTGCTACTTATTGCTATGTTTGTGTGTTTATGCAGAATTTGTTTTGGTCTTTGCTTTACGTTGTTGTTATGCTCTATTTTATGCTTTTGATCGTGTTTCCGATAATTTTCTTGTTTGGCTGAGCTGAAATAAAAGAAATTGGCCAATTTGTGCTGTTTCTTAACTAAGCCAAATATGCAACAAGTGAATGTCGTTATGGCTTAAAAAATTATTTCAATGCGCGAAATATCGAATTTATATTTTATTTATCTATACTTATGTTATATATTTTATCTTTCAATGTAGATATTTTAATATTTTATCTATACATATTTTATCCATGTTTTGTAAAATTCTAATTTATCTACAATCTTCAGGCCATGCATTTTTAAGAAAAATTAAAATTTTTAGAAAATTAAAATTATGACTTTTTAAAAACGTGACGTTTACAATAAAAACCAGCATGTATTCATATGAGTTCGATAGGAGTGCGCTAAATTACCATGAGTTTTTGTTGTAAATTGAAAAACATTTAAAAATTTTTGAACTTTTTACACATTTCTCTATTTCTTGCACATAAAGCCTTATTTTGTGCATAAAATTGGTATGCACTTCGTTTGTTATCGAATTGTCCGTAAAAATGAGCTATAAAACATAAAAATAGAATAAAAAATACCAGAGTTGCGATATTTTAATTTTCAAAATAATTTAATTTTTTCTTATTTATTAAAACAAAATCTTAAAAATTCAAATTTGAAAAAATTGCAATAAATTGCTATCGCAATGTTTTCTGAAACAGCATTTAATAAAAATACAAACAAATTATGAGATTACGTTCAATAACTTGGTCGTTAATAAATTTTTTACTTGAAGTGTAACATTTTGTAAATTTTGAGTTGGAGTACTTTTACAAAAAAATTTCAAAAATTTAAAAATGTAAAATTTAAAAAATTCACGGTTGGCAAAAGCATAGTCTTATGCTATTTCAAAAACTTTCAAAAACAAAAAAAAAATTTCAAAAACTAAACTTCAAATAAAAAAGTTATCGCTGTTGAAACTTAATTTTTTTTTCAAAAATGCTCATAAAAAAATTCATAACAAATTTAAATATGTTTCTGATTGAAAATGGCTTCAACAATATAAAAATAAATTTTCTGATTTAAGTTAGAAGAAATTTTGGAGTTCTAGGGCTACTAACATATCAGACCCTTGTTTTAAGGTAAAAAATATTAGAACTACCCCAAAAACCTACCAATTTTATTTTATGTTTGTGTGTCTATGCAGAATTTGTTTTGTTCTTTACTTGACGTCGTTGTTATGCTCTATTTTATGCTTTTGATCGTGTTTCAAATTCTTCTTGTTTGGATACGCAGAGAAATGAAATAAATTTGCGATTTGTGATTTTTCTTTACTTTCCCAAATATGAAATAAGTGAGTGTCGTTTTGGCTAAACAAATTAATTCAATATGAAAAATATTTTATCTAATAGGTACATAGATTCTGTATACTCTATACTTACATCTGTTTTCTATTTATATACCTGTAAATTAAAATAATGTAAAATCAAAGAATAGATCATACTTAATAACAAAAATTTACTATAATTAATTTAGTAGGTATATTACCTACTATATATTTATATTTTTCTAATTCAATTTTCAATTTTAAGCAAAAAAGGCAAAAAACCCACCACATTTGTTGTTATATATTAAATATATTTATATAATATTTATCTATTTACCTATTAAAATTATCTTAAAAATTTTTTATATCGAGGGCGATTTTTCAAAACGTGCTATTTGCATAATCACAATTTTTCAGGAGAGCAAAAAAACTGTTTCTTTAGTTAATGTAAAGAGTAAGAACTAATCTTTCTTCTACAATATTATTACAATAAAATGATTGTAGAAATAATTTTTCACTTTAAAATAAATATAATACATGACAACTAAATCAGCGAACACATTGCCATCAAAAACTCATTTTCGACAAAAGTGCAAATAGCACGTTTTGAAAAATCGCCCTCGATATCAATTTTGCTTTCAATAAAAAATTTCATTTCCTTGGTTTTTTTTTATTACATACATTTTATAAATGCTACATAATAGTATGTTTGTATATATTAAATTGATAACATCTTAAACGGGAAATATTTTTAGAAAAATTTAATTTAACTAATCTTATAAATTAAATATTTTATATTGGTAGTTACGTGCTGATGTTTATATATATTTGGGCATTTTAATTGTTTTTTATTAATTTGTTTGTAGCATTTTACAATATGATATCCACATATATGTATATATAAAATACATATTGAAAAATATTGAATTATCTGACATCCAACTTTTCATTTCTTCCATTTTACTTTGTTGTTTTTTTAAAAATAACATTTATAATTGAAATATGTATTGCATAATTATGTATTTTAAGATTGATAATATCTTCAACAGTAAATACTTTTTAAAAAACTTTAATTTAATCAATTTTATTAATTAAACATTTAACAATCGTTTTTTTTTTTGTTTATGCATATATAAATTTTCGCATTTGAATTAATTTTTTATATATTCATTTGTGGGCATTTGATAATATGATATCCACATAAATGTATTAATGTTCCTAATGAAAAATATCCCATTTTGCTGACTTAAGCAAAATTTGTAAAAATTATACACCCTGGTTTTTTGATTATTATTGTTATTTTGAGGAAAAGCTTGAGGAATTCATTGCTTCAGCATCATCGGGACAATGCAACGGAAAGTTTTACAGTTCTGAATGGTCAACTATATGCTTATATTATTCTGATAGGAAAAATTTATCTGATAAAAATTTAATAAGGCGTCCTGTAGCTAGATATTGCAATAAAATCAAAAACTTTAAGAATATATTACTTATTTAGAAATTATTAAGCTTAAAATTATAATAGTTTATAGTTTAATTATAATTTTTCAATTTAGTTCCTGGCATATAAATTTTTATCGCAATAAAAGGAGAATGATGTTATGTTCGAATAAAAGTTAAAACTATTCGTGAATAGTCTACCTTCTTATTTATCAAAGTGTCCGTTTAGATAATATGAGAGACTATAGCAGGAAAATTTGAGAAATCTACTCTGCAAATAAATTCCTTAATTTTATTAGAAACTGCAGTTAGTCAGTTTATCATTATGTATAGACTAAGGTCGAAGTTTGTTTATAAAATATAATGCATCAAAAACTATATTGTCTGTTGGCTCCTATTCAGAAGCTCCTAAGATGAATTTTTAATATATGTGCACTTTTACAATTTTCAATATACAAACACCGTTTCGAAAAGTTGTCAGAAACCAAACTTAAGGCTAGCAATAAATACATGACCATTAGGATATTTGGGAATATTTTTTTATAAATACCAAAACTTGATAATTATGCAAAATTTCACTTTTTGAAAAAGCTCCATTTTTTCTGTGTATGTTTGTCATAGTTTTAGGATAAATATACACTCGAATGGGACCAGGCCTGTAGCCAGGGGGGCAAGGCGGGCAATGCCTACTACAACCGTTTGTATTTAAATGAAAAAACTAAACAATTTCCCCCCAAGATTCATGCCCCCTGTGTCTTCTTGGTCTAGCTACAGGCCTGAATGGGACACAACCGCACACTTAAAGTAAAGATCACATTGAATTTTTGCATTTCAAAAAAATGTAATGGCCTTACCAATAGTCATTTTAAGATCGACTCTAAATTTAGTGTAAGCGATAAAAATTTATATGCCAGGAACTAAATTTAAAAATTATAATTAAACTATAAACAATAATAATTTTTAAGCTTAATAATTTCTAAATAAGAAATATATTCTTTAAGTTTTTGATTAAATTTTAATCACATAAATTTTTCCTATCAGAATAATATAAGCAATTAGTCGACCATTCAGAACTGCAGAACTTTCCATTGCATTGTCCCGGTGATGCTAAAGCAATGAATTCCTCAAGCTTTTCCCTCAAAATAACAATAATAATAAAAAAACCAGGGTATATAATTTTTACAAATTTTGCTTAAGTCAGCAAAATGCGGTATTTTTCATAAGGAACATTAATACATATATGTGGATATCATATTATGTCATAAATGTCCACAAATGAATATGGGTCATTCTTTATTATTGTTAACTTTTTCAACAAGTCAAAAAAATTATTTTTGTTTTAAATATTTAATTTTTTCAGTTATTTATTTGAATATTAACAATTGCAATTGAGTTGGGGGTGTGGGACAAATCAAACACTTTTAATTTATTGATTATAGCACTTTTATTTGAATTATGTCCATGAAGGTGATTTTATGCTCCACGGAGGTGATTATATGTTCATGAAGGTGATTTCAAGTTCCATGGAGGTGCAGATTGCATACAAATAAATATAGTTTAACAAATAAAAAGGTTAATGAGATAATAATAAAAAACAAAAATAATGAAAAAATATATTTACTATAGTGGAATATATAACAAAAAATAACATAAATAAATTCGATGAGTGAAGGAATTAAGTATATCTTAGCACTTCTTATTTGACTGTCACTCCTTTAAAGGATGTACAGAATTCGTGGGTTCCCCGTCTGTGCATCACAGGATCATAAAAAATTAATTCAAATGCGAAAATTTATATATGCATAAAAAAAAAAAAACGATTGTAAAATGTTTAATTAATAAGATTGATTAAATTAAAGATTTTTTTTAAAAAAGATTTACTGTTGAAGATATTATCAATCTTAAAATACATAATTATGCAATACATATTTCAATTGTAAATGTTATTTTTAAAAAAACAACAAAGTAAAATGGAAGAAATGAAAAGTTGGATGTCAGATAATTCAATATTTTTCAATATGTATTTTATATATACATATATGTGGATATCATATTGTAAAATGCTACAAACAAATTAATAAAAAACAATTAAAATATTTAATTTATAAGATTAATTAAATTAAATTTTTCTAAAAATATTTCCCGTTTAAGATGTTATCAATTTAATATAAACATACTATTATGTAGTATTTATAAAATGTATGTAATAAAAAAATAAACCAAGGAAATGAAATTTTTTATTGAAAACAAAATGCATATAAAAAATTTTTAAGATAATTTTAATAGGTAAATAGATAAATATAATATAAATATATTTAATATATAACAACAAATGTCGTGGGTTTTTTGCCTTTTTTGCTTAAAATTGAAAATTGAATTAGAAAAATATAAATATATAGTAGGTAATATATAGTAATATCAGTAATATCAGTTGCAATTGTAACCGCAAACAGTTCAGTCGTTTTTAACCCGCTCTTACATTTAACTTTCAAGAATTTGTGCTTGTTTCTTTCGGCTTGCAATTTTAATCACCTAAAATTAAATAAAAAAAAAACAATAAAAATTATCCAAAAGACCTTTGTAAAAAATTAAATAAAGTAAAAAAAAACACACACACATTTCACTGGATCAATAGTTCATTGTGCTATTCTATTTGTTCTCTGACCTATATATATGTGCAATTGCGTATAAGTGTGCCGCGAAAAAGTGTGAATATCGCAATAAAGCAACAACATTAAAAATAAGAAAAAGTGTGAATATTGCAATTAAGCAAAAAACAATAACAATAAGAGAAACAGCCCAATCCAACTTTTAAGTGCACCTGAAATAAGTTAAAATATCAAAAGTAAAAAAAAACTTTTTATAAACAACCAAATAAAGTAAACAATAAACAATGGAACCTGCTTGTGCCAAAATTAACTGCTCTATTGAGGACAAAGGTGCAATTAAGCTAAGTTGCAATGGTCTTTGCGGAAAATCTTACCACGGCACTTGTGTGGGTATGACTAAAAGAAGTTTAAACTACTTTCAAGAATACACATCACATTTTAAATTCTTCTGTGATGAGTGCATGGATCTATTACTATCCCATGTTATGCTCGCCATAAAATGTCTTAGCGACTCCTTGAACGTGATGCATTCGGCTAATCATCAGTAAGTCATCAGTAAGCAAGTCATCAGTAAAATACCAAATTTCGAAATAATGACTCACGTATCCGATGATCTTGCAAGGGTAGAGTCCATCTGCAAAGCAAATAACTCGGATATCTCAAATGTTTCTAAAAACTTGAGAATTCTAACTGATTTAGTCAAAGATAGCGAAAAAATTTTATTTGGAAAACGGCCATAAGCCAGCTTAATATAGAAGTAAAAAAAAGCCTCGACGTTTTAAAAAAGATAATACAGCCAAAAATATACTGAGCATGCTAACATCTTTGCGCTATGATGTGGATATCGCACTTCATCAATCAGATCCAATGCTGGAAATATTACATCAAAAAATAAGTGATATCAGTGATGATCTTGAAGTGTTTCGAGTGACGCTTGCAGATGTAGTGGATGAAATAAGATCTGCACCCAATAGAGCTGAAATAAGTTATCCACAAGCCTCTCATCATAACTCTTCCTCTATTTTCGAGGAAATAATGGAAGCATCTATTCGTTTGCCACAGGTCACCTCTTTACCAGCTAATCTGAATTCTTTAACTGCCTATGACACTACGGAACATATAACACCGATTGCTACTCCTCAAAATGTTACAATGAATATACCCCAAATCGGATCTCCACCATCAACAGTACCCACAATAGCTCATTCTATTCGTTCATCTATTAGTTCATTTCTCCAAAACAAAACAAAAATACCAATAACTCACAACCTGGATCTCCCTCTGCCACTTCACCTTGCGACTCACCACCAATTGCAGCCCCTCGTACCAACTTAATCCATAAGTTTGGAACGTCATGGACCTCAACTCAATGGCAGAATAGAATAAAGAAACTCCATGATTCTAATGAAATTGACAAGACCACTCTGTTCATTAAGGGCCCATCAGTTAAAACAACTATATCCTGGATGAGCACTTACTTTCGTAATAAATTTGGCATATCTATTACAAACTGTTCAAAGATATCCAATAAAGCAAAAAAATTCTGCAGTTTCAAACTAAACATCCCAAGTCAATATGCGTGGATGTTCTTGAACAACAGCGGTGAGAGACACGGCGAATGGTTAATAACCGAATGGACGAATAAGCCTGGGAAAAAGTCTAAGACATCAAGATCTTTACAAAGTTCTGGCAGTTCAAGAATCGAATCTTCTGAAAGGAATCCTAACATTAACAAGAATCCATTATCTAAAAGTAATTATAGTTCTTGCTCTAACTCTTTTCCGTATATAAATTCCCGTCCTAACTCTAAATCTAAGTTAAACTCTTATTCTAATTCTAATCTTAATTCTAAGAATCCTCTTTATAAAAGAAATGTAAACCTACCTGTTCTTGAATCCAAACCTTATTCATCAAACAAGTTTGTGAATCCTAAGTCCCACCATAATTCAGATTCTAATTGGAATCTGAAATTAGCATTTTCCCCATATTTTCTCCCATAATTAACCAGAATACGGCTTCATCTTATAATAAGATGATTACTGGAAGCAATCTAGCATCTAAACCGCCAACTCATCAAACACGTAAACGGGTTTAATTTAATCTTAACAATAATGAAACCAATTGTGAGAAATATCCAAATTTTATCCATTCTCATACTCTTAATCCTTCACCACCAACCGGAAGTGGTTCACCAAAACCATCTTCTGTTTCAAATGAGCTTTGCAATCAACCTGGTAGTCCTACGTCATTTTTAGACCCCCTACTTCCTCCAAAAGTGAAATTGACACTAAACTCTTGCGAAGGCACTGAGAGCAGATATGCCCTTTCTCGCCTCAGGGAGAACAACGTTTATAACAATGTTCGCCTGTATCTCGCTTATATGTATAAAGCCCCTGATTCAACATGCATTGAAGGCAAGACCAAAACTAATCTTAGAGTATTAATTCAGCAAGAAGGTCTTCCTACCGGTGTTGAAGACTTGCGTAATTTATTTGTCCGCTTTCTCGAGCACCTCGGTGTAACGGTTGATCAAGTCAAGGTGGATCTGGAAACCTATGACGCTCATGTCAGAGCTAAACATGTTTCTCTTCTTCAAAAATCTGGTAAAGAGCAACAGCAATATTATCGTTCCTAACTCTTCTTTCTTAAATATATTCTACCATAACTGTGGCGGCATGAGAAGCAAATTAAACAAACTTTATGTTGACGCTAAATCATGCCACTTCAATGTCCTAGTATTCACTGAGACATGGCTAAACGAAACCTTCAATAATGAGGACATTCTTGATAGCAATTGGACTGTCTGCAGAAAGGATCGGGACTACTCCTCAACAGGTCTTTCTCGAGGAGGTGGTGTCCTTGTAGCATCTCACAATTCCCTTTCAAGTGAGCTAATAGACACACCTAACCATAAACTGTTCGATCATCGAATTATTAGAGTTTGTTCAGGTAAAAGTCTCAATGTGTACATAGGTGTCGCTTACATTCCTCCCGGCTCAAGTGAAACAACATACAACGAGCTATGTGAAACACTGACCACCTTTACCTCCTCCCTAAAAGAGGAAGATAAAGTTGTTATTCTTGGTGACTTCAATCGCCCAAATATATCTTTTGTCACCGACAAAAACGACAACTTTCTTCTTCTTCCTGTAAATCTTTCTAATGCCATAGACTTCAACTTACTTAGCACTTTTTATGGCAGTGACTTGCAGCAAGTCTCTTCTGTACAAAATCAGAATGGCAGATGGTTGGACCTAATTTTTACTAACTCGTATGAAGAAGTGAAGGTTATTCCATGCATGGGAGCAGAAAATTTATTAACCAACACTGTTCATCATACAGCCTTAAAAGTTGTTTTCTCTGCTAATGACATCAACTTTACCCAGTCTTATAATAACACCATTGCGTACGATTACCTCAACGCCGATTATGAAAGAATAAAATGTTATCTTAGTTCTCTAAATTGGAATCATATTCTATTCAATTTAGATTTAGACAGTGCTGTCTCTATATTTTATCAGCACATTTTTACCGCTATCGAAAGTTATGTGCCAATAATAAAGAAAAAGAATAAGCTCACAGAACCATGGCTAGACAACAATCTCAGATTTTTGAGGAATCAAAGAATAAAATCTACAAACTTCTCAAAAACACTGATAATATAAGCGATGAACTGAAGCTTAGATATGACGAGCTATCAAGAGAGTTCTCTATCAAGTCAGAAGAAGCGTACAAGTTGTACACGAACATCATCGGAGAAAAAATTGTCCAAGAGCCGAGAAAATTCTTTGACTTTGTTAACATGAAGCGCAAATCTAGCGGCTATCCATCGTCTATGTTTAAAGGTAATGTCACTTCGTCCAATTCTCTTGAAATAAGCAACTTGTATGCCGATCACTTTAAGGAGGTATTTTGTCTTCCTACCACCTTATCTGAAACTTCTCCTAGATCAACTATTATAGTTGATAGTTTATATTTAACCCAGGAAGAGATTTCTAATGCAATAAAAGAACTGGATATATTAAAGGGACCAGGACCAGACTTAATACCTACAAGCTTTTTGGTGCGATGTTTAGACAAACTGCTATTGCCATTAAACATAATCTTTAACGAATCACTGGTTTGTGGGACATTTCCTTCATATTGGAAATCATCCCATCTTACGCCAATTTACAAGAATGGTGATAAAAGATCAGTTGAAAATTATAGAGGCATAGCAATCTTGTCAGCCATTCCAAAACTTTTTGAAAAACTTATTTGTGAAAAGCTAACAAGTTTCATTAACCCACGTCTAAATGAGCAGCAACACGGGTTCCGAAAAGGGCGATCTACCACCACTAATCTCATGATTATGGTATCAGATGTTTTAGTCAAAATGGAAAAAGGGCACCAAATAGATGCTGTTTATACTGATTTCAGTAAAGCTTTTGATCGAGTTGATCACAACATTCTTATATATAAGTTAGAAAAATTTGGTGTTGCAGGGTCCATACTAAGTTGGCTAAAATCATATTTAAACGGCAGATCCCAGTTTGTTAAATTCCAGGGAGTTCTATCAAAAAAAATTGCAGTCTCCTCGGGAGTTCCGCAAGGTAGTCATCTTGGTCCTCTTCTTTTCAACATATTCATATCCGATCTGTCAGAAGTTCTTAACGATATCCCACATCTTATGTATGCAGATGATTTAAAAATGTACTATTCAATTCAATCAGATGTAGATGTAAATTTTTTGCGATCAAAATTGTTGTCTCTTGAGCAATGGTGTTTTCAAAATTAACTACATCTTAATGTCAATAAATGCAATGTTATTAGCTTTTCTCGTAAAAACAACGCAACATTACATACCTACCACCTCAATAGTATCGAACTAAAAAGGGTCAACCATATAGTGGATCTTGGAGTTGTCTTAGATTGCAAGATGCGCTTTAATCTGCACTATGTTAAAATTGTGTCCAGGGCCAGCAAACAGCTCGGTTTTATAAAAAGACGTGCAAATGAATTCAAGAATATATGGGTCACTACATCCTTGTACCGTGCATTAGTGCGCCCAATACTTGAATATGCATGTATAATTTGGAATCCATCTTTCGATTCCCATAGAGAAAGAATTGAGTCTATTCAAAAGCAGTTTTTACTATACGCGCTTAGAGATATGTACAACCCCCATGATTATTGTAGCCTTCCATCATATGAACATAGACTCAGCCTTTTAAATTTGATGCCACTATCAACTAGAAGATCGTTATTGGGCTCATGCTTCACATTTGATGTAATTAATGGTGCTATTCACAGCGAATATATTTCTAATATGATTTCCTTTAACGATCCAATTAGGCGCACTAGGCATACTCGATTGTTAACTGAATATCAGCACCAAACTACATATGCAAATAATGAACCCATCAATCGTTGTTGCAGAGAATTTAATAATATCTCTATATACTACTCACCTTCTATGTCCAAATCCTCTTTTAAGCAAACCCTATATAAATCACTCAGTAATCAGAATTAATATATTGTGGCAACCGTAGCCTAGTGGGTAGAGTGCGTGGCTCCTAAGCTAAAGAACCGCGACAGCCCGGGTTCAATTCCAGCTCAGACAGAAAGTTTTTTCAATTGAAATAATTTTTCTGTTCGGTCGTCACCTCTCTGCAGACAATGGCAAACCTCAGAGAGTAAAAATTGCCATGTAAAGCTTCTTGAGAACATAAGCCGTTCGGAGTCGGCATAAAACACGTAGGTCCAGTTCTCGGTCATTTGTGATCAAACATTTAACAACACGCACAACACAATTGATCAATAGAAGCTAGGTCAAAGTTCTTCCAAGGGCTGAAATGGCCAGTTTATTTTTATTTTTATTATTAATCAGAATTAACATAAGCCTCAGATAAACTACATACATGTATGGATTTATATGTATAAACATTTAGTTTAATAAATCAAAATTCTTTAACATCCCTCTCCAAATCTCCCATTTACGTCCTTTTGTCCTTATAGTCTTTAAGAATAATATATATACATCGTATCTTAAGTGTGTATATAGTCTCTCTTGTTTTCCTCCTCTTCTCTTAGTTTTGACATGGTTTTTGAAATCATGTGAATCCGGTGGAGTATGCCCACTAAGAGCACCAAATAAAAAATAAAATAAAAACAAGGAAAGGGGAGAAGAAAAACAAAAAACTTAATAATAAGTAAACAAAACCTGTTAGAATAAGTTAGAATAAGTAAATTGCATTGCCTTGTTTGGCCAATAAATAAATAAATAAATAAATAAATATACCTACTATATTAATTATAGTAAATTTTTGTAATTAAGTATGATCTATTCTTTGATTTTACATTATTTTAATTTACAGGTATATAAATAGAATACAGATGTAAGTATAGAGTATAAAGAATCTATGTACCTATTAGATAAAATATTTTTCATATTGAATTAATTTGTTTAGCCAAAACGACACTCACTTATTTCATATTTGGGAAAGTAAAGAAACAGCACAAATCGCAAATTTTTTTCATTTCAGCTCTGCGTAACCAAACAAGAAGAATTTGAAACACGATAAATAAAAGCATAAAATAGAGCATAACAACAACGTCAAGCAAAAAACAAAACAAATTCTGCATAGACACACAAACATAAAATAAAATTGGTAGGTTTTTGGGGTAGTTCTAATATTTTTTACCTTTAAACCAGGGTCTGATATGTTAGTAGCCCTTGAACTCCAAAATTTCTTCTAACTTAAATCAGAGAATTTATTTTTATATTGTTGAAGCCATTTTAAATAAGAAACATAATTATTTCAATTTTTTATAAATTTTTTTGTGTTCGAAATGCCAAAAACTTTGAGCATTTTTGAAAAAACAGCAAGTTTCAACAGCTATAACTTTTTTATTCGAATTTTTTTTTTTGTAATTTTTTGCTTGAAAAAGCTAAGACTATGCTTTAGCCAACCGTAAATTTTTAAATTTTGCAGTTTGGAAATATTTTTTGTAAAAGTACTCCAACTCAAAATTTACAAAATGTTACACTTCAAGTAAAAAATTTAATAACGACCAAGTTATTCAACGTAATCACATAATTTTTTTGTTTTTTTATTAAATGCTGTTTAAGAAAACATTTCAATAGCAGTTTATTGGAATTTTTTCAAATTTTGTTTTGCTAAATAAGAAAAAAATTAAATTATTTCAAAAATTAAAATATCAAAACACTGATAATTCTTTATTAAATTTTTATGTTATATAGCTCATCTTTAGGGGCAATTCAATAACAAACGAAGTGCATACCAGTTTTATGCACAAAATAAGGCTTTATGTGCAAAAAATAGAGAAATATATAAAATTTTCATATGTTTTTCAATTTACAACAAAAAGATCAAGTCGCGGTAATTTAGCGCACTCCTATCGAACTCATATGAATACATGCTGGTTTTTATTGCAAACGTCACGTTTTTAAAAAGTCATCATTTAATTTTGAAAAATTTTAATTTTTCATACAAATGCATGGATAAATTAGAATTTTACAAAACATGGATAAAATATATGTAGATAAAATATTAAAATATATATGTACATAGAAAGATAAAATATATAACATAAGTATAGATAAATAAAATAAATATTCGCTATTTCGCTCATTGAAATAATTTGTTAAGCCATAACGACATTCACTTGTTTCATATTTGGCTTAGTTAAGAAACAGAACAAATTGGCAAATTTCTTTTATTTCAGCTCAGCCAAACAAGAAAAATATCTGAAACACGATTAAAAGCATAAAATAAAGCATAACAACAACGCCAAGCAAAGAACAAAGCAAATTCTGCATAAACACTAGGGTGGACCTTGTGTCGATATTTTGGTAGATGAGGGCTCTATTCCGTGCCTTTTTGAAAAAAAATGACAATGCCGAAAAAAAAAATAAAAAAAAAAAAATTAGGGGTTGCGCACGAGCCGAGAAAAAGGTCCACTTTGCCAAAATTAGGGGGGAAATTGCCATAGGTCATCAGGGGTCACCCGTAGAGGGGAAGAATGTATGGCCGACCCCCATTAACTTTTTATCGCCAACATTTTCCCCCAAGACACCCACCCCCTATCTCCTCCCCTTAGGGGGGTCACCATACAAAAATGGAGGTTGCTCAGTATTTTCGAAAAACACCATAGGTCATCAGGGGTCACCCCTAGGGGGGCAAAATATTTGACCGACCCCCATTAACTTTTCATCCCCAACATCTTTTCCGAACAAACTTACCCTCTATCTCCACTCCTTGAGGGACTCCCCATACAAAAATAAAAATAAAAGAAGCTGTAATTGAGTAGTACTAGTAAGCACTTTTAATATAATATAGTCAAATTAACATATTTTTGTTCGCTGATGGGTATTTCTTGCGGTAAGAATCGATAACATGTAGTAAATACTGTTTCTCTTCTTCGCCTTGACACAGTATTCTATTATAATCTTGTATCATTTTTACTCCTCTTTCGGCAGTGTCGTTCACAACGCGCAAGTTATTTACAATTCTACGACCTTCTTGATAGTCTGCGCGAGATTTCCAGGTTGCTGGATTTGCAAGAATGAAATCTTGCGATATTCCAAATCATACAAATAAATTTTTGGTATTATGAGAGACGAAGTTGCTCAAGTCTTTAGCCAAGAATTCCTCATTCACATCTTTGAATTTCACCTCGATTTTTTTAACGCTGGTGCTTTTGATTACGACGCGAGGAGCTGGGGGAACCGGGTCGTCTTCTTCATCTTCTTCACCTTCTTCGTCTTCTTCATCTTCTTCACCTTCTTCGTCTTCTTCATCTTCTTCACCTTTGTCATTCTCATTTTCTAGCAATGCTTGGGCCATTTTGGCCTTCAACTCATTTGAAACCTTGTCATCGAAAAAGGCAAGGGCTATGTGCTCATCGGCGAGATACCATAGGTGACCGATAAATTTCTTTATCATTACCCGAGATAAATCCTGGTCAACGGACTTGTACTCGACGATGTCCTTCAAAAACTTCCAATCTTGATTCGGCGCCTCAGCTGCTCGAGAAGAACCAAACCATGCCTTGACGTAAAGTCGCACCACAAAAATACAAACGTGTCGAATACCATTCAATTCACATACAGATAAGTGAAAAGTTCTCCGAAACAAAAACATCTTGAGGCTGTAAATGGCTTTTGCCATCCATCGAGCATGGGAAACGGGTCCTGGAGGTCGGAAATGGTAATTCTCAAGTTTTTCACCCAGAAACAAAAGAATTAATTGTAGCATTTCTTTGTAGTCATCGCGAGGGTGTTTCTCCTTCAATTGATCTAAGCAAAACTCCTTTATGCCGACTTGCATTGCCACAGGAATTTTTCTGACGACTTGATCGTCTATCAAGCCAGAATGGAATGGTTTAACCTTTACAGCGTCCCATTCCTGTTTGAAACGGTCAAAGCAAGGAACGCCTGGTGCACTGGTCTTTCCCATTTTTGTCTCAAAAACTTCCCTTAGCACCAGTTCGTATACGTGGTGTCTGCAAGGTAAATATAAGATTTCTCTCTCCAACAGCCGCTCAAGAGCAACTGCGGCTCCGGAGAATGGGCCACTGTTCGTTGATGTCGTGTCGAAAGAAAGTCCTTGTATTCGATGTGTCATATGCCAAGATGCCAACAGTTGATAAACGACATGTGCTATTCTCCGGCCTTTTCCTTTCCCATCTTCTACTTTGGGAACTCCAAGAAGTTGTTCTTTTTCTCCGTACGAGACAATTACCGGTAGACGGTCCACCTTCTTTGTACCCACAAAATCCAAAAGCATTTTGCCATCCCAATGGACTACGAAAGATTTAGCTGCGACAAGCTGAAGATAAATGAAACGCGTTGAAGAATAAGAATTCTGAATGAGAGCAAATAAATCTATGCGATCTTACTTCTGGATTGTCTTTCACATAACTCAGCATGTTCTCTCGATTTGAACGCCGACATCTCCGAAGCGACGTACGGTTTATTGTGTATTGTTGAGGATCGCGTCCAAATGCTTCTGCCGCCGCTATCATAATGCCGACCGCGTCTCGGTCAGTCACTTTGCACTTGTCCAAAGCTGATAGGACTCGTTCAGTAAAACATTGTTTGTAACCTCTTCTGTCACCAACATTTGATGGGCCAGCTTCTGCCGGGAAGTTTTCGTCCTGTCTCCCATTATCATCGCTTGAATCACTGCTTGAAAATTTAACCACTGCAATTGAAAGAATTTCATTTGAATATAAACATTGGACGAACACACAAAGCGCGAAATAGCTTACCGCCTTTAGCGAACTGATCTCTACTAGATTCCGTTGCACGTTTGCGTCGCAACTCTTCTTGTTCTTCGCGCTCAGCTTTTATTTTCCTCGTTCGAGTATCAGTAGCGTCCACACCTCCCATAGTTCCTGGCCGGCCATCTTCTCTTTGCTTTAGCAGAAACTCAATGTCTTCGGTATTTGTCATTTTCTCAAGGGCGTTGGCGTGTGCGATGTCGAAAAGATTATCCAAGCTATCAGAAAACTTATTCTCTTTTTCTCTAGTGGACTCAGTCTTTCTGTGAGATGACTTTCTTAAAGCATCCCACTCATCGTGCAGCGCAGCTATTTTTCTTGTAACATCTCCTCTGGCTTTCGTCGGAATAGCTGCTTGGCGCCAAAAAATCATCACTGCGTCTGCGACTATAACCGCACTATTTTTCTTCGACATGTTTCGTTTGCGAATGTTGAAGAAATGCATTCTTAGCACTTGCTTCTTCGACGGTAATTTGTTCCCCGTAATATTCATGCTTGGATAACCAATCAAAAAAATATCGTCGCGCGATCTAAGTTGTGTTGTCATCTTAACTTTTAAAAAACGGGAGAAAAATCAATTTTTTTTTCGCGGTCGTCGGCACTTGTTGAATGACAACAATCGATGAATGAACTGCTATTTATAACTACTACGTATTTTGCAATATTTTACTGCCAGGTACTGATGAATGGGGGCATCTGCTACGTGTGCGTTTCAAATTTTTCAAGACTTTCCAAACAATGACCACTCTTGAATATTGGTGGAATTTCTGTAATAAAATCAAAAAAATCTCGATATTGTGCAACTGTAAATACATAGATTTTCAGTATTTTTGTATGGGGAGTCCTTCAAGGAGTGGAGATAGAGGGTAAGTTTGTTCGGAAAAGATGTTGGGGATGAAAAGTTAATGGGGGTCGGTCAAATATTTTGCCCCCCTAGGGGTGACCCCTGATGACCTATGGTGTTTTTCGAAAATACTGAGCAACCTCCATTTTTGTATGGTGACCCCCCTAAGGGGAGGAGATAGGGGGTGGGTGTCTTGGGGGAAAATGTTGGCGATAAAAAGTTAATGGGGGTCGGCCATACATTCTTCCCCTCTACGGGTGACCCCTGATGACCTATGGCAATTTCCCCCCTAATTTTGGCAAAGTGGACCTTTTTCTCGGCTCGTGCGCAACCCCTAATTTTATTTTTTTTTTTTTTTTTTTTTCGGCATTGTCATTTTTTTCCAAAAAGGCACGGAATAGAGCCCTCATCTACCAAAATATCGCAAAAATTTCATTTCAAGGTCCACCTTAATAAACACACAAACATAGCAATAAGTAGCAGTACAAATTGTTTATTCATAAAATTCAATTGGAGTATTTGTTTTGTTTTTCGTTGTTGCTTGTCTCGCATTTGGTAGTGGTTTTTTTTCTTTTCGTCGCCTCTGCTGGCATAGTCTGTGTTGCTAGCAGCACTCGCTGGCAACCAATTGTTCGAACCGTATTAATATTTGGATCGTTGGATTTATGTTAACGTTCTGTTAATGTTTCTATGACTTCTCTCGTTTATATATTCTCTCAGCCTTTGCAATTGAATTAAATTTACATAAAAATTAAATTGAATCCATGGTAGAAGGATAGAGGTAGAGGTAGAACCCATGGATTCAATCATGGTAGAAGAATACAGGTATATGCACTAGATGAGAGCATACTGCCGGAATTGTCAAAACGAAGCAAAATTTTTTCTTTATTTTCTTTTGTTTCCATTCGTCACACAGCTAAATTTGACAGACATGGCAGTATGGAAAGAGAGCACAGTCAGCGCTGCATATACCTCTATCCTTCTACCATGATTGAATCTAACTTCTGACGTGTAGAGTAGCAACACATTCAGAGAAAAACATCGTGAACTAAGGTAGCGCTGCCATTACAGTTCACAACAATTGTCTGCGCTGAATGCGGCCAATGTAGCTAATTTTTCAGACATATTCGAAATCTTCAAAACATTTTTGGTCAAATTTACACCATATGTTCTTGACGTTTGATTAAAAATTGCAAGTTTTTACTAAAAAGCGTTTCAGTACTTTTTGCAACCTTTGCTGCTCAGAGACAATTTTTTTGCTTACTCTCTCAAATTTTGTAACTTGCAAGTTTTTGCTACAAAAGTACGGGAACAGACCTTATGATTACAAAATGAGAAAAACAGTTTAATTGAAGTCAACCACAAAAAAATTTGAGATGCACTGTTTTCCACTTTTCACAAAAAAGTTGATCTCACACACTGTACTATCTGCAACTAACTTCCCTCTCACGCGCACCACCCCTCAAGCCCTTCCCCACTCCATCCACCCCTCTACATCGCGCTCCCCTCACCACAACCCCCTTTTGAGCGGGTAACTTAATTTGGTATAGCGCCATATGAAGGTCGTCGGATTATGCTAGTTTATCATAAATTTGCATTTAAGATTTATTTTTTTATTTTAGAATTAAAAAAAATATTTTATGTAATTTCATCGACATACATTTTTATATTCTTTTTTAGAATTTGCCTTCTTATGGCTCAACAATATATGAACCTAAGAGAAAACGATAAAGCGCTTACATGTTTTAAGGAATGTCTGAAATATACACCATCAGATATTGAGATTTTGGTTCCTATGGCTCGTCTATACATGCAATTGAATTCAATGGACTTATGTCGAGATGTGTGCATGCAGATTCTTCAAATAGACACCAACAATGAAGCAGCTTCAGTTATGATGGCCGACCTGTCATTCCGAAATGTAAAATTTTGAATCATTAAATAACTTTAAAAACAACATATAAATAAACTCGTTCTAGATGGAGTTTGAAAATGCGGCATATCACTTTTCTCAACTACTTATATCACAACCATGTTACTGGACTGCACTCGCACGTTTAGTCGAGGTAATGCGACGTTCGGGGACGCTGCCCGAAATTGAGCCCTTTCTACAGCGTGCTGAACAGTCGTCGCCAAATGCCTTGCTTACTCCTGGCTTGACCTATTGTAAGGGGTTGTATGAGTGGTATTGTGGCAACCCAAATGGTGCTTTAAGACATTTCAATGCTGCACGCAAGGACTACGAGTGGGGCCAACAGGCTATTTTCAATATGATCGATATATGTATTAATCCCGACGGTGATTTACCTAGTTTGAACGACTCACTTGATACTGCAGACAGTGGCGAGTTCAGTGAGTCACGTTTAATTGCATTACGAACAGCTGAACGTTTGCTAAAAGAGCTGCGTCCTCATCCTGGTGGCATAGACAATAAAGCGTTAAATTACAGAATGTTACACAATTTCTTACAGTTGGCATCTAAACAAAAATTTCAAGTTGAATCCGCACTACAAGATTTCACTGAATTGGCTTCGAAGGAGGAATATCAAAACTTAGTCAGTCCAGTACTCGGCATGGCATCAGCTTTAGTGCAGTTGAAACAAACACAACGTGCAAAAAATCAATTGAAACGAATTGCTCGCGTAGCTTGGAATTTCGAAGAAGCGGAGTATTTAGAACGCTGTTGGTTGTTGTTAGCTGATATTTACATACATTCAAACAAATTAGACGTTGCTGAGAGCTTTGTGAATCGTGTCTTAGAGCATAATAGATCATCTACAAAGGGTTACGAATTTGCTGGTTTTATTGCTGAGAAGAGTCAAACTTATCGTGAGGCAGCAAAGTACTATCAAAGCGCCTGGGTATGCAGTGGACGCTCAAAACCACATATTGGATATAAGCTAGCATATAACTACATGAAAATAAAGCGATATGCGGATGCCATTGATGTTTGTCAGCAAGTATTGAAATCTCACCCAGATTATACAGTTGTTAAAAAAGATATAATGGACAAGAGCCGTAATTATCTAAGAGCTTGAAAATGATTTCAACTCAGAAGTAAAATTTCTAATATCTCACTTTATTGCAAAAAATAATGTTTAAATAACTCTTTCCTTTATTCTCTGATATAAATTAACAATATTAAATTGTTTATTTTATTATTTTTTTAGGTATTGAGTTATACTTTGACATTTTATTACAACATTATTAAGTAAATAAAATAAACACAAAAAATGCACAAAAACTTACATCTTGTTAAAAAAATTTTGAAAATTTAGTTACGTTACAGTTCTCTTCAATAACAGTAAATCAAAAAACTTGAAGAAATGGAGTTAGTTTCAGTTAAAACATTCGATATAACATTGTATTGATTGTATGTAATCTTGGCAGTAGCGCTTATAGGCTTTTGTTTTTAAAGAGTCAACATTGGCTGCGCTTACAGAAATCAACATGTTGTCAACATGTTGTATCACTTTTCGAAACTTTTGTGTGTCTTGTGAACGGTGATTTGCATTTTCTGTCAACACAGTTACAAAAATTGAGCAACTGCTTTATTCTGTATAACGAAAATGCACACCAACGACAAGCAAGACACGAGAAGCAATAGAATTTCATATAGAAAAAAGTATTGCTTCTCGTGTCTTGCTTGTCGTTGGTGTGCTACTTCGTGATACAGAATAATGCAGTAAATGTAGCGGAAAAATAAAGCGTGGCGAAATATAGACAACATGTTGTGAGCAGCGGAAATAATACTTGCCGTTCACAAGACTTTTACCCAACAGTTGCAAAAAATTTAGTTCTATAAACGCAGCCATTGTTTTATATATAATATTTTGTATTTATTGCTTTGTTTTTAATATTTTTTATGTATTTATTTATTTTATTTTTTATTATAAATATATTATAAATAATATTTTTTATTTTTTGGATTTTATTTGAAAAAATTTTAATTGTTTAATAATTATTATTGTAGAATTCTTGGGGGTATCAGGCTTATTACTGAATCCAGGTAATGCTGAGGGATTCTAAATCCGGGTATGTGCCTAAGGACTTCAGTCGCTTTGTGCCAAGAAATAAAAATAATATAGCGGTTAACGTGTGTACAAGTGCTTTCCGTTAAGCGAGAGATTTATTAGAGAGTTTAACTTTTACATTGAGCTTAGAACATGCCAATTAAATTGCCACAGAGGGCGGTTAACAAATAAAGGGAGATTTTAAGTACCTTGCCGAAGGCAGTGTTTAGTATAAAATAATTCATTAAGCTCGAAGTACAATTCAATAATCGATAAGTTATGATAATTATAATTCAATACATAGTTCGATAAAAAAAGAGTAACAATTCAAAGTGTATATCAATTCAATTATAATTCAAGGTAAGTAGTAGTTCAATTTACGCTGCTCGCGTAAACAATTATAATAGTAATATTTTATTTTCTTTCAGTGGCAATGAAAAGAATCAATTAAAAAAAAAATGATATTGATGTATGAACTCATAGTGATGTTCAGAAGATATACCTCATATATCTCAGTAAAAGATTTATATGTGCAGAAATATTTTTTATTTTTTCTCCTTGGTTTATAACAATACAATTTTTTTGAGTTTGCCAAAATTTTTTTCAAATTAAAGAGTTTATTAGTCGAACAGAGAATTCGTTTATTCCTCGTATTCGTAGTACCATTAATCGAAAATAATGTGAAATCTCGTGTGCAAAAGAAAATAATCATATGTGCACAATTGCTTTTTTGTGTTTTAACTGCTATAACGTAAAAATTACGAAATTTTGTTGACAACCGCAGTAATTGACAACCACCATAAACATAATGGTTATACATATTTGGAACAAAATATGAGCAATTTTAGAGTTATTTTATTTTTCAAATAAAAATGCCACGTGGAGCCACTTTATCTGAAGAAGATCGTTGAAATATAAAAGGCTTAAATGAAGCCGGTATAAAAGTAGGTGCTATAGCTGCTAGGACAAATCGTCACCGAAACACCATAAAAAATATTTTAAAAGACCCTGGCAACTATTTATAATCAAGCGTAGTGAAAGAAAATCCGTGATTGACCAACGGCACAAAAGACGAATTCGAGGTCTTGCTGTGGAGAAAAGGATGAGTTGTGGTGAAATTGCTGCGAATTGGGATCTATAAATTACCTAAAGCAAAATCAAACAAATTTTGGACGAAAATGCCAACGTCAGTTATGAATCGATCTTCTCTCAACTCAGGCTTCTACCATGACACATAGCATATGCCGAAAAATCCAAATTTTGTGAGTTTGGGAATGTCATATTAAGTGATGAAAAAAGGTTCAACCTTGAGGGGCCCGATGGTTGCCAGAAATACCGCCACAATTTGCGATAGCCACGACAAATTAGGTATGCGCGTAACCATGGTTGGAGATAATTGATGATTTCAGTCGGTTTCAGATACTTTGAAAGTCACCCCTGTATTTTATTTCGTGTAAATCATGTGCACAAATGTATATTAAGGCTATTCACAGTTTAAGCGTACTTTCAACAAATCATATTTAAAGCATTTGTTATTGTTCAAACAGTGAGCACCTCGCCATGTGACTGTCGTATTAAAAAATTATGCAGCCCTGTGATGTATGTGATTATGCGGCTGCAGACAAAGCATAAAAATACGAGGTACAAAAAACACGTCCAAGGGCTACTTTTATTTACGCGTGCCTGCGTATTTGCGTTTGTATGCAAAACAATAAAGCAAAATACGCTTTCGTAAATTGGCGTACAAATAGCAAATCGTACAAATAGCAGACTAGCGTATTCAAACTGTGAATAGCCTAATTGAGTTATTAGATGATGTGTTTATTGAGTTCACATGCTATAAATACCAGCATAACTGGACTTTTCAGCAGGTCAACGCACCAACAAATTCTTCCTGAGCCACAAATGACTTTCAATAAATCTGAAATATACCCGTACTGTAGTGACCTGCTATTAGACATGACTTGAATCCTATCAAAAACCTCTGAGGCATTCTTTCGGCCCAAGTTTCGGCCAGTTCGAGTCGATGAAGCATCTGAAAACAGTTCTTTAAGGTGAATGACAGAAAATCGATGGCTCCATCCTCAGATCCTTGATCTAGTTCATGCTTTTCACGCTTAACCAAGTCATATACAAGAAAGGAAGAGATATTTTTTATAAAATCTATATATATTTCTATTTTATTAAATAAAATCAATAAGAATAGGTTTTGCACATATAAATATTTTCTATGAACTTTTTAAATACATTATAATTTTTTTAATAACAAGTTTTATAAACAAGCTATATTTTGTTTTACATATAAGTCCTTAATACTATTTCAATAAAAAAATAATATGAAAAGAACTGAAGTTATGTTTACTTAGAATTGCATTTGAAGTGTTGCACATATAATTATTTTACTGAGGTATATGGTCATATGTCGCTCTCTAGATGTAAAGCGTGATGCACTTTGCCCTGAAGCTTATCGCTTTATAAAGTAGATCGCTTACTACTGTAGGAATGTATTGTTTTGTTAGGAAAGGTGGCAAACGACCATGGATATCTTCTGAACCTCACTATGAATTAGTATTAAATGCAATAAAATATATTATGTGTAAGTTGTTGAATAGTTTGTACATAACAATTTCAGATGAGAATATTTTTATTTTTTCATATATTTTAGAGCGTGCTTTTTAGTAGTCGGGATTTAGTTTTTGAACTTATTTCTTATTTAAATTATTTTGGGGAGATAAATTTTATATAATCGAAAGCAGTAACTACTAATCAATTTTTTTATGATCAAATTATAATCAAAGATGTTTATGCCACTAAAACTTTTTTTTTTAGGTTATGACTTTATGTCCTATAGAAGACGTCATATTGAATTTAATGTGACGTAAAATAGCCAAAAACCACAGACGATCAAAAACGCTTCCAACGATACCTCATTTGTGAAATTAAGATAAGTACTTGAGAAGTTAGGGGCTTAGTTGACTTTATGTCCTCGTGAGGGTGTCATATTTAATCTAATGTGTCGTCACTTGGCCTATAACCAGCGGACAACCAAAACGCTTCCAAAGATATTTCATTTATCAAATTATGATAAGTAGTTAAGAAGTTAGGTGTTTATTTGACTTTCTGGGTATCGTCACTAGGGTATGCAACTATTCGAGATTATAAAAAACCGGTTAGGAATAGTAAAATTTGTACAAAACCCGTTTTCAAATTATTCGATCAGGAAATCAGGAATCGGGAAAACCGGTTTTTTTAAATTTAGCAAGTTGTGGTCTTTATTTTACCTACAAATGAACAAAAATAACAATTCATTTTTAAAAAATAAATAAAGGTACTTATGTTATTAAAATTATGGAGATAATTTGTATTTAAGGTTTTTTAAAAATAATATCTTAAAAATAAAATAAAATATAAGTGTTTAGCTTTTAGGCGGTTTTTGGCTTTATTTTTTATAAAATGAGAGACTGAGAAAACACGTTCACTTATAGTAGATGTGGGACATATTGTCAACAATGTGTTAAGCAAATTATCTAATTTTTCAGTTCTTTTTTTAAATTTTTCGAAAAGCTTAGTGTTGCTGCCTGATGACATCACCAAAATATTTTAGTACTTTCAATACTTTTTTGTCCATTTTGGTAACTCTTTGATATAGATACATGAGTAAGCAAAAATCACACGATAATAAAACGCAACCACATTTTTAATTATTAAATTTAATATAAAATATCAAGTCTTTTTATTTGTTTTTATAAAATAAGTCCTGCCACGGAGAGCCTCCGAAAGTTCGCCATATTTTCAACACTTAGTCTTCAATTAAGGAATTTGGATTATTTACTTTGGGTTATTTGCTTTTTTGGGAGCTTGAATTGTATATTTTTGAAAAAGAATGCATTATTAAATAAAAATCATGTTTAACTTACATTAATACTCTAGCTGCTTGTAAATGATGTTTTGTCAAAACGCAAGTAGAAAATAAACAGGGTCGCTTAAATACAATAAAAAAGTGGTTTAAAGACAATTTTATTTATATTGCAGATTTATACATTTCTTGACTTTTCGAGCAGTCAAATAATTCGAGCCAAAAAACCGGGGTTCGAATTATTCGAAATTTGCGATATTTTAAAAAACCGAAACGCCAAATAATTCGAACCGGTTTTGCATACCATAATCGTCACATCACTTACAGTTGCGGTCAAAATAATAGCAGTGCTCTTATATTCAAACATGTTTAGATAAATAATACTAGTCTACAAGTTTTCGATCCGGTAAACCGATTATCATTCCTAGATGTACTTTCAATACTCATTCCAAATTTGTACACAGTTTTCTCCGATATTGTAACATTATCAAGATACAGGGTGTTTTACGTTTTTGGCACGTGTTTAGTATTATTTATATAGAATCTAAACTACTAACCATAAAATAAAAAAGAATATTTTCTATTTTAGAAGAAATATCAACTTTTCCATTAATCTATCAACGATTTTCGTATTATGTGCTGTAGCGGAGCTAAAATTTTCAGATTACCCAACGAAATATCGACAAATTTTGTATCTTTTATTTTAGCAGAGCTGTTATCATCCAAAGTTAGAATTTAGAAAAAACCTGTTGATTAAGTGTATTTTTACATGAAAAACAGACATTTTAAATTTGGACGATTACAGCTCCGCTAAAACAAAAGATACAAAATTTGTTGATATTTCGTTTGATAATCTCAAAATTTTAGTTCTGCTACAACACATGACACGATAGTGGTTGATGTATGGATGGAAAATTTGATAATTTTTCTAAAATACAAAATACTATTTTTTATTTTATGGTGAGTACTTTAGATTCTAATCAATAATACCAAACACTTGCCAAAAACGTAAAACACCCTGTATCTGGAAAATTTTACAATATAGGAGGAAACTGATGACAGGTTTTGAACTAGCTATGAAAGTACATATAGGAACGATAACGGGTTTACCGGATCCGAAATTTGTAGACAAGTATTGTTTATACAAACATGTGTGAATAAAATAGTACTGCTATTATTCTGACCACAGCTGTATGTAGTTTAGTAAGTAGTTTAGAAGTGAGAGTGGAACAGATGAACCAGGCCTGTGAAGTACTAAGTATATACTAAACCTCTGCACGAGTGCGCTTGAAACACTGATTGTGGAGTGTTCTGAATCACTTCAGAACACTGATTTGTGGAGCAAGCGTTGGTTATGTTCGGCTTTCATTAATTAGAACAAACGTAACAGAGAGCACTCGTCGCGTGAGCAGAACAAAAACAAAAGAAAACCGAATCAATGTTATGCTCAGTAGCGTAATTATATTTTGTGCGCCCGCCAGCAGGTTTCTTAAAGCGCCCTGCTATTTACTTTTAGACCAAAACTATGTTGTTAGTTATTAGAACTCTTGACAAAAAAAAAAAAGAGAACAAGAAGAGACTTTTTTTAATTCAATAGTCATTATTTATTACAACAGTTATATTTTTAAAATATTTTATTTCATAAATAAATGTATATCTTATTTTAATAGAATTTGTTAAAAAACAGCAATAACATAAAAAATACTTTTTAAAATATCAAATATAATAAAATCTATAATAAATATTATAAGATTTTATCACAAAGTAGGCAAAAAGAAAACATAAACTAATACGCAGGCTTTAGGTCAGTTTTAATTATTTATTAATTATTTCCAATATTTCGAACTCAAGTACATAATCAAGGACAAGGAAAAACAATTGAAAATACTTATAATAAAACAATTTTGCACTAAGGCAATTAAAAAAGCACTAGGTTAACAACAACACTAACAACACTAGGTTAGCAACATTGACATCGAATATTGGAAATAATTAATAAGTAATAAGAATAGACCTAAAAGCCTGCGTATTTGCTTATTTATATTAATTTTTTTACAAAGTTAAAGATACTTAAAGTTTGAATAAATGAGATCAATAATTTTCTTATCGGTGAAATGATAAGTTAAAGATGTTAAGTTTAAATATTTTGTATTTGATGTTAAAAGTTAACTGAAGAATTTGCTAACGGCACAAATTCCCAACTGATTGATTAAAATAGCATCAGTAGCTGACTTGCTCAAAATATGAAAACAACGGGTAAATCGGCTTCGACCATAATCGAGTTTTGCCAAAAAAAGACGACATTTGCTCTAAATAGTCGGCTTTTTTGACGTCAATTATTGCACTCTGAGAAATTTTATTTCATCACATATTTTTAAATTATTTTTCATTTATTGTTGTTTATTTAAAAAAATAATGTTTTGCGAAGGAAATAAATATTTTAGTGTAACTTAATTTTTTTTTAAAACAAACGTCGCACAGTGTAACGTCCCATTCTTGGCCAAAAATAGAAGGATTGATCGTAGAGCTATGAAAATTGGCACGAATATCTTTCGTGACAAAACTAAGAAACATAAATGAAACCCATTTTTGCCTGAAACTTCATTAAGTCTTGTCTCAAAAAAACAAAATTTGCTACATAAATTTCTTTTGTAATTATAAATAAATGAAAAATTTCGTAGGCGAATGTCACGGCCATTAATTATATTTTAGTAACTCAGCCTTGGAAAATACTACAACACAAGTTAACTACGTTTTTGTTTATATTTGTAAGCTTTTTCGATTACAGCAAGGAAATTTTAAGAATTGAGTTGTTTTGTGCTTGTAAATAAGTCGAAATTTTGAAAAATAATCAGCTGCCATACATCAAATTTCATACATCTCACATTTTAGCTAAACAGGTCACCATAAAAAATGTATATCTTCTGTATTAGCAAGTATCAGCAAGAAATTTTTTTGGATTTTGTGTGACGCAGTTCTAATGATGTTTTCATGAAAAATTTATAGTCAATCTTTCTCAAAATTATTTTTTGAGCACTTTTAAAAGTTGAATATTTAAAAATTTGTATGCCGCTTTTTGTGTTTACTTTTATGATAACCTTAAAACCATATGTTCAATATGTGAAAAAACAGTAATATTGCCAGACATAAAAACTTTTTTAAATACAAAAAAAAAATTAAATAAAATGTGAATAACAGAAAAAATTGTATTTTTAAAAAATGCAACTTTGACGGCTTGTCGTAACGAAGCGATTGCTGCTATTAAAAAAATTAAGTTTGATTTTTTCACCCACAATATTTTCTATTGAAAGTCATTTAAGTTTTAGAAATATTCAAACATCGATATATTAGATTTTTGACCGCTTATTTTACACTGCGTCGTTCTCCACTTCATTTGTCATTTTCATAAAGGGACTTGAGGGCGCCCCTGGCTTAGTTGCGCCCGACCGCATTGCGGGCTCTGCGGGCCTGCTTTTTACGCCACTGGTTATGCTTGAGTCGACAGAGAAGAAAACAGCAGAACGAAATGACTTGAAAGTTATGTGATGAACAGCAGAACGGTTGGAGTTATGATGTGTTGTTTAAGTTTCATAGTTTCTGCATTTCCTTCTGAAGTAAAAATTATCTAAAACGCCAAAAAAAAGGGATTTTCTTATTATTTATTGAAATTATAATAAGAGTATTTTTTTTTATTTATTATAAAAATTAATTTTTTGAAGCGAAGCTTTTTTTTAATTTCTACAATATTTAATTCAATAAAAGTTATTATAGAATTAAAAATAAAATTATTTTTAAGTAAAAACAAAAAAATTAATTAAATTTTATTGTGTTGCTTATGGGGATATTTTCTTGTTGTATTGGTGGTAGTTTTGTTGATTATTGTTTCTTGCATTCTTATGATGTTGGATTGTTGTTTTTTCTGCTGATGATTATTAATTTGTAAATATGATTACTAGTAATGATATGATTACGTTTGTTGCTGGCGTTGTTGTTTATGGTAGTATTGGTGTTGTTGTTGGTCTATTGCGATGATATTTATGTTTTTCAATGTTATTATTTTGTGGTATATCTTAGTAAAACTTAATGATCTACTAGAAAAATGTGATTTCGGAGGGTATTTCTTCAATCATTTCAAATCTAATTTTGTAGAAATATTTAAGGTAATTGAAAAATAACGCCATTATTTTATGCCAGGGCCTTAGTCAGTAAATTTTTTTCAAAATTAGAATGTAGGGACAATTATTTGTTTCATTTCAATTTTACGTTTAGTTTTTTTATATTTTATATACAGTTGCGTACGAAATAATAGCAGTCGTCTTATATTCAGATATGTTTGGATAAATAATACTAGTATACAAATTTCGTATCTGGTAAACCCATTCTTATTCGTATATGTCCGTTAAACCATGGTTTCAAATCTGTACTCAGTTTCCTCCTATATTGTAACATTTTCAATTTAAAGGGTGTTTAACGTTTTGGCACGTGTTTAGTATTATTGATCTAGAATCTGAACTACTCATCATAAAATTAAAAATATCATTTCGTATTTTAGAAATAAATATCAGGTCTTCAATCCATATATCAACACTATCGTGTCATGTGTGGTAGCGGAGCAAAAATTTTGAGATTATCCAACGAAATATCAACAAATTTTGTGTCTTTTGTTTTACGATAATCGCCAGTGAGACTTAAAGTAAAAATTAAATGAAACAAATAATTGTACCTATATATTAATTTTGAAAAAAAATTTCATCAAGATTCCCTCCCATGGGTAAATCCTGACAACGGCCCTGGCATAAAATACTGGCGTTATTTTTCTAGTACCTTAAATATTTCTAAAAAATTCGAGTTAAAATGATGGAAAAAATACCCTCCGAAATCACATAAAATAATACTTATCATAAAATAATAAAAATAATATCACGATTTGAACATAAAAATCGAAAATATGCGTATATAATATGCACTTAAAACTCTTAAATATTCGCTAAAAAAAGGTAAAATATGCAATTTAAAATATTTGTCTTATTTTTTATTATCGGTTAAAAAATAAATATTGCATTTAATTAAAAAAAAAGAAAAAAATTTTTAAATACATATAAAACTAATTTATACAAAAAAATAAAGTGCATTTAATAGTACCTAATATCTCAAAGTTATCTTTTTCCAAAATATTTCGTATTGAATTTTAATGGTTGCAAATCAAAAAAAGCAAAATATGCAAAAACCACATGAATTTATTACAAAATATTTAAAAATATGCACTAACTATTGAATGCCATTTAGAAGGAATTTTCATGATTTGCAAAGATAACTTAACCATTTGCGCTTTAAGATGCCCAATAAAACTTGCATTTGCATGAAATTAATAGCCCCTAATCTCTTTGCCAATGTTCTGCTGCGTTAGGTGTGATCGATGCTTTTCTCGCTGTTATCAATCAATTTTGTTTTAAAGAACGAAAAACATCGTGTTCTGGTTAAGCAAGCGGCGAACCACGGTTCATTTATAAAGTTGTGGCATTTGAGAGAAATACACTCTTTTTCGGCCTTTGCTCGAACTGTCACTGTGCTTTTCTTTGTTCTATGCATTCATTTGCTTGCTTTCTTTTCATCCATTCTGACAGTTCGACCGAGCTCGCACTCAAGTGCCACAACCTCATAAATGAGCCTTGCGGCGAACAAGTTCTGTTTTGAAGCCGACGAGTGCTCTGCACTGCTCGGTTGTTGTCGTTTAATGAATTGGTTATGTTCTGCTTGACTTAACAGACTTATGTTATGTTCTGAACTCGGCACTGTTGGCTCTACTCATGATACAAAGAGCTACAGGTAAAGTATTCCCGGCGCAACAAACAAAATTTACTGCGCACCTCGTCATCGGTGCTCGTCAAATGTGACACTTGATGAAAACATTCAAAAGAAAATGAAGAAAAGTGACGAAGATAGCAAAATGAAAACGAAAAAACAGTCAAAATTCTGTCAAGCACTTCAAGCAACGTAGCCGCTTTTTGTGTAAATCGGTAAAAAGGGGAAAAAGCACCCCTACAAAATATGCAAATTTTTCTTCACAAACAGTACTTAAAAATATATTTACTTTATTTTGGACATGTGCTTTATATAACAATATTTATTTCATATCAGTAAAACAAGTTTTCATAAGAAAATGTAGGCATTTTAAAATCTTTATACCCTATGAATAAATTGTGACTACGTTTTAACCAAGGAGCACCTTGCACGTCACAGCAAAGATGGCGGACATGCGCAATACTTTATCTGTAGTTCTTTGTATCATGGGCTCTACTGTTGTAGAAAAAACGAGTGCACTTGTGCAGAGGTTTAGTATATACTTTATTCAGTATCGTGTAAGTACAAGTACCTAGGTACTTAAAAAATAAGTACAAGTACTTCCATACTTATACTTGAAATTTTCAAGTACAAATACTGTACTTTCAAGTATTTCTCAAGTACTTTGTTAAGTACTTGATGATTGTAGCAACAATGAAATTAAAATTATTTTAAGTCTAGCTAAAAATCTTGGACTAAATTTTAGTCTCACTAAAATATTACTCCATATTTTCAAACCTTGCGGTTTAAAATTTAAACTTTGCAAATACTAACTCAAATTAAAACTTTTCTGTACTAAAATTTAAACCAAAGGAATATTACAGCGTTCTTTTTAGATTTTTGGTTTAAATTTGAGAACAGTTCTGTATTACTTTTTGTTTTTAATGCAATTTATACTAAATTCTGGTACATTGGATACTAAATTTGAATTTGGACCCGTACAAAGTTAGCCTAGCAATGCTGAGACTCAATTAAGGCTATTTGGTTCATGTGTTTATTGCTTCTTTTCCGTATAGCGCAATAGCCCAGTGGTTATAGTAGTGAGCTCACAAACTTGATGTCGTGGGTATGAATCTCACGATAGTTGATATTTTTTGTTTATTTTTTCTTTTTAATATTTTAATTCAAGCATGTACTAGATTGTAAACCAAAGCTGTATTAAAACTATTTTTTAATACTTTATATTGTAGAAGAGCAATTTTTTAAATACATCAGAGATTACCCTCTTATGAAGGACTTATCAATCAAGATGAGCACACCTCTTACATCTTCCGCTCCAGTGGAGCGTTTGTTATCATTGGCTGGTTTTGTTTACAGTCTCAGAGGTCTCAAGGCCAACACTAATAAACTTTAAATGATATTTAAGGGTTTTTACTAATTTTTTACAATAAAAAATATTAAGAAGTTGCCGAAATCTTTAACAAACTCATGCATTTTTATTTTTTGAAAGAATGTTGTACAAAGTTCACCAAGTACTTAACAAAGTACTTGAGAAGTACTTGAAAGTAAAGTACTTGTACTTGAAAATTTCAAGTATAAGAATATAAGTACTTATACTTAGTACTTATTTTTTAAGTACATAGGTACTTGTACTTATACTTGTACTTGAACTTATTTTTACAGGTCTGAGATGAACACATATACATACCGGTCAAACACCAATACCGCTCCTTTTGCTTCGCCGTAGTCGGGTAAAAATATGGTAAATTTTTGCACATTTATTGAAAATTTTATTCAAGGAAGTTGGCTATATTGTATTTTAGCAAAGAGTATGTATATCAAGAGGACCAGAAACTCAAAGTTCGATCTTGAGTATTATTTCAAAACCGTAAGTATTGGGTTCTGCCAGTGCGCTGCTAATGTTGTTCTGCCGACGTTTTTGTGGACTTCTTCGGGCAGAGGTATTTTTAAAATGATGTGTGCACAACAGAGAACTGCAATGAGTATCCGACAGAATTGGGATACTCAAATCATACCCGAGTGTCGTGCTGTTCTCAACTCTATCCATACTTAATAATGTGTGTAAAATACTTATACATTCTCATATCTGAGAGCAGCATGACCCGAACAACTTCGAGCCGTTTTCAATGAGTGCGTTGAGTAAGTTTATTACAAAGGCGCTCGATCCGAATGTATTTTGAATGTATTCTGCCAACGTCTCTTAGCGTTAATTAGTTTTTATTTGCGTATGCACTTTTCGTAAGGACTTGTTTGTTTTTTCTCGAAAACTCGTTCTTGGTATTTTATTGTTGCATTCTATGGATAAGAAAACAACAACAACGCTTGTGATTTTGGTTTGTTAGACATAAACAAAAATAAAACAAAATCAAAAGGCCGGCGCACAGTGGTTGAAAGTTGGAAATAAATACCAAAACTGATAACCTCTTTTTTAGAATTTTTTCTTTGCGTTGTTTAAGAATATTTTAATAAGCATGATTCCAAAATATTTATCAGAAATATATAAAGGTTTTCTGTGTAGACGCCTTAAAATACGATTGATGTAAAAATGTTGAAAAAATATTGTAAAATATTGATATTTTTCAAGAGTTATTAAAGACAATTGAGAAAATGTACTGCACTCTGGTTTTTTTAAGTACAAAAAGCATTATTGAAATTTTTTTTTGCATATGAACAATTTATTTTTTATTTTTGCAATGAATTTCTTGTGCAAATTTACAAAAAAACGTAAATTTATTTTTAGCAGAATAAAACATTATGACTTTCGGATGTCGATGATATTTTAAATACAGGAATGCTTTTATTGGACTTTAAGTTGAGCGATTAAAAAAAATTATAGAATTTTTTGCGTCTTTGAACAACATTTGGTAAAAACTAAATGTGTGTTCGAAGAAAATATAGATTTGTTTAGTCTCAAGGTTTATTACTATAGTCATTTTCTTTTGTATGCTTTTGGGCATTTCTTTATTAAACAATCACTTCTTACGAAAGTGCGGTATATTAATATATATAGGTATATTTTTTTTAAATCGTTAAATTTTTAATGTAAATAGTGAAAGCATTTATTAACTAAATACGATAAATGGTTTAAAATGATATAATTCTTCTTTTGCAATACTAGAATATTACTAGAATAGTTCTAAAGTATTCTGTAATGTGTTTCTCAATCTATTAATTTGCTATGTTAATATATAGTATATATTTTTTAAATAATTACAATTCAATTGAATTAGTAAAACAGTAATGCGATATGTATAAAGTTAAATTAATTCACATTGTCTTATAGCTTACTATGCAACATTTTAATGAATTTCGCAATAAAATGCTTTCAAAACTATTCAAATATTCAAAATCCCTTGTCTAGAAATGTTCTTCAAACATCTTCAATTAGCTGAAAGTGAAATATATATTCTTTGATTCTAAACAACAGAACTAGATTACGTACAAGGAGAAAACTTATTTGCTTGAATCAAGCAAATGTTTTGCTTAAAAGCAAATCAGCAAAACTTTGCTCAATCACAATGTGATTTAAGAAAAAGATTGCTAAATTGCAATCACTCCTCGTGTATTTACGAAAAAGCAAAATTTTGATTAAATTCAAGCAAAATTTTGCCTAGTTATTATAAACTTAAAAGCAAATTTTTACTTAATTCAAGCAAATATTTGCTTAGTTGATATAAATTGGAATAGCAAATTTTTACTTAATTCAAGCAAATATTTGCTTAGTTATTATAAATTGGAATAGCACATTTTGATAAGTTTTTGCTGAAATTTAGCATAATTTTTAACCACAATATTAATTTAGCAAACAGTTTTCTTCGTATATGCAATTCATGTTTTTATAATACGCGACCTGTGCTCACTTTATCGCAATGCCAAAAAGTATGCTATTATCTTTTTTAACTGTTGATAGCAGGGCTGCGGAGTCGGAGTCTCTAAAAAAACTCGCGACTCCGACTCCGAAAAAGAATTTTTCAAATATTGTCCAAAATAAAAATTCTTTCAATTTTTTTTTTTAGTATTTTCAATTTTCAAATATTTTCCTTTTTAACAGAAGTTGACTAAATCTTTTGTAATGAATTATTTTTTAGTTTATTTAATTTGAATTATTTATTTTGTTGATTTTTGTTGCGTTTTTGATTGAATAAAAACGTTAAAAATGTGCGAATTTTGTGCGAATTTTCGTTTTTGAAAAAACGGCTTTTTCCTCCTTTTTCAAAATTTTCAACAGTCACCCTGATTGTCACTCATAAACTTGTGCTTTCATTTTCTCATGATTAAGAAGAAAATGAAGCAAACAAAAGCATTAACGTTCACTCACAAGTAAAAGTAATTTTGATAAGTCACTGCAAAAAAGAAAAAACTTCGCTGCAAGCGTCGTCATGTTCATTTTAAATAGCAGAAAAGTGTGGTATTTTTTATATTGGTATTGGTTCACACAAATACAGAAACAATCAAAAAGGGCCGTATTCGGTTGTATCGTAAAAGAAGGCCCAAACTGCTTAAGTTTGTTCTTATGCATTACAATTTTAGGAACGTGTCAAGAATAGCAACAACTCTAATTATTTAAAAAATTTCAGATCGCTCGCAGTTGGCTTAGAAGTTATAGGCATCGAGCGTTGGAAAAAGTGGACTAAAAATCTAGCTGACTTTTTAAGTTTTCCAACAAAACTGAACTTTATGGGTATCAAAAGAGAGATAATACAAGCATCTCTTCAAGATATCAATTTTAAAAATACATGCATTTAAGTTACAATTTTTTTTTTTTACTTAAAATGGCGGGATTTTTCCAAATTTAATAAAAATTACTAAATGTATTAATAGGAGGACTTCGGCCGCTGCTTAGGGATTACAAACCTCAGTAAGTACAACACAAACTTTGCTATCTACAGTACTTTTGGATGTAGTTATCTTTTTAATAATTCTGTTTTTAATATATTGCTTTCGTAAAAGGGAAACCACTAGTTTTTCAGACAAATTCAAATTATAAAAAAATTATATCTTAAAAAGTTATGCATGGAATTTTATTTTTCACACCTCATTGAATAGATGCGCGCATTACCTTTGTTTTAATACTTATAAAGCTTAGTTTTGTTGAAAAACTAGAAAAACAGCAACATTTTTAGGTAATTTTTCTAAATTTGATAACCCAATAAATTCTTAACTTCAACTTTTATTACAAAATTATTTAGGTTAATTTTTTTAAATCGTTATTTTTTGGGTGTTTCTGCCTAGTTGTTGAGTAGAAATCAGAAAAGTTTAACAAACAGGTACTAAATCAGATTCACTTTGCTGAAAACAAGAGCGCCCCAAAAATGTTTTCAACTGTGAAAAATGACTGCGCCCCTGCAGAAGTGTTTGTGTTTTGATAGATGTGGTTTGATCTGTGGTTGAAACTGGCGCAAAATCAACGGGTCTAATTTGCATTTTTAAACCATTTTTAATTAGAAATATATACATTTCTAAAAGCGGATTGTTTTTAAGTTTTCGGGAACTTTTACAACTCTTAACTGCACAACTCATGTTGCATTTATTTTTGTGATTTTTTTCTTTGATTTTGTTGCTTTTTAAGCAGTGAAAAATACTTAAAATTAAACTATTTTCAACTATTTTGCTGAGGAGTCTTCCAATCAATTGCCAGGGTTCTCAGAAATGTCAAAAAACACTCTCTTTCTCGCTCGCATAATTTACGAATGGTGCGACAGCTCACGTACAGTGTATGTGTTAACAACACCATTTCCTTATATTTTACTTCTTTGAGAAATGTGTATTAATAAAATCATTGCATTAGGGGGTTTCGGATGATCCGAATTGTCATCCGACATGTCCGACGACAAATTAACAGAGAAAATTTCTTTGAGTTTTCGAACAGTCTGACAAGTACGACGACTTCATTCCATTGCAGGCTCTCAAACTAAACACATCAGCATAATAGCTAAGCAATTTTTAGATGCCCTTATAATTGACCAGTTATTTTCCATACTTTAGAAAAATTTTAATTAATTTTAATTAATTATATCCATAATTCAATGTTCCTAACGTTGTTCATATTATTTTTCAATAATATTTTTCCGCTGCGTCGCTGTTCACCCTCTGACGCTTTTATTGAAATGAAAAAATGCAGCAAGTCGGACCGACTTGCGTTCACATACCCAACTTGTCGGTCCGACCGGCAGAAAAATCAAAACTTTTGGATTTTCGTCCGACTTGTCGGTCCGACTGTCTTATTTGCTTTCGAATGATCTGACTTGTCGTCAAGCATGCCATATCTGTCCGACATGTCGGGTCGTCCGAAACCCCCTATTCATTCTTTCATGAAAGGAAACCAGTGCTGCCAGTTTAGGAGATTTTACCCTAGATTTAGGCTATTTTTTATTTATTTAGGGTACATTTAAGGGGTAAATATTTGTTATCACTATAATAGAACTCGAGATATACAATTAATAATTTTCACTTAAATTTCCTAAAATAAGCAAATTAGCTCCTCGTTACTGGCTCTTCCATTTCCAAATGCATCGGTTGAAAGTGAATTTTCAATGTTTAACTTTGTAAAAAATGAGTTGAGTAATACAATATATAGAATGGAAATTTCATTAACATGTGTATAATAAATTAATAATTTAAATAAAATTCTGCTCTTGAGAATTTCTTTTTTAAATTGACTAAATTTAGGAGGTTTTTATTTTCGTCTATGGTCGTAGTCGGAGTCGGAGTCGGAGTCGTACTTTAAAAATTTCGGCGGTTGGAGTCGGAGTCGGAGTCGCAACTTTTTTTTGACGACTCCACAGCTGTAATGGCGCTTGTCGCAATAATTTATTGTTTCCGTATATTAAATTAGTTTTATTATTGCAAAAGCACTTGTTTCGATACTTTCGTCTGTTGTGCCATCTATTTGTCAAAAAAAAAAACATAACTCAGTATAAAGCTCATTGCTACATACGTAAATTTACTTCCAAACTTTTATCAATTCTCTTTTTTCAACGGAAATAGTCGGCCATTGCCACAACTTTTGGTACATGTGCCTTCTGGCTCATCAAAATAAAATTTCTCGATCTTTTCCTATCTGGCTACGTAAGGCGAAAGATCAATTCTCCTAAAGTGCGTTACTATATTGCACTAAGTGTAAATATATTAAAGTTAATATCAATAGGTTTTTGTAATTAATAATCGTTAATAAATTGCTAATAAAATCGTTAATAAATAATGTAATCGTTAATAAATTGCTAGCACAAAAATTGGAAATAAGTTGGGAATCTGCAAAATTCTTCATGTAAGTGTTGATATAAGTTTTCTTTATTTATATAAGAGAACAAGTTCTCTTTTTGTATTGCAAACATAGAGTTGCACAAAGGTTTTCTTCTAACTTTACTTATTTAAATTTTCTAGATAAACTCCGAATCTAATTTTGAAGAAGTTTATTAAAATTCCCTTTTTTCTTTTGATTATTTTGATGCCAATCCAAATAAGGGTAAATAATAATTCATTAAATTTTTAATGTTTCTACATAACTAATTTGTTTGATTATGTAGATTGGCACCTAGTTCATGGTTCATAAAAATTTCTCGTAAGATATATTTTCATATCGTTTATTTGAGACGCAATGGACAGAAGATCGTGTCAGCTAAACGTGGAGAGCAGTCATTACTCGACAATCGACGTTATAACCTCGATGTTCTGACCACGCGTGTGAAGAAAAAAAACTAAAAGTTAAAAAGACACTTAAACCGAAACAAAAAGTGAAATTCTCATTAAATCATTCTTATTATTAAAATTTTAGTAAAATGCTATTAAATTAAATAGAAGAAAAAAAAAAGCAAAAATACTTAAAGATGAAAAAAAGGAAACTAAGTTAAAGTAAAGAATAAAAGTATAAAATTATGTGTATAAAATCGCGGTAAAGAAAAAAAAAAACACAGTGCAGTTTATTGCAACAAAAAAAAAAAAAAAATAATGCTTCTAAAATCGGTATACATAGCCGATATTAAGTCATTCAGGCTTATAGCGTGAGATTTTCAGATTTTCTTCGAATTAAATATTTCTTTAAAAAAATAAATAAAACAAAGTTTTAAAATTAGATTTAATGGATAACTTAAAGTAGAATATTTTCATAGTTAATTAATTAGTCGAGTGAAATAAGGAAAAAATGAAAATTTGAAAAAGTAAAGTAATTTAAGTCATGCAACAAAAAAATACGTAAAAACAAAAAAATCGCAAGTTGGTCACGACCAAGGTGATAAAGAGCGTTAGCAACTTGCTGCGGTGCCAAAAATTGAGGCAGGTCAGTTCTTGCTAGCAATAAAAATTAACCGACTTAGATTCCACAGCGAACGCGAGAAAGATCTTTCGTCGTGGGAGCTGCTAAACAACAACAATAACGCAAGTAAGTTTTTGTCACTTGTATGTATGTATGTACCAATTTTAGTTTTTAATTGGATCAAGGTTTTTTGTAACTTAACTAATGGCCTTGATTTTGAACTTCAACTTGCATTTTTTTTGTCAATTCTTTTGCATTAACCCTTTACTGGGCACAAAATAATTTAACAACACAAAAATGAGCTGTATTATTTTGCGATTTTCTTTGTTTTTAATTAATTTAAATTATTTCTATACTATTGTTAATGATATTAATGATTTTTTTATTGATCTAATATTTAATTAAAATATAATATCTGTTCTCTAAAATTCATTGGCTTAACATAGATGTTTTTTTTAAATACTTGTGTAATCTTATTGTTAGCCAACATATTATAGTCTTACTGAAAAAAAAAATAATCAATGGAGTTAATTATAGAAAACTTTGTAGCCACAAACTGAACATGTTAATTAAATAAAAAAAAATGAACTTCTAACTTAATCATATTTTGGTTTCAACGCATGGCAGCAGTAGCCTGATTTGGTTCGTGGGGTCAGAATGAAAATTCTTTTGGTTAATTATCTGACCATGGCTGGGAGGGCGGAGATTTGGTGTTGGTTCATTTTTACACCAAACGTTAATTTTTTTTAAACCCGCTTTACGAAATGCAATGAGCTAGATTTTCTAATGTTATCCTTTTGGTTTCTATCAGTCCTCTCTTTTTCCTGTTCCTCGAGCACGCGTAAAATAAAATAATAATTCAAAAATTAATGGGTCGAAATATCAGATAGAGGGTAGAACCCAAACCCAATTGCCGACGAGTCAAGCCGTGAGTCGATGCGTGCTAACCTTCTTAGCTGAGAGAAAAAAAAAAACAAAAAAAAATGTCTTCATTCCAAAAGATAAAAAGATCATTAAAACTAGATAGCTCATTATAGAAAAAAAACGTTATATGTTACACAGCCCTGGTTGATAGTAACACGTTTACAACCAGCTCCAATTTGTGGCAAAACGCATGAGGTTCACTCCTTTTTTTTTTTAATAAAAACGAAACGGTAAGCTTTTTTTGATAATTTTTTTCTGTTTTTATAAAAAACAAACAAATAATATCTTTGAATACTATAAACACTAATTTGCACAATGCTGCGCTTCATTGAAGTTGGAATTGCGAAATGCACGTGAAGTGGAAAATTTCGTATGGGTGGTGGGCGTGGCAAATAATACTTTTTATGTTAGACATATTTTGAAGATTTCTGACAGAAAGGTTCTTGTATTGGTTCAAGACAAAAAAAAAAATGGCTTTTTAAATATTTGTGTTGTATGGGTAGGCGTGATTGACGGCGGATTTAAAAATATTTTTGTATGTATTCTAATAATACACAAATAATATACAAAATTTAATTGGTCTATGATGAGTCCTTCTATTTATTGACAACTTTTGTATGGGGCTCAACGACTGTGCGGCTCAACCACAAAACAAATATAAAAAACTCGCTCACTACTTACTACTGCGCTCTCTTTCATATCTGTGGCAAATAAGCCAAGTGATTCGGCTATTTGCCGATTATGTGAATTTCGGCAAGTAGGACAAGTACCAGCAAGACAACAACAACCATAATACTTTGAACACATTGATGACGACAGCAACAGTGCGTCAAATGTCAAATTATTTTTACATGCTTTTCTTATGGAGGTGAAAGTGGTGAAAAAGTTGTAACGACAATGAGTGATTGCAACAAATTCGCTCTCGTCGGTTTAGAATTTTTCCGAATTTGACGTGCGACAACAGAGCAATAAAAGTGTTTGTGTATACGTGAATGCATGGTAGAAGAATACAGGTATATGCACCAGATGAGAGCATACTGCCGGAATTGTCAAAACGAAGCAAAACTTTTTCTTTATTTTCTTTTGTTTCCATTCGCCACACAGCTAAATTTGACAGACATGGCAGTATGGAAAGAGAGCACAGTCAGCGCTGCATATACCTCTATCCTTCTACCATGCGTGAATGAAACAATCTAATTATACTTCCAGATTGTTGTTTCTTTCTTCATGTTGTTTCGCACTGTTGCAGTCGTCGTCAATGTGTTCAGTATAAGAAATAGATTGAAGTCTGCGGCAGCAACAATTGTGGTCATGTTCTCTCTTTGTCGTGCCGTCATAAAAAAAATACATCTTCATAAGAAAACTTGCGTTCTATTTTTTGACAATTGGCGTTCGTAGCTAGTCGCAGTCAACGTATATCGGCTATTACAGTGCACCCTAAACAAGTGCGCGTTGCGCTGCGTACCAACGAGTATAAATTATACCAAGACAACGAGTATAAATTATACCAAGAGATTGCTTCATCCAGCGTTCCAACTTCTTTCCAGACTATCAGCCATCCACCGACAGAAAAACCAAAACAATGACAACCAACGAGTTTTTGTACTCGTTATTGACGCATTGCTGTGAGTAAGAAGAAGTAAACATGAAAATGAATACGACAAGTAACGAAAGGAGAAGAAAACAATATTATAAGTATGTATGTGAATGAAAATGTAACTTCTATTTGCCACAACTTTTACAGCTTATTTTTTTTGTGTTAATTTGTGGGATCTTCCTGTGTTTGACGAATTGATGTTGTTTCTAGCTGGACATTGTTGTTGCGATTTTATTCTAGCTAGATTTTGGTTGCATCTGCAAATAATAATTTTTTCATTAGCCGAATAAAAAGACGGAATTCTGATTCGGCTAATGAAATAATTATTCTTTAATAAGGAGTTGCAAATATGTTTTTTTTTTCATGAAGAGAAGAAAATTGCTTGTTACCCATTTGCTTTAATGTTGTTGAAATTGTTTTTATGTAGGTATTTTATTAAAAGATACCAAAGTTGCAAGCAGTAATGATTTTATTTTAAGAAATTTATTTAAGAAAATGATTTTATTTTTTATTAAAATTTCAATTTTGCGACAAAACCATTGATCGTATATGCATGTATATATATATACATATATATATATATATATATATATATATATATATATATATATATATATATATATATATATATAGTATAGAATAGTATAAATATATATTAATATTATATTTATTATTATATACACATATACTTATAATTTTATTAGTATTTTTATTAGGTTATCTTAAACCACCAACAAAAATATACCTACCTGCCCAATCAAAAAACCCTGCAAGCATAATAAAAGTATATTTTGATTCAATTGGAAAATATTTAAGAATTCCATTTCGTTATATTAAGACATTTATTTCAGATAGATTTTATGTTGAAATGTATATAACTAATCCGAGTAAAACAATTTCATTTGGAACATTTTATTTTTTATATATTTTTATATTCTTTGTTTATTACGTAATTAAAATGCAATGATAAAATTTTTAACATTTATTAGAATAATTTTGTACAAATGTAATATTGTGACGAAATTTGTTGTGAGCATTTTTATCATGCATTTCTTAATTGGTTGGTTTTAAGCATTTTAAACATTTTAAAAATAAACAGTTTTAAACATTTTAAGGCAGTATATATAAAATATTAGATATAATTAACGATTTGAATTATTTCATATATATTACTTTTGAGTAAAATTTATTATGAGTATAATTTATATAATTGTATAATAGCATATATTGAAACGATGTTATTTTTTTTATTAAATATTTACAAGTTATTAGTTTATTTTATGAAATTTGAGGTATTTATTTAATACAATATGTGACTATTGTCTTCTGTACATGCTTTTATTAGGTAAATTTTGATGACCCTTTTTTTGGTTTTTAAAGCATTATTAAAGCACAAGAGGTTTACATATTTTTATGTTTTTGTTCAATGTAAAAAGTGAACATTTCTGTATTTTATTACTATGTTTAGAGGTGAGTTATATGTAAATGCAGACGTATTGACCTCGTATATGATTATTGCCATTTTTTTAAAAGTTTGAAGAATACGATACTTTTGCATCATCGGGAGAATTAAATGGCAAGTTTCATAGTTCCGTATGGTTGATCAATGGATTTAATTGTTGCGATAAATGCCAATTTTCACATTTCTGTAAGGTTGATCAATGAATTTAATTATTGCGATATCAAAACTGCAAGGACCCCAATTTCAAGAAGCGTCCTGTGTTTAGAAATTGCAACAAAATTGCTTTTATAAAGGAATTTATTGGCTTTTTGGAAACTTTTCAGCTTCCACAAAACAAAGTTAATAAGGTGCAATGCATCAATGGGTTCAAATATACCCTAAACTCAATGATTTTGCTTGTTGATGATGTCTCCGATGACCCCAACGTAACATTTGTTATGCTTGGTAGGTTGAACCAGGACTCTTTAGAGAATTTCTTCTCAGTCCTGAGATCGCAACTGGGGAGCAACACGGAACCATCAGTGAGAGAAGTGCAATACTTTTCTGCACAGATAATGTCCATGAAATTCCTGACCCATAATTTTCAGAGTCGCAGCAAACATTGCAAAAATGACGATGATTTAATGCTAGAATGGAACTTTAACCCATCCGATGAAGACGAAGACACCAGTCCAAATTGTCCATCCGAAAACATTAATAAAATAACAGTGGAAGAGTTTGAAGAATCCAGTATGAACATACCACCCTTAGCTCCTTTGGAAATTTCAGTGGGTCGATATTTTGTAGGATATGGATTAAAAGCAAAATTTGGAAATAAAATAAAATGCGACGCTTGTCAAGAAAATCTCCTCAAGATGGAAAGTTATTCTTTTGACTCGGAGACTTTTCTTGAAAAGAAAAATTATAGTGACGCTTGGCTTCTTTTAAAAAATCCGTCAGATGAATTTTTTAACATTTGCTCACAACATTTTTCTATTTACAAATACCTATTTGAAAAAATTTGTCACGAAGCAAACTTAAAAAAGCGAATTATAGAAAATTGCATACAGCAAACAAACATTACAAAGCCTTTGTGGTTTGATAAAACACAAGCATGTTATGAACATCGACTGATTATTCTTGACCACCTCATCAAGGTTTTGATAAGAAAAAATGTGAGGTGGTTAAAAGAAAAAATAGTTTCTGAAGAGTTTAAAAGAAAGACAGATAACAGAGAAAGTAAAAATAAAAAAAAAATGCAACGACTGTTAGAATATGAAGTATGCTGTATGCAACTTTTTGTAGTTCGCGTTTTTAGTTAAACTATTGATTTCTCAAAAAAGTATTTGTAAATAGAAAAATGTTTTGCGCAACTGTAAAAGATTTCATGTCATGATTTTTTAAATGTTCCGACTGTTACTATAGTTTTTGGTTCGCTTTGTTTTATTTATAATTTTCGCTCTAATGCCATACCGAACGAAAACTGACCCACTGTAGGTAATGGATGGCTTAAGGTACATTCTAATATAAAATTATCATCATTTTTGCAATTATTGTTGAGACATTGAAAAAAATGTGTCAAGGAACAAAATTACAAAATTCTTGAAGATAGGAATTGAACTTATTTTACGGACGTTTCTGTAATGTAACAGAGTTGCGATCGAATTGGTTTAATCTTCCAAGTATTCAAAATTTTGTGTCAGGCTCAAGAGGTCACCAACCAAGGCTGTCATGGTTTAGGGTAATAATTACAACATTGATGGATCGCATGTTTTTATGCATACGTTTTACTTAAAAGCTTAATGATTTCTCATTAAACAATAAAATCTTAAATTTTTCGGTGCAATTAAATGTTTCTATATTGAAGGATGCTTAAATAAATTTGTGTCCCAAAGTCTTGATATCGCAATAATTAATTTCATTGATCAACCTTACAGAACTGTGAAAATTGGCATTTATCTCAACAATTAAATCCATTGATCAACCATACGAAACTATGAAACTTGCCATTTAATTCTCCCGATGATGCAAAAGTATCGTATTCTTCAAACTTTTAAAAAAATGGCAATAATCATATACGAGGTCAATACGTCTGCATTTACATATAACTGACCTCTAAACATAGTAATAAAATACGGAAATGTTCACTTTTTACATTGAAAAAAAAAAACATAAAAATATGTAAACCTCTTGTGCTTTAATAATGCTTTAAAAACCAAAAAAGGTCATCAAAATTTACCTAATAAAAGCATGTACAGAAGACAATAGTCACATATTGTATTAAATAAATACCTCAAATTTCATAAAATAAACTAATAACTTGTAAATATTTAATAAAAAAAAATAACATCGTTTCAATATATGCTATTATACAATTATATAAATTATACTCATATGAAATTTTACTCAAAAGTAATATATATGAAATAATTCAAATCGTTAATTATATCTTATATTTTATACAGCTGCGGTCAAAATAATAGTAGCGCCCTTATATTCATACATGTTTGGATAAATAATACTAGTATACGAATTTCGGATCCAGTAAGTCCATTTTCATTCCTATATGTACTTTCAACACTCGTTCCAACTCCGTACTCAGTTTCCTCCTATATTGTAAAACTTTCAAGATACAGGGTGTTTTACGGTTTTGGTAGGTGTTTAGTATTATTGATCTAGAATCTAAACTACTCACCATAAAATAAAAAATAATATTTTGTATTCTAAAAAAAATATCAGATTTTTCATAAGTATATCAGTCGCTTTCGTGTCATGTGCTGTATCGGAGAAAAAATTTTGAGATTAACCCAAAAAATATCTACAAATTTTCTATCTTTTGTTTTAGCGGAGCTGTTACTGTCCAAAGTTAGAATTTAAAAAAATACTGTTGATTAAGTGTATTTTTACATGAAAAAAAGACATTTTAAATTTGGACGATTACAGCTCCGCTAAAACAAAAGATACAAAATTTGTTGATATTTCGTTGAGTAATCACAAAATTTTAGCTCAGCTGCAGCACATGACACGAAAGTGGTTGATATATTGATGGAAAGGTTGATATTTTTTCTAAAATAAAAAATATTATTTTTTATTTTATGGTGAGTAGTTTAGATTCTAGATCAATAATACTAAACACCTACCAAAACCGTAAAACACCCTATATCTTGAAAGTTAAACAATTAATCTTAAAAACAATCTTAAAAACAATTTTATGTTTTTTCGCACATTTGGTCAGGGGCTTCAAGATCTTTTTTGGAGCTTCTGGACCGAATTCAACGTCGTGCAATATATTTGATAGGAGATGAAAGTATTTCATCCTCTCTCAACTCTCTTGAGCATCGACGTAATGTAGGTTGCCTAAGCCTTCTGTATAGGTATTACCATGGGAAGTGTTCAAGGGAGATACATGGCCTGACGCCACCAGCTCGTGTGTTTCCCAGGTCCACTCGGGCAGCTATCCAAGCCCACCCCTTTACCATTGCATCGATGCCTAATAGAACCTCGCATTACCGCGATAATTCGTTCTTTAATCGCGCTGTTAAGTTGTGGAATAGTCTCCCTGCGAGCGTGTTTCCCGGCAGTTTTGAGCTGTGCAAATTCAAAACAAATCTTCACCGACACTACTCCATCTATCCACCCTCCAACTAACTATAACCCATCTTCCGAATCAACACAATGCTTACGCATTTATAGGGGGCATCCCCTGAGCGTTGGTTCAGTCTAAAAAAAAAAAAAAAAATTTCAACAACATTAAAGCAAATGGGTAACAAGCAATTTTCTTCTCTTCATGAAAAAAAAAAACATATTTGCAACTCCTTATTAAAGAATAATTATTTCATTAGCCAAATCAGAATTCCGTCTTTTTATTCGGCTAATGAAAAAATTATTATTTGCAGATGCAACCAAAATCTAGCTAGAATAAAATCGCAACAACAATGTCCAGCTAGAAATAGCATCAATTCGTCAAACACAAGAAGATCCCAAAAATTAACACATAAAAATAAGCTGTAAAAGTTGTGGTAAATAGAAGTTACATTTTCATTCACATACATACTTATAATATTGTTTTCTTCTCCTTTCGTTACTTGTCGTATTCATTTTCATGTTTACTTCTTCTTACTCAGAGCAATGCGTCAATAGCGAGTACAAAAACTCGTTGGTTGTCATTGTTTTGGTTTTTCTGTCGGTGGATGGCTGATAGTCTGGAAAGAAGTTGGAACGCTGGATGAAGCAATCTCTTGGTATAATTTATACTCGTTGTACAATAATCATGTTTGCATTATCACGTATTAAATTTTTGTATAGGTTTGACACAAAAACAATCATTTCAATAAAGTGTTAGAGAAAACTCATGATGATGTTAATAAGAATAAAGAAGAGCAACAAAATAAGCAACTACAACCTCAAAAACTTTTAAAAATTTTTGAAATGTTATGAAGACTTCAACAAAGTGTTTGAGAAAACTCATATGATAGCAAAGAACCAGTAATAAAAATACGAAGAAAATAAAAAAAAAACACAATAAAAGCCTTAAAGAACAACAACAACAGCAACAAGATGTTCACAAAAGCATTGAAGAACAAAATCAACAAGATGTCCAACCTGCTAATTGCAGTAAACATGAAGATTTAAATGCTTTCAATTTATTTAAAAGTCATGAATTTACATAAACTGCACAAAGTTATAAGGAAAATCTAGCTTTTGGAATAAATTTAAAAAGTAATGTAGAAGTGTGTAGATTGAAAAACATAATTCAAGAGTTGTGTAGTGATGAAGTGTTGAATGATAAAACTGATTACTTGGTGCACGTAGCTCTCTATGAAATGGATATTGAATGCGATATAGAATGGTTTTTCGAAGATAAATTTCTAAAGCAACTAATGGGAACTACCTATAAATATGAAAATGTTAGCACTCTGAAGAATATTTGATGTAGTAAAAAAAATCAATATTTGCATTTGTTCGATTTATTGATAATCAATTTCACATTTATAAGTGTACTAATATTTTACATTTAAAATAAAAACACACACAATTTTTTTATTGAAATTATTTATTTAGTTTTTAACAATTCTAATTTTCTTGTTTTTCAGCAGTATCATAAAACACAAATTCAGTTTTCTTATTGTTTTCAAATATTAATAAATGTGAAAATTCCTTTGCTCATCGCCTCCAGAGTTTTGTCCTTAAATTCGTTATAGCATTGTGGTAAAAAGATACAATTTTTTTAAGTTATAGCATGACTTTAGACCCATAGATGGTATTTTTCCGTTTTCCGTTTTTCTTTTAGAATATGCATTCTTTTATTTAGAAGGACATCAGACAGCCTCACAGATTGTTTTGCTAAATCCGTATTTTGTTTTAATTTAATGTTATTGAGTTCCTTTAATATTTCACAAATTTTTATTTGTTTTTTATTCTTTTCCGGCATTACACGCGTTTGTTGAAAACAGAAAAAACTTACTGTGAAATGACAATAAGTTTCATGACATTTTTATAGTCTGTTCCATTTGCGATGAATATGAGTGTGATTAGAAATTTAAATTCATATCTAAACACTATCGCGGTTTAAGTTTTTAATAAATTAGATTTTTAAAAATTAATTAGTTCAACGGTTTCATCGTAAGAATTAGAAAATTTCTCAATAAAATACGAGAATTTAATAGATTGCGATCATGTTAAAGCTTTTCAAGACATTATTACTGAAATAAGATCAATTCTTCGTTTTAAATATTCAATACATGGTTTACATAAAAAAAATTGTTGTTATGCTGAAAATTCGGATAAGAAAACGTTACAGTTATAAAATTCTGTGCAAGTCATAGAATAATTAAATTTGCATTGCACCATTGAGCATTCCAAGTGTTGAGCGAGTTTCTTTTCTTACTCCATTGCGAAGAGACCAGTGAAAGCATTCGCTTAATTTTCGTTGTTTCCTGGAAAAGTGATAGTAATTAAAGAAAATTTCTCCAATTTTCATTCATTTACACACATTTGCAAAAAATTTTATCAGTGTTTTTAAAATACACTTTTAATTTTTCCTTGAATATTTTAGCCGCGACATTTTTTTACTGTGCACCGGGACACAGGGACACCAATCTCAAAGCCAGAACCATGTCCATGAAAAAACCGGGACGTATGGCAGCCCTACCTTAAGGGATAGAGATAGGGGGTTAGTATATTCAGGAGAATTGTTAAGGAGAATAAAATAATGGGGGTTGGGCATATACTAGAATCCTCTAGGAGAAACTTGGTAACAGTGGAAGCATTGGGAGTAATTTTCAGAAAAACGTCACTTTTGTATGGGAGCCCCCAAGGGTTGAGAAGGTGGGTAGGTTTGTTTGGAAAAAATGTTGGGGATAAAAAATTAATGAAGGTCAGTCATATAAACCACCATTCTATGAGCGACTACTGAGCAGTAGAGTGCTGATTTGTCTGAAACCTCACAATTTTTTAACTTTGACCTTGAGGAGACGCCATTTAGCCCCTTTCTATGCATTTAATTTTATGGCTCATGCTTTTTTTTATCAAACCTCACAAAAAAAAGATCGCAGCGTACCGAAAAACCAATATTTAGAATCTTCAAGCGTCATTACTCCATAGCTAGTGTGTATTTATGTTTTGATATTACTCTAAATGGTGTTTGATGTCCAGACAATGCCGTAGATAGGTATTTCCTAAGGGAGAAAATATATTTGTTTTTTTTATTTCTATTGGGATTTCCGAAGGCCTTAGATATTTCCAAATTTCTTAACCGATTTCAACAGTCGAAGTGAAAACAGTAAATGAAATTTTATTTATTTAAATTCTTTACATACAAAATTGATTCAATAGCTTGGTTTTAAGTAGGACGACAAGTATTTATTTAAGTAAAGCAACGAAAACAGATATTTAAAAGAGATAGACATATTTATACATAGTTGTAGATACGAAGCCAATTGTGTAGAGCGCGAAGTCAATTTGTCATAACAGTTTCCTCGTTCACAGAAATATCCTTATGAGTATTTAATAGCTATAAAGTAGTAGGACATTCCGTTCCAGTAGCATTTTGAAGCCAATTTTTCAAACTCTTAAATGTGCAAAAGGAACGTGCTACACATTTAAGATTTTGGAACGTGCGAAGCTGTGCTACAAGGCAAAGTAACAATTACTTCCAGAATTTTGTAAAATTGTGAAAACATCCATTTCATACAGCTACAATTGTCGCCGCAAAATAATTTAAGTGTTTCAGGAGTTGTTCTGCAACCCTCATTTCTATTGTTGGTCCGTTTAGTTTTCTTTCATTCAAGTTTGATTCCCAACTTTTCTATACCTATTTTTTTGGATACAAGACCCTTATCGCAGTTTGAAAAGATTTAATATTAAACGTTTGATGGACTTATTTTTTAAAAATTTGCAATTATTTGGAAATGCTTTGCTAATTGTAATTTCATTTGATAAACAAACTGATATACGAAAAAAATGAGAAGCTTAATTCGAAAAAATCATCTGCTATTTCTGCCGTTACATTGCATCTTGATAAATGAGGCTTACTTATTTTCACTCCAAGTTAATAAAACCATATCTCAGTTTTATTAAATATATCTTTAAGTGCTTCTTTATCGTTCTTTCAAATATTTTCCAAAGTTTCGACTACAATATTTATATATTTGCAGCATTCTATTAGATCTTTAACAATTTTTTGCAACTGTATTGTCAGATTTGACGTAAATGAAAATATTTTATGCATTAAATGGATGATTGCAACCAAATGTTATGGACTCGCAACTGCACACATTAATTGGTTTGCTTGAGACGAAGTGTCGCCGCTAGAATTTGAAGTAAAAAGTTCCATATAGCTCAAGAAACCGTGCAACTGACAAATGTGCCAATAAAATGCAAGAAACTACACTATTTTTCTATTTAAATCAAATTTTTTAATATAGAGGTCACTAGAGGCACGTTAAAATGTCAATATTTTATCCTGAAAATTTATATGTCCTGAAAGTTTATAGTTTATATATTATTTATCCTGAAAGTTTATATATTACATGTAAAGGAAAAATCGAGGGCCATGCACATTTTGAATTTGTAAAAAATAGTTTCTTCCATACAGCTAAGGGCCGCTCTAATGTACAAACATGCATTTATTTAACCAGATATCAAGTAACATATAAGCACAATATTTACAACACTTTGAAAGACAGATAAACCTTAAACAAAAAAAAAAAACAAAAAAAATGCAATAAAAAATACAAAAACAGGTACAAGAAAAACACATTTGTTATTGTTTTTGTTTTGCAACCAAAACAAAATACTCGACAAAACAAGCAAACTGGAAAAATGAGTATGCTTAGTAAATGCAAAAGTATTAGAAAAGCAACAAGAAGTTTTTAGCAGAGTTGTTTCACATGAAATAGTTTTTTTGAGTACGCGCAAATATGCGCAAAATTTTAATTCTAATTCTGAAAGTTGAAATGCCTTTTTTTTAAATTAATAAACACTTTTAATAAATTAAAGTCAATTCACATTTTAAACTCAGCATGTACACAAAAAATTCCGTAGCATGAGAACTTTTTTAAAAAATAAATACAAAATATTTTTAATGTTTTATTTACACCACTTTTTTAATATATAGATAAATACCTGACGTTGAAGGCTCTATTTACAAAAAATAGTATTTTTTTGCTATTTTACGAAAAAAAAAATTAATTAAAAATGGAAAAAAATCAGTTTTCACAAAAAAAAAATAAAAAAATTTACTCAATAATGCGGACATATAACTAATTTAACTCGGTATTTAGAAATTTAGAAATAGTAATGTTTATATATAAGACAGAGTCTTTTGAATGCATTAAGCAGTTTAGAATAACAACTAGTTATAAAAAACAGAAAAATAAATATAACTTAAAACTAACATTTAGTGATTTTACAAATTTAGTGATTTAACGGTACCAAACATTATTGTCAAAACTTTCTTTCATTTTTTTAATTAATCCTCGGTTTCGGTACTTTCTAATCCAGTGTGCGTTAGTACATTACAGGCATGCCACACAGGCCAGTATACTGGCTCTGTAGTTCGAAAAACTCAATACATTCACACTTTTTTACAAATACACTCACTCTGGATTCACTTTCACGCCACTTTCATCGCTACTGGCAACGAAATTTCAGAGCCAGTGGATTTTGACAGCAGCGGCCAGTGTATGTCAAAAAGGGGGATATCAGTGTTGTTTTTAATTACTTTTGGTGGATTTATTTCGGGTTTTCCTCGATTTCGTACAGGAAGCGACACTGATAGTTTGTTTACAATTTGAAGTAAAGCAGACGCAAACTGCAATAGCGAGAACCTTGGCATACGATGCAATTTTTTGAATGAACTTTTACGTGCATGTGTAGCACCTCTTGCTACTTTCATGAAAGTTCGACATTTTTCGAATCATTCGAACAGTATACGTATTCTTTCGCCCTTTCACTGTCACTGGCCTGTGTAACCGGCCTGTTAGCATCAAAAGGCAAAAAATAAAGACAAATATTTATATTGTATTATATTTAACTTCACATCTAACCAAACCACTCATTTACAATTTTCAATTTCTCTTCATGTTTTGCCAAAATTAAATAATTTGGAATATGTGTGTTTTTATTCAATATATAAAAATATCCTGGATTGCTAAGGGAGAGGGGGTTTGGGCCCCTAAGCCCCCATTATCTATGGCGTCGTGTCCAGATGATATATTTATTTTAACAAAGACGTTTTGACCCATTAATGAAAACGTATGATATATCATACGCATTCAAAGCATTTTTCTAAAATTCCACAAAAATCTGCAGCTGTAAATCCTTTGCTTCCAAAAGTGTGAGAAAGCCAAAAGTATGTTTTTTCTGAAAAAGTTCTAAAATTGATATTTAAAGCCTGCGCCAGTTCGTGCAGTATTTCAAAGAAAAGTAAAAAATGTCACTTAAAAGAGTTATTTTGTTTTATAAACATCAAGAAAATAAATTTTTCATTTTTTAAATTTTTTTAATTTCTATGCTTACTTATTCTCCCTTATGCGTTTATGATCATACTCGTCGCCAAACCAAAATCCTTTGAATTTTTTTTAAGCTTAAGAGTAATATTAATACAAATTTATGCTGAAAAACTAAACGCAACGGGTTCTGGCAGTGAGCATTAATGGGTTAAGAGGTATCGATTGCATTTGGTGTGAAACTGTAGTCTTTGTTATGGTGAATAACTTTTGGTCGCAAATGTGGAAAGTGTTTTCTTAACCTTTGAAAATTTTTATCAATATTATCATTATTGATATTTACTATCTTGGGGTTTTCAGGAAAACGCAGAGTTTTTTCTTAAACAAATTCTGCGGGAGATCATTTGAGATCTTCTTTAATAAATGTACGCAGACCAAGCAGAATCAATGGTAAAAGCTTGCCCAAAGCCAATTGCTCAAATTCAGTTCTGTTGAATTGACCGAATAACGTAGTGAAATGTTGAATCATCTTTATATGAAGCGCTCAGAGCAAAAAGGAAACGTGCCAGTACAACACTTATGACAAATTGTCCTTCTGTTAGCAAAAACCAAAAATCTAGCCATAAACGTTGGTAAGTTTAAAAAGTTTGAATTTAAAGATGTAAAAGAAGATTGAATGTGTAATGCATCACAGTTATTTGATTTGTAATGGTTTGGTTTGGCTTGAGATGTTGTGAATAGGTGTTTATGTTATGGAGATATTAGTATTTTTGTTGTGAGTATGCAAACCGAATCCGACAAATATTGGGTAAATATTGTTTTTAGTCTTTAACTATATTCAATAATATTAGGAAAATTATGTACTGTTAAAGGATAAGAACTAATGGAAAGTTTACATAAAAATGTTCATACATAAATAATAAAAAAAAAATTAAATTTAAAGAAATTTAATGGTTGGAGTGATTTAACAAAAGAATGAAATGGATGTTTTAAAATGTTAAAAGATTTATTATATAAATATGTTCTGCAACAAATGTAAGTTTTTACATATTTATACACTAAACTAAATAAACTGATGTTGTACGTATTTTTTTATTAGGCTTACAACATCTTGCAGAATATGAAGTTTTAAAAATATCGCACTGTTTGGATTTGGTTTTGGTTGCCTTTTAAAATTCTTTGTTGTTGCCAGCTTTTCCACGGATCCATTCATACTATAGCGGCAATATTCCGATAAGTGTACTAATGCTGCTTATCTAAGTTGATTGGTGTCGCTAAATAATGATGAATTGATTTTTAAATGTCTTATTTCAGGTTCTAAGTTCAGGTCCGAATCGCCAATTTAGTTATACCAACTAACATATATTTTGTTATATATTTTCGTTGTTATTAAGAATTTTATTTATTCAAAAATGCATGATGGTATAATAGCTGTGTTTTATTCGCTTGAAAATAATCCAGATTTTTTTTTTACATGCCAAGCAAAAACAAAAATAATAATCTGTATATTTTTACGAGCTGTCATTTAATTTTTTAATTAATTGTTTGCATGATACAATAACTATTAGGTAGCCTTGTCAGCTACCTACTTTCTCACGAGCTGCGACCATCGCATGTTAAACAAAATAAAAAGCGTGTGCCACACACATTGTCCGCATTCAGCGGAGTCAACAAATGCACTTAAATTATTTATATAATTGCATAATAATAATAATTAAAATAAATAATTTACAGCTTTTTTGACGTTTAGACTAAAACCCAGTCAGAGGAAAACATCGTTCACTAAGGTATCGCTACCATGCCACACGTTCTCATTACACCTAATAGTTATTGTATCATGATAGTTTGTTTGAATTGAATTTTGACTGCAAGGGTAGCGCCCTCTTTGAGTCGTTTTTCTTTCCAATTCTTTGAGTAAATTTGTTACCGCGATTATATTAAGGCGATAGGAACGCAGCTAATAATTAACTTTTTATTTTAATGATATTTTTGCAAAAAATAATACTTTCTTTTTAATAGATTTGTTTTGATAGATTTTCAATAAAATGTGGTACCAATAATAAAACGCAAAGTAAATTGATAATCAAAGTAATGAATTAATGCCACTTCATGTCACACACATTTTATTCTGATTTCTTTAAGCTACATCTAAAACATAAGAAAGCAACTTAATGTTCAAGTTTTGCCGAATTATATTCTTTTTTACATACGCCAAAAAATCACTTCCGTTTTTTGTCGCATCCGAACCGCTTGATATGGTCAGTCGTGGTTGAGCAATTCTGGAAATGGGCATATGCGTTAATCACAACACAAACAGTTGTACATATATATTTTAGACATTCATATTAATTTCAAAGGGGTCCTTATTATTATTTATTGTTAATTTACAGCTGGTAAAACTAACATATGTACTAACATACATACATATTATTAATTAAATGTCTTTGTTTTGTGTTTTTTTACAAGTCCAAGTACATAATTTGTGTGGCCGCCAATGCTCCGCAAAAACTTAAGAAGCTTGCGGTGCTTACGACTGCCGTTGTTGTTCCGGACATTGATACAATGGTGCCCATGCACAATGACAAGATGAACTGAGCCAGAAATACCATGCTGCTTACAATTGCAACGTCTGTCCCTAGACCACGAACAGTCGTTCCTAGTTTGGCTGCTCCATCTGTATCCAATTCAAACTGAAGAGAAATTTGTTAAATCATCAAATTATTTGTTGAGAAATGGCTTGATATATAAGTTACCGTCCCCATGGAGTGATAATGAGCCACCAAAAGATACGGCATTGTAAAAAGCGTAGAGTACATAACACCTGCTGCCCAACTAAAGATGATTACACTTGCTTTTGCTCTGGTTAGAGCCATCAAAGTCATGCCAAAGCAGTAAAAGAGAAGTCCACCAACGTAAACGGGTTTTGCTCTGCAACGTAAAGTGAAAACTACACTTTAAAAAGAAAATCATAAACTCAGCATAAATTCAACTTTAGTTTAATTCAACGATTAACAAATAGTAAATTCAGCGAATTTCGGGCCTCTTTTGACGGTCGACAAAAAAAAGCCAATTAATATTTTTATTATCCATTTTTTTATCACTTATTTATTCATATTTTAAGAAAACTGCAGCAGGGGAAGAGTGGCATGAAGGAGCCAGGTTTTGAAAGAGCCACTACGAATTACGCGGTAGTTTTCGAACGAATGATACATTAATTGTCATTTTTTAATAGATGCACTAGCCAGATGTCACCCACAAATATTTGACAGTTTAGCAATAATAAACGGCGTTGATGCATCGGATTTAGAATTTCGTGTTCATAAAGTAAGTTTTTGAGTGCATTTTATATATTTTTTACGTCAACACCAATAAAATTAACAATATCATTATACTATAATGATATGCATATATTAGGTCTAATAGTAACACATTTATATTGCCGGAAAACTTTTGATTTCGTAATAATTTTTGAGGTTATGCTTCTTGGGACAATATGTTTTGAAAGACCCTAGTTGCGGTTTAATGAAAAATCTGGTTCTTTCATGAATGGCTCTTTCATAACCTATTTTTTCATTGTAATTCCATACCTTGATTTATAAATTACATTAATAATTAAATTATTTTATTTTGATAATACAAAACAACTGGCCCTTTTTTTCAGGCAACAATGGCATCCGAAATAGCTAAAAGTAAACGTAATAGACCCGCAACATCTTAAATAGAGGAAGCTGTAAGTGAAATAATCGACAAAATACAGTCTATAAATAAAGCTCTTTACTTTAATGTTTCAAGACATTATTTAACAAAGGTTGTAAAGAAGATAAAATTTTCTGGCGAATTATCTTACAAACAACCCTTATATAGGTAATAAGCGAATTTGTACTGTCCAACAAGAGGGTTTGCTAACAGGCTATTCCAAAACTGCACTTAAAATGTGCTATGGGCTAACAAGACAGCAAACAAAAAACTGACATTGCACGCTTGATCACTCTCATTGCTAAAGAAAAGAAAAACAAATTTTACTGTTTTCGGAGCGAAATAATTATAAAGGCATGACACAATTTTGCATTTTATTTGAATTGTAGTGAACGCAGAAGCAAACAAGAATAAGTAAATTTTTTATTTGACTTTCAAATAAAATAAATTTATTTTTTACAGAATGCCACGTGGAAAATCATTGACAGAAATAGAAAAAAGAAAAATCTAAGGGATTTCCAACCGCGAAATTGGGAGATCTCTAAACTTTCAAGTTGTGTCATTCACAATTTTATAAATAAGGCTTACCAATATCGGACCGCTAAGCGATCAGGAAGAACTCCACTTGTTAATGACAAAGCCAAAAGGGAAATTAAAATACTTGCTGTTAAGGATAATTTAAGTGCAAATGATATAATTGATAAAATGAACTTGAAAGTCGGACTACGTCGTGTGCAACAAATACTTACAGACTTGGGATTCTCTTTTGAAAAATAGTGTGGTAAACAGGTGATTTTGCAAAGGCACAAAATACCCAGACTTCGATTTGTGGAAAAGTACAGATTTTGGGATGAAGAATGGAAGTCGGTCATATTTTGCGATGAAAAAAAGTTCAGACAAATATTGGCGTTGCAAAGGTGCTCCCAAAGTTAAGCGTCAGCACCAAAACATTGGTGGAGGCTCCCTCATGGTTTGGGTAAGTATAAAGGAACCACTCCAATTTGCTTCGTTAGACCCAAAATGGACTCGCTGTATTATATACAACTGTTGGATGAAGTTCTTTTGCCCTTTGGAGAAGATATTTCTACCCCAGAATATATTTTCCAACAGAATACTTTTTCACTCTCGAAAATTAGAAATGAGGCACGGCTTCCAAAGCTTGTCTAATTTTTTAGTAATTTGCAAGGTAGTGTTCGATGTGTTCTTGATGCTTACAGCAAAAATTCTTCTTAAAGTACATTTTTAATTGAAGAAAAAAAAAAAGAAAAAACTTTGTTCCATTTTTCTTTTTAGTTTTTTTGAAAAAAATAATAAAAATGAAATTAAAGTTTTCTATATGACCTTGTTATTTATTATGTTGATTTTCTATGATTTAAATACAAATTCTAAATATTTGATAGCTTAAATCATTCTTGATTTTAAATACAAATTCTAGTTGTTTGATAGTTTAAAATCGTTTATTGAGCTTTAGGTTTTCTGGCGACACTAAAATGGCTATAAATTTTAAAATAATTGGAACATCGAAAAATCTTTTTAAAGAGATATTTCTGAATATATAGACTATCGAAAAAAGAAATTATTTTTTTTAATTTTTTAAATTTTCTACACTAGAATACTGCCTAAGTAATGTTAATGTCATTGGCCGGTGCTTTCGGGGCTACTTGACACAGAACCCAGTACTTTGAATAAGCACGAACCACGAATCTTCGAATATTATTTAACAGATGAGCTAAAATATTTCAAAAAAATTTAGCAGAGTTATGAAAAGAATAAGAAACAAAAGAAGAACTTAAGAATGTGGTACAATGGAACAACACTATAAAGATTTACCATCGAAGAATTTTTCGAAAAAATTTTTTTGTGTATTTAGATTAGATTTTTCCAATACAAAATTTGTAAAATTTCAGTTGTTAAGAAAATAAAACTGTACGTGTGTGTATTGATGACACTCGTAACGGGGCGTCTCGACAGGCAATAATTCATTGCTTTCCATCTGTCAATTGGCAATTATTGCTAATCGAGAACAATCAATTGCCATGGTTGGCAATTCATGGCGAGCAATATTGCTTTCCATGTATTTCCAAGCAATGAGCTGTATTTTTTCTTGTTTGACAGCCATTTTTCATTTTTCTCCAAAATTTTAAATGTGTATATTAGGGCGGGTCAATTTGTATGGACGAATTTTTTGGAGGTCTGGCTCAGCGAAATTCGTAAAATACATGTAATTTCAAGACTTTTTCTCCACTACAGCATATACAAATTCTGAAAAAAAGCTGTGCGGACTTTCGTAAATAGATTTTTTTTTTCAATTATAAAATATGAATGTATGAAATTTGAAAGAAGTGTATAAAATGTGTATAAAAAAGATTATTTGTTTACATTTCAGAATACAAGCTATATCATGGAAACCTCACCGTCATCATCACAACCCGAGCTGGACCGTAAAATAACTTCAATATTGCAGCATGATAAAACTTTATTTGGTGAAGCGAAGGAATTGAACGTTGAACGTCTACCGACGTATGGCGATATTTTGTTACATTATTTTTTCATGCAAGAGCACTATTTTGAAGACAACCCACACATTTCATTCCAATCAATTACTCGTCATGTGGCGGATAAAATTGTTGAAATTTGGAATAATCTTCCAACGCCAATTATTCAGAGAAAATCCATTTGCAACAAATTAGACCGATTCATGGCTCAATATAGAGAAGCATCAAAAAACAAATCCAAATCACCCGATGTTCTTGTTGATTTTCGTGGTTTGCTAGGAAATTTGTTTTGGGTTTCAACATGTAATTGCAATTTATTAACAACGGATTGCAGATGTCAAAATACACCACTACCACTATTCATGAAAACATTTTTTGTGGACCAGATGACAGATAGAAATGTCACTATTACTGAATTTCTTCAAACGCTACCACAACCAAGTTTAATAACAGTAACAACTACAGAAGTGACTAGATCAGAGGTGATTTGGCAACCTGAATTATCAATGGGTGCAAGTAGTATGGATTTTGAATTTGAAGAAGGAGTGGCAGCTCCAGGTGCTGTTCGAGGGCCGTATATGCAAAACGTAACCTTATCAAACTTTGCTATGGAATGCGATAGATACGGTATATCAAATAGAGCTGCGGCTGCACTCGCATCTGCACTTTTGAAAGATTTAAGCGTAAAAGATAAAAATGATCAAACGTTAATTATCGATAAAAATAAAGTTCAAAGAGAACGCAATCGTTGTAGGAATGAGGTCTTGAAAAAACGATTAGACACTTCCACGTTATTGGCATTTGCTTTCGATGGCAGAACAGACGAAACATTAGTTACCGAATTTATCAACAATAAAATTCATACACGCAAAATTAAAGAACCGCATATAGTTGTTGTAAGAGAGCCAGATTCCAGATTTTTGGGCCATATTATTGTGGAAGAAGAAACCGCAGAAGCAAAAACGCATAAACTTATTGAATTTTTTGATAAAAACGGCTTGTCATTAGATAATTTGGTAGTTATCTGTTCTGACGGTGAACCTGTTAACACTGGAATTAGAAGTGGTATAATAAGACTTTTCGAACAACATTTACAAAGGCCATTACATTGGAGTGTATGTTTGCTGCATTTCAATGAGTTACCGTTTCGTCATTTATACAATACACTAGAAAAAAGTTTCACGAAAGGGCCAACTACGTCAACAGGACGATTAGCAGCGGTTTTAGGCATTTGCGATACGATACAAGTAAAATACGATTATTTTGAGTAAATAAATTATATAATTTAACGAATTAAAAAAAAATTCTGCTTTTCAGGTTGTCAATAATTTTGAGATAATTTCACTCCAAAATATGCCACCATCATCACCAGATTTTGATGAACGTTCTTTCTCAACAGATGCAAGAAATCTTCTCAAATTAGCAAACGCGATTTCAACTCGCTCAGTATCAATTGATCTAGCAAACATCAAGTTGGGACCAATACATCATGCTAGGTGGTTAACAAAAGCTGCTCGAATTTTACGTACGTACATAACTACGGACAAACCGTCAAAAAACTTGCGAATTTTGGCCACATACGTGATGAAAGTGTACATTCCAATGTACTTCAACGTTAAATATTACAATTCAATGGCATACGGAAGTGTTTTGTTCTTCAAATTTATACAATGGACGAATTATCTGCCACCGAATTTACTTTCCGTTGTTCATAGTGTAATGTCAGCCAATTGCTACTTTGCTAGCTCTGAAAATGTTTTGCTAGCAATGGTTTGTCACAATGTGAAACCTATACGTCAAATGGCAATCGACAAAATAAAACATATCCGAAGTGATCTCGATCGGACAACATTGAGAGAATACAAAAAACCGAAAATCAATTTTGACTGCACCCACTTTTCCAACATGATAGATTTGAATGATGATGATATTCTACACGAGCCGCCATACACAAGAGACATTCCATTGCAACATTTGACTGAAGATTATTATGATTCTGATGAGGTTATGATTAACGTCGAAATACCATGCCACATTCAAAGCACCGAACGAAATGTCCAAGAGATGACTAGAGCATCCAAACACGTTACTGAAAAACACAAAAGTGGTTTTATTGCGACATCGATGGAATCGAGAGAAAAAAGGCCCAAAACTGTGAGCAAACGAGACTTGGAGTACTAGAATTGGTACTGAATAGTACTAAATAGTAAACGAGAATTGGAGTAATTTAAATGGGAGATTTGAATTCAGCGCCAAATTTTCCAATATTTTTTTAATTTTTTGACCAAAAATCACGATATTTTGATAAAAAAATCACGATTTTTTCTATTGATAGTTGGATTTAATGTATTTTTAATGCCAGATTCAGATTCAGCGCCCAAATTTACCTTAGAAATGACAGCACAAATAATCTTTTTTATACACATTTTATACACTTCTTTCAAATTTCATACATTCATATTTTATAATTGAGAAAAAAATCTATTTACGAAAGTCCGCACAGCTTTTTTTCAGAATTTGTATATGCTGTAGTGGAGAAAAAGTCTTGAAATTACATGTATTTTACGAATTTCGCTGAGCCAGACCACCAAAAAAATTTGACCCGCCCTAGTGTATATCTATAAAAATCAAGTAGCGTGCAGAATAAATTTATAAAATAATAAATGTATACAATAAATGATAAAATTATATGTTGATTTCATAACATGAATAAACCCACCCTTGAAATATTGCCATTGCTTGCGATAGAATTTGACAGATGGTAAGCAATGGATTATTGCCTGTCGAGACGCCGGGTAAGAAACTGTTTAAATCGATCGCTTTTATTCGGCTCGCCTTTGTTTATTTTCCTTTTCGTTAGTTATTGTTAGTTCATCTTCGTTTGCCTTCGGCTGGTATTATTTCCTCTTTTTTTTCTCCAATATTTGGCTTAGCTTCGTTTGCCTTCGGCTCATTTCCGGTTAAAATTTAGAAGTCTACGATTGATCTTAACTTTATGTTAATAAACTAATGAAAACATATTTTTGTGTATAAATCAGGGAACGAAAATAAACTCTAACGTTTCGTTCGTTAAGGTAGTAAAGTGTTCATTTGAGAGAACTGAACATTTATGTCGTGCAGCATTCATTACCAAGGCCATTATTCGGTTGCGTTCAAGTTGCATACTTGAACATAAACATCATTGTTCCGAGGTATAAGCTACACTAAATAACCTTATGAGAAGCGTTGTTTGAGAGGCTGAGAAAGCAGAGAGAAAAACATTTTATCTTTGTTCAAGCACATGCTGCGTATCAAGGGCGCATTCAGTTTTGTAGGTAGCATACATTTGCAGGCGCTCTTGTTTTAGTATGAATAATCAAAGCATTTTTTTAGCTATTCAGTTTATTTATTTTTATACTGTTTCTAACGCCCATAAAAAGGCGTGTCTGGTTAAGAAAAGTATATTATATATTCTTGATCAGCATCACTAGCTGGGCCGATTTAGCCGTTTCCGTCTGTTTTTAACGACTCTTTTTTTAACACAGCTGCTAAGAAAATCTCAGTTTATTTTATTAGTGCGTGTTATCACTTTATGGCTGGAGAATTCAGAAAATAAAATATTAATTTTTCTTTATTACATGTAAGTAAGTTCACTTATATAATATAATTTTTTTATAGAATTTAAGACTACTGTTTAATGTTTATGGAATTGTGTTTCAATTGTACATGTTAAGGTCATGAAATCACGCATTCCTTCGAACAGCCATATATGGCTTCTGACGGAAATGAAACTACTTTTTTAAATAAAGTTTTGTTTGTGTATCTAGTTATTCCATTTTAAACAAACTCAGAAAAAAGTTCAACTTTGAAATAAAAAACACAGGTATTTGTTTTAAAATCTGAAATTTCGTTAGTTTTAAGGAAATTTTTTCTTTAAACAATATCAATTTATTGCATCTATTTCGCATTTATTTCAAAAAATTAAGAATTTGGATTCAAAAGTAAAAGTTTATTTGTTTTATTTTTTATATTGATTTTAAAAATGAATTACACACTCAGACTAAAATCAAAGAAATTTATTTTATCAAATTTTTTTTTTTGCAAATGGAAATTATTCTTTCAGAAAGAAAAAAATTTTCTTTAAAAGAATAAACTATTTCTTTGTTTTGGAATTTATTTCTTTATTTTAAAGAAAAGTTTCCATATACAACAAAACAAAATTTGCGCTAAAACAAATAAATTTTTTTTTTAATATTGAGTAAATGTTCTTTGATTTTAGTATGCTTCTTTTCTCAGTGTATAAATCCATAAAAAATTTTTTAGCTGGATCATAAACCGTGTAGTAGTGGGTTAAGATTCTATCTAAAAATAAAGATGAAGTTCGAAAACTAGCGGCTCGGGTAGAAATAACGCCTAACTCCCATACAAAATCACTTTATAAAAAGTTTTTTTTTTCTCTTAAAAAGTCTCAGAATTTATTTAAATGACTTGAAATATTTTCATACATATGTTTCGATAATTAAAACTGACCATATTCATCATTATTTTTGTAATGTAAAACAATCTTTATAAAAAGTACTTAGGTTTTTATAATTAATATTAGAATAGAGAACATCTAAATGGTTTAAAGTTATTTGACTGACACTTCAACGATTTCACTTCAACGTTTCTTAAGTCCTTTCAATGGCTAGGCTAAGCCGAAATAGTATTTTTAGGTTAATACTCCTATCATAACGGTCCTAAAAAGATGAAAAAACATACCTTTGATTTTTACCTGCACTACTTACTCTTAATTTTATTATCATTTTAAAATCATTTTACAATTTTAAAAATCCTCTTAATTTTATTATCATTTTATTGTCATAAAAGGTAAAAAAAAACATTAATATGATTTCTGTACGGTTGGTTTTTCTTACAAAATAGGACAAAAACAAAATCAAACTGACTTTAATGTCAAATATCTCTCCTATAGAACCAAATTAATTAAAAAAAAAACCGTTGAAAAATAGTATTAAAAATTACTTTCTGTCGTGTTCAATATATTGAACAAATTCACTGAAAGAGTTTATACTTTAGCGCTCGGTCCTTCCTGTTCTGCAAGATCCGAGTGCGGCCCCTTGTGAATTTTACTATATTAGTGCGAACCATGATACAATGACCAGGTAGTATTAATAGCGACTGCGCTGCCAAGCCGTGGGCATTAGATGTCAAAAACAAGTGATGCACACCGAAACAAAAATAACAAGGGTTTTTTTTTGTTTTTAAAGCAAGCATTTTGGCGTCATATTGATCTCATTATGTTCACAATGCTATTTATACACTAAACTTATTTATTGTAAAAACTTCGATTGTACATCAATTTGGGATGGCCTTTCTTTTGATACCCATAAATATTTCTTTTGTTGGAAAATTTAAAAAATTGCATGTTGTTAAGGTAATTTTTTCTAACTTTGGACCCATATAATTTATGAACGACTTGATAGCGGCCCTTAATTTTTTCACTACTACCTTTTTTTGCTCCAAATACACATTTTGAAAAAATTAAAAATAAAAAAGACCATTTTTGCTAAAGGCTAAATGTTCCGAAAATTGTGCGGTTTAAAAAAATTATTATTTTCCTTTTAAGAAAAAATCCCTTTTTTAATTAAGAAAAACAACATCGTTAAATGTCATCACCTCATTTTGACAATATATGCCCACGCTGAACAGCTGTTTCAGCTCGATTAATACTACCTTCAACTCATTCTATCATGAGTGCGAACTAACATAAATAAGATGATTGCTGAACTTTCATGGAATTACACCGCACAGTGGTTCCAAACCGTATTCATGTAGGAATAAAATAAAAGGATTCGTCATTGACCAATATAATAATGCGTGTAAGTTATAATTAGAAAACAAACAAACCCGCCCCAAACCGCGACTACTTTCCATGTAACACAAAAACTATGAACGCTACATACTTTTGTTGTAGATATAGTTAATTCTATAACTTCTATATCTTCTTCGCTGTTAATTTAATTCGACAGTGTTAGCGTCAGTGTTGCCGTTTGTATCCGATAGAACCCATTCTTATGGATTCTTAACTTATATTGAAAAACATAACTACTTTTTTAAGCCTTAATGCAAAGTTTGATTCTTTTTTCGAACAAATTTTATAAATTAATATAATTTTTTATATATGTGACGTACATATATTCTTCACTTAAATTATAATATTTTGTACATTAGAAAAATCCTCAACCATTTTAAGAAACAGATTTTAAAAAAAATTAAGAGATGTTTTTAATTTTAATTCTGAGAGTGATTTAATATTTAAAAACCCCGTGTCTATATAAATATTACGATTCATCTGACGATGAGGGAACTTTTGCACAAATAGAATTGAATATCCAAGAGTTGGTTGAAAATACATTTTTTACATTATATATATAATTTTATACATATGAAAAAGTGTTGGCAACACTGATTCTGAGACACAAAATGAGAGAGAATAGCCTTCGTAAAAAATATCGTATGCCGAATGTGTTGAGTAGAGAGTATGCAAACATAATTACGCAACCGAACGGAAATTCATGCCATGCGAGGCACATTAAAATATCGTTCGGTTTATTATCGTTCCCTGGTATAAATTCATGAACATTAGGGGATGCAATCCCGTGGATCCGGGATCCCAGAGTTTTTCCAGTCCCAACAGTTCCGGGATTTAAAATCCCTGGACTTTCAAAAACAAAAATTTATACAAAAATATATTTAAATAAAATTATAAAAATTATAAAATAAAAATTTATAAAAATATAGTTTAGGAAGAGTTAAATATAAAAATCCTCTTCATCTTCTAATAATTCATTAAATAACAGTTGCCAAAACACTAGTCCATTCGAAATTTTTCAGTTTAATAAGGTTTAACAACATGTGGGATCGTTCAGCCGCAAAGCTCAATTTGACGTCATTTAACCATAGCACCAGACGCCTTATAAAGTTGTTTGTAACGTATTAATTTATAATAATACATATATAAATTTATCAACATTAGGGGATGCAATCCCGTGGATCCGGGATCCCGGAGTTTTTCCAGTCCCAACAGTTCCGGGATTTAAAATCCCTGGACTTTCAAAAACAAAAATTTATACAAAAATATATTTAAATAAAATTATAAAAATTATAAAATAAAAATTTATAAAAATATAGTTTAGGAAGAGTTAATTATAAAAATCCTCTTCATCTTCTAATAATTCATTAAATATCAGTTGCCAAAACACTAGTCCATTCGAAATTTTTCAGTTTAATAAGGTTTAACAACATGTGGGATCGTTCATCCGCAAAGCTCAATTTGACGTCATTTAACCATAACACCAGACGCCTTATAAAGTTGTTTGTAACGTATTATATTAAATAAAATAAAAAAATAGCTCCGTTTTTATAGCTATTTTTAAAGTGTTTTTAAAATTGTCAGACGGCAATCTATTTCTTGTTGTTATTTTTAGGACCTGATCTCGACTTCTTCCTTTTTGAATAAATGTATTTGACCAACTTTTTGAATTTATATAATTTCTTGCACTTCAGGCTAAATGGTCTGTGTTTTTTATGCAAATAAAAAATTTATTTAATTTTTCACCTCCGACTTTTCTGGGTGTTATTTGTCAGCTTTTTCAGGGAATTTTATTTATCTTAAAACGAATACAAAAAGTGATATTTTGGTAGAAACATACAAAAAATATATACAATTGATTTTGTAGGTGAACAAAATTAAAAAACACAAGAATTTACAAATTTAAATTTTACATTCAAAACTGATGTGTCTGTTGATTTATAACAAAAATAAAATTTAGCAATCGAACACTAAACAATTAGTATATCACTATTCCTTTCACTGTTCCTTTTTATAGTATTTTTAAATTTTGTGTTTGAATTGCCTATTATGAAAAATAAACATTTCGAAAAAGAATTTTATTGCGTTTTTTTAAACATGTAGAAATTTTTTCCGGTATTGCCGGTAGCTTCAATAGCTGTAAGTTTAAAATCGATTTCAGATTTTTTTCGTGTATTTTATTGTAACAAAACAAGATCTTTCAATTACAAAAATTACTTAAAAATTTTTTCAGTACAGTTTCAATCCCGGGATCCCGGAATTGAATTTTTCAATTCCGAAAATCTTGGGATCGCCAAAACAACCCGAAATTGCAGGTCATAATCAACATGTATTGTACGAGTAGTATTGAATTAAAATAAAACACCCCCGTCCCTTGAATAGAGTATATAAAAGCAATGTATTAGCACTAATATGAAAAAGCACTCCACTTTCACTTTGTTATGAAATTTAAAGACTTCATTGAAATAAAAAAAGTATAGCTTTTTATAGAGGGGACTGCCGACCAAAGCAAAAACCTATATATAAAATATTATTATTCCCTGGAAGACGTTGTCCTGCCACCGCCTTACTGCTATATAAGAATTTTCATGCAATAGGGGGTTTCGGACTATCCTACATGTAGGATGGATTTGACAGGTCGGACGGACATGTAGGATGTGCGAAAGCTCACCCATAGGATGAAAATCAAAAAGTTCTAAGAGTTCCGCTATGAACTTGTTCTTCTCTGTGCGTCCTTGTTTGTAGATTTCCTTGGTAATTGTTATTGGCGCAGTTAGCTAGAAATTTTTTGTAGACGTTGTGAATTCTAATTGTGCAGCTACAGTCGGCATATGAAATTAGAATTATTTTTGTTAAGAGCTTATAACAATTTATTAAATTTTTTATATATTTCTGAAACTATTTCTTTTAAGCAAAAGTGTTACCATATCAAAAATACATATAACTAAAGTAATTTATTTAAATTATTTCATTTTTGAACAAATATAAAAAATTAAAGCTTATTTATATCTATTTATATCATTACACTAACACAATATACATGTAAACCATATCTATATTGCGTTGTGTATTAAAAATAAAATATTCTAAAATTAAGAAATATCTATAGCATACAAATTATATTAAATTCATATAAGAAATTGATGCTAAACAGTTTAAAAATTAGAATGCATAGGATAAGCAGACTTTAGTTATCCAATTAATACTGAAAATATTAATTATTTTGCAGGTTTATTTCGTAATTGTTATTATATAAATATTTTAAATTTCCTCAATGAGTTAAATTGTTTATATATATGAACTATATATATATGTATGTATATTAGACCACCCATATGTGCAAGTGTTATTTTCTTCGCTCCCCGCGCATTTTCGTAGAGAACTAGACTAAAAAATAAGATCTGCAAAAAAAAAAACAGGGTGCGTGTAGTGGTAAAATGCCAGTCGCATTTGACTGAAAGCCTCAAAAACACACTTTAAAAAAGTTCAAAATATTTTTGATCTGTAACTCTTTTAAAAAGTGTTTAAAGTAATTCGTGATTTGGACTTTAAATTTAAGAATAACCTAGCCAGTAATAACATGTATTAACTTTTGACCAACTTGTATTATTTGTGGTAAAATTAACGTTAAAAGACAAAATTTTTGAAATTTTTTGAGCACCTTTATTGCAAAAAAGGTTGCCATTATGGTTTTCGTACGGATAAAATTATGTGCTTTATTTCATAATAGAGATAATTAAGTAAACTTCAAATGAAATGTTTTTTATAAAAAATATTTATTTTTAGCGCCGATAACGCGGTTCAAAGTAAGAATATATAAAACAATAATTAAAAACATTAATACAAAAAAATTATATAATTCAATTATAGTTAATAATATAATTCAAGCAGAAATAATATTCATTATGTTTTAAGTTAAATCATTGGTAGCACATTTAAGAACAAAGAACATTAAACAAATATCTTAAAGTTAAATTTTGATTTTAACGACTGGAATTTTGTTTTGGGTAACTTTTATCAAAATATTGTAAAAATATTGTCTTAGAAAAATTGTTGGATGGGAAATTTTTATAATATTTCTCCATCGCATGCAGGATAAACTCTTTCTGCTCTTCTTGGTGAGTTAAAATGGCATTATAACGTGAAATTAATACTACGCCACATTCTGCAATATCATTAACGACTAATAATTTTTTAACAATTAATTTTGCAGCAAGATAATCTTTATTTTCCTCACAAGTGGCTGTTTTCCATTTTCACAATTTATTTGATATAGCTGCGAATACCAAACACTATCACTATATGATACAAAGAACTACAGATAATGTATTCCTGGCGCAACGAAAAAAATTTACTGCGCACCTCGTCATTGGTGCTCGTCAAATGTGACACTTGATGAATACATTCAAAAGAAAATGTCAAAAAGAGACGAAGATAGCAAAATGAAAATTAACAAACAGTCAAAATTCTCTCGAGCACATCAAGCAACATAGCCACTTTTTGTGTAAAGCGGTAAAAAGGGGAAAAAACACCCCTAGAAAATATTCAAAATTTTTTCACAAACAGTACTAAAAAATATATTTACTTTATTTTGGACATGTGCTTTATTTAACAATATATATTTCATTTCAGTTAAACAAGTTTTCTTAAGAAAATTTTGACATTTTAAAATCTTTACAACCTATGAATAAATTGTGGCTACGTTGCTACCAATGAGCACCTTCTACATCACAACAAAGATGGCAGACATGTGCAATACTTCATCTGCGGTTCTCTGCATCATGCTATCACCATATAAATTGTTAAAATGTCAACAAAAATGACAAGTGGATTTTACGTTAGCAACGAAGCATATTTAGCTTCAAAATGTTTTAGAAAAACTGTACGACTAGACATACTGAAGGTCTTTGGATAAGCTGAGCATGCAGTTATTCTTTACTTCAGAAATTCAGAATGAATTTATTTAGATTTTCACATAATTTCAAAACCTTGTCGCAAATTTTTTTAATGAATGGTTTATATATTCTTATTTTAAACCGCGTTATCGGCGCTAAAAATAAATATTTTTTATAAAAAAAAATTTCATTTAAACTTTACTTAATTATCTCTATTATGAAATAAAGCACATAATTTTATCCGTACGAAAATCATAATGGCAACCGTTTTTGCAAAAAAAGGGCTCAAAAAATTTCAAAAATGTTGTCTTTAAACGTTGATTTTACTACAAATAATACAAGTTGGTTAAAAGTTTATACACTGTTGTTATTGGCTAGGTTATTCTTAAATTTAAAGTCCCAATCACGTACTACTTTAAACACTTTTTAAAAGAGTTACAGATCAAAAATATTTTCAACTTTTTTAAAGTGTGTTTTTGAGGCTTTAAGTCAAATGCGACTGGCATTTTACCACTACACGCACCCTGTTTTTTTGCAGGTCTTATTTTTTAGTCTAGTTCTCTACGAAAATGCGCGGGGAGCGAAGAAAATAACACTTTTGCACATTCCATATATTTCATGGGTGCTCTAATGTATATATATGTATGTATATATATGTATGTATGTATGTATGCATGTATTTCCGATACGGTAACACTTTTACTAAAAACAAATAGATTTACCAATATTATATATATTCTTTAATTCATATGTATAAACTGTTTTCTAAATTAGTTCGATGTCATATGCTGACTGTAGCTACAAATAAACATCTACAAAATATTAAAGCTTACTGTACAACAATAACTACTTAGCAAATTAACAACAACAACGCAAAGAGAATGACAAGATCCCAGCGGTTGCGCAGCTTTAGAGGGGATGAACCGAATTGGCGGCGTAAAATATACAGTACTTTGCATGCTATATTTTCTGTTTGCCTGCTAGCAAGATCTCAAATGGAGGGAGGCATTAAAAGAGACTTCAGAGCTAACTGCTGAAATAAAATGAAATTTCAATTTTTCATATTTGTATTTTGTTTGACTGTCGTGAAGTCTCTTTTAATGCCTCGACTTTAGATCTTGCTAGCATGCAAACAGAAAAAATAGCAAGCAAAGTGTTATTTAATTTTCGCCGCCAATTCGGTTCATCCCCTCTAACGCTGCACAATTGCTGTGATCATGTCATTCTCTCTGCGTTTTTGTTGTAGATTTGCTTGGTAATTGTTGTTGTGCAGTTAGCTTTAATTTTTTTGTAGATGTTATTTGGTAGCTACAGTCGGCATATGACAATCGAAGTATTTTTATATCGCTTTATATATATGTACATAAAAAAAGTTACACAAAAAACCCTGCAAAATAAATTTATATTTACAGTTGTAATTGAATTACTACAGTCTGCGTTCTATTTCTTACCGCCTAATGTTGTAAATCGAAAACGCAAACAAACGACAAGTAAGACACGAGAAGCAACACTTTTTCTATACGAAATTCTATTGCTTCTCGTGTCTTGCTTGTCGTTGGTTTGCGTTTTCAATGTACAACACTAGACTGTCTACGTACATTTATTATATTAAATTCTATATAATTTATATACTATATCTATTTCTTATATATTCTTATTTTAATACACAACAAAGTATATAGCGTGCATGTATATTGTGTTATTATATAAAAAGATACAAATAAGATTTAAATTTTTAAATTAATTCAACAATGAAATAATTTAAATAAATGATATAAATTATATAAGTTCATTTAATTAAAAGAAATAGTTTCAGCCATTTATACAAAATTTCAAAAATTGATTTAAACTCTTATCTAAAATAAATCAGTTGTCATATGCCGACTGTAGCTACAAAAAAAGTCTAAAAAAAATTCCAGCTAACTGTACATCAACAATTACATGGCAAATCTACAACAACAACGCAGTGAGAATGGAATGGTTCACAGCGGTTGTGCAACGTTAGAGGGGATGAACGAATCGGCGTCAGAAAATAAACCGCATTTTGCTTGCTATGTTTTCTGTTTGCCTGGTAGAAAAATTCAAGTGATGGAATGACAAAATTAGACAAAATAGTGTTAGGGCGGAGAGCCGGTGACCGAAACTGTGAAAACGAAGTTGACATTTCATACAAAATCTGCAACCAATGAGAATGCAATATGAAAGCAAACATTGAACAAAATACCAAAATGGCTGAGTTTGACAGTTATGGTCACTAAGAAAGAGAGCACATTCAGCCCTAATACTACCTCGTCTAGTTGTACTATGAGTGGTGGCATCAAAAGGGACTTCAAAACCAAATATCAAAAATTTTAAATTTATTTTATTTTAATCTACAGCAGCTCTACATATACATTGAAAAAGAAACAGTATCATTCAATGTTTCGCAGCGGAGCAAAGGGAGTGAAAAAAACGATGCGTCAGCAGAGGAACTTATTGATGGTTGCTTGCTATATTTGCTGAGCGCCTGGTAGTCAAGATCCAAGAGCGTCATTTAAAAACCTACTCGTCTGTATTGTTGACGATGACGCAAACCAAAGATTTACCCTCTACCATAATCGTTCAACGCGCCTAAAGAAGTTTTCACTTCAAAAAAATAACGAAAGTGCTTAAGATTGTGTGTGCGTGTGTGTGGGCCAACGATCTCCCGGTGCATCAGCAAGTGCAGCAAAGATTAATTGGCTTTCTTTGTTAGTGAACGTTCTCCAAGTGCCACCACCAGCAGCACAAGCAAGTGCAGTGCAAAATTTGTTGCTAGCCAATATCCTCCAAGTGCCACCAGCAGCAGCACAAGCAAGTGCAGCGCAAATTTCTTGCTTGCCAGCATCCTCTAAGTGCCATCACTAGCAGCACAAGCAAATGAAGTGCAAATTCTCCGCTTTCAATTTATTTAATTCATGCCGGAGTATAATGGCAGAAATTTGCCTCTGTGCTTGAGACATGCTGAAATGGTGCTTCTGAAATATTGGAAAGTTGACCAGTCAATTGAATTGTGCTGCACTTGCTGGTGCTGCTCGTGGCGACTCTCGGAGAACTTTAGCAAGCAAAAGAATCAGGAAATTTGCGCTGCACTTGCTTGTGCTGCTGGTGATGGCACTTGGAGGACGTTCGCTAGCAAAGAAAGCCAATTTAACTTTGCTGCACTTGCTGATGCAACGGGAGATCGTTGGTCCACACACACGCACACACAAACTCAAGCACTTTCGTTATTTTTTTTTATTATTTTGTTATTTTTTAAGTTTTTTAAGTTTACAATATTACAAGTTTACGAAATAAGTTGCAAGTACAAGCACTCGAATTAAATATGTCGCAAATTGAATAAAATGCAAATTAAATAAAATATTTGACACAGCAAAAAAGATAAATTTATTTCAACACACACAAATTTTATTCAACCCGATATTTTCTATCCTACCACGACTGAAAAGTTTCCTTTTGACACACATCCTTTATGAAAAAATTTATTAATAAAACAATGATAGTTGACAACTCTGAAAATAAAATGCCGCAGTGGTGAAAATAAAAAGCCATATACATGTTGACATATACAACAAGTGTGAAAATTGTCAAACTTTGTTTGACGATATATAATAAAATAAGAGCATGTATGTAATTATTTGAATGTTTAACGTATTGCTTTATCACAACTTAAAGATTAAAATGTTAAAACACTCAATCCATACATTATTTTTCTTGTTTGTAAACGAAGTTCTAGCAGAAAAAAGCAGAAAAATAAAAAGTAAAAAAAATTTTTAAAACATAAGCTTTTATTTAAAAAGACGTGAACTAAAAAGAAAACAATAAATTTAAGTGGCATTTGTCATATATGTATACAGTAGGTATATTCTAGGTGTAGAAGAACCCCTCTCTTGGTTACTCATCAGCATAGTACGTAAATTGGTAAGTTCTAAGAACTTATATAAATTTAGAAATTTTCAAATACATTTATATTTAAAAGCTTGAGGCACCGATGTCCGCGATCCGTTATACAGGTTTACTACACAATATCAGTGCCTTAAGCTTTTAAATATAAATGTATTTAAAAAATTCTAAATTTTTATAAGTCCTTAGAACTTACCAATTTACGTACGTTTATACTATGATGATGAGTAACCAAGAGAGGGGTTCTTCTGCACTTAGAATATACCTACTGAATACATTTATGACAAATGTCACTTAAATTTATTTTTTTCTTTTTAGTTCACGTCTTTTTAAATAAAAGCTTTTTTAAAATTTTTTTACTTTTTACTTATTTTTTACTTTTTAGTCTTAAAGGTTTATTAATAATATCTTTTATTTTCAAAACTTATGGAGATATAGCATTTTTATTGATTTGTGGGCGGTAAAAGGGGCGAAGCACAATTTTTTCCTGAACCATCTTCTACTTGAAGGAAATTAACTGCCAAAATTTTAGCTGAATCAGCCCCGTAGTTTTGGAGATATAGCATTTTTGTTGATTTGTGGACGGTAAAAGGGGGTGTGGCCAAATGTTTTTCATAAACCCATACTTTATTTGATGAAACTTTACTGTTTAAATTTCAGCTGAATCAGCCCCGTAGTTGTAGAGATATATAATTTTTATGGATTTGTTGGCGGTAAAAGGGGGAGTGACAAATTTTTTCCTAAATTATCCTCTACTCGAAGTAAATATACTTTCCAAATTGCAGCTGAATCGGCCCAGTAGTTTTAGAGATATTACATTTTTATTGATTTGTGGGCGGTAAAAGGGGGTGTGGCAAAATTTTATATCATAATATTGCATTGTTACCGGACTTATATATGTATGCTAAATTTCAGCTTAATCGGATACCAACAAGTTGTAGAAAAATGGCTTGCAAGTTTTGAAGAAATACATACGAACGAAGCAAGTTTAATAAAAGCTTATAAAAAGAAGAAGATCGTTGAATTTTTAAATCTCACCATGAATAGCGGGGGTTTTAGTAAAAGCAAATTTTTCAAAAATGTTGACAAATACAACAACTGAAGAAATTGCCAAACTTTAAAAGCATATAAAGACCAATATAAAGCGAATTAATAATAAGTTTTTGCTGCAAACATCTTATTGCAACCTAACTTAAGTATTTAAATACCAACAAACAGATTATATGCATTAATTTCAGGAGTTGCCAAGTGATTTCTTTGTGAGCTTGCGGCCGATTAAGAACAAGACTGACGATCATTATTGATTTCTTTATGCACAAATACATGCAAACATTTTTTGAGGTTATGTTTTCTAAGTTTCCTATCTTGTTATCTTTGCTGTCTGTATTGATGACGAGAGTTACTCGGAAAAAGACGATGACGCAAACCAAAGATTTACCCTCTACCAAAATCGTTCAACGCACCTAAAGAAGTTTTCACTTAAAAAAAAAAATGGTTCCAACTTTTTTAATTAAATGACACTTAGTTAAAAAAAGAATATACTTTAAATGTTTGCCTCTTTATTTTTTATTCTAAATTACAAAGACCTATCACTTTCTTTAATTCAAAACCGACTGGCTAATTACTACTACAGGTACAAATTTTTTCTTGCAGATCTTATTATTTATCCTTGTTCTTTACGAAAATGCGCGGGGAGCGAAGAGAAAAAGTACTTTCGTACATTTAATATATATCATGGTTGCTTTACTATATATGCAATTTTCTGTGCATTTTAAAAAGTTTAATTTAAAAGCTCGTTTTTCTCTCTGCTTTATAAAGAGTTGCTTGAAAACCAAAATTTTTTTATTTCTGATAAGTTTAAAAAATTCTTAGTTGTGCCCTTTTGCATTTAGGGTCGATGTATTTGATTTTGACACTGATTTGTTTCACATAAAATACAAAACACAATAAAGCTTTAATGCATAACAATAGTTGTCCTTTGCTAATAAAAATAAGCCAATTACTGCAATAAACTGTACATTAATAAAACCTTACCTAAATCTTTGAATAAGCTTCTCAATAACTAAGGAGTAACAAGCGCATGATAACGAATACATCGCCATGCCCCAGCATCCAAAGCGAACTCCTTCCTCGTAACGAATTTGCGCGATGCTTCCATCTGCTGCCTTTGGGTCGCCACTGAATACAGCTTCCCCCACAAAATCCGTAAAATATAAAGAATAGCAGACATGAGCCATCCAGCAGAAAAGATTTGTCAGACACACCATTCGTAGCGAATGTGGCATATAAACAATTGATAGCAGATAGTGGGACAAGGATTCCACAGGCTCGCCGGGAAGCTCTGGGTTGGCTTTATTTTCCGCTGTGGGTGGAAGTTCATTGTTTTGAACGAAGGATGTCTCACAAATATTCTCCCCAGGGACGCTCATATAATCCGATTGCGTTTGGGTTTGTTGCTGTGTCTGCAAAGAAAAAAATATTACCAATACAAACAATCTGTTGATACTAAAATAAACAAGTTTTTATGTAGACCTTATTACTAAAAATAAAAACCCTTGCTCAAACGAAATGTCTAATTCCAATACCTCGTAACACAATTTTTTTCGGTTTCAAGGTTATGAGCAATTTCCATTGTAAAAAGTGCGCTGAATCGATTGGATAATACCTCGAAATCCATAGAGCAATATTTCTTGTGCTGTACATGGTCTGTAAATCTTGGACTAATTTTGAATCCGATCGTTGGAATAATAAATTTTTTTAAAATTGTTGTATTCGAATTTAAACTCATTAAAATGTAAGAATTTTTTTTAAAAAAATCTAGAATTATATTTAATACATGTTAGAATACTCTAATTAATGCTTTATTCACACTGAGAGCTAAATGCGCATTTAGAGCATTTACTCTATATATTTGTCCCTGTTACTCCTACAACGAGTAAAGGGCCGTTCGTAAATGTGGATTTCGTAAATGTACATTTAGCTTTCAGTGTGAATATGGCATAAGTTTCTCATTTTTTTATACTAGGGATACATAGTGGTTCAGCGCATAGGCCAAAAATCATCAATGTTTTTCTCCGTTTTTTCACTTTCTCTTATTTTTATAAACACAAATGAATAAAAAACATCAACTTTTCACTTATGCTTTGGTCAGTCGTTTTTTATTTGCATTTAAAGTTTAGGTATTGAACTAGCTGCGATATTCGTGTTTTCAAATCGCTTAACCACAATCGCTGAACAATTGGTAAACAAGTAATTTAATAATTTGCAAAAAATTAACAAAATTTTGTTTTGGAAATTCAAAACCAAGGTATTTTCTTTAATGTAAAGCTAAACTAGTTTCTGTGTTGTAAAAAATGTAGCATACAATACATGTGAATAAAAAGTATTTTTTCGACAAAATTTTTTGTTGTTGTTAATTTTTCACTTAGACTTTTAGTAATGCGGCTAGCTTCGTCTGATATTGACAAATATATACGTTTGAGGTTATAATTTTAGGTTTTCAGAAAGAAAAAATTTACTGCCCCTATCTGCCCCTTGGCTTTTACGACATGGTCAAGTAGAGTAATCTCCTCTAAAAAGAGCATTCTTCGTGCTGTGAAATGTACTTGTCAATCGTGCTTCGTTGAGAGCGTCCTTTGTTTAAAAAAAACATGTTTTGTGAAATGGGAGAGAAGCTGAGAAATTGACACGCCTCTGTGGTGCAGTGTGCTAGTGCGCGCTTGCACGGGTATCACAAAGATTTCTGATGAAGCCTTTAGCAGGGCCGAAATTGCAATAAAATCAGCTAGTGATTTTTCCTTTTCATATTGAAAAACGTTGTTGTTGTTTCTTTGAAAAGATTCGTTAGAACAATTAATTGTTCCAACTTTGACCTTATTGAGGCAGTAACTTTGAATAAACGATTTTAAACTATCAAACAACTAGAATTTGTATTTAAAATCAAGTATGATTTAAACTATCAAACATTTCGAATTTGTATTTAAATCATATAGAATCAACATAATAAATAACATGGTCATTAGAAAAAATTTCAATGTTTTGCTTTTATTCGTTCTTAAAAATTTTAATAATTATGTATTGAAATATTGCGCTCATTAAAACTACAGGCTCTTCGTTAACATGCTGTTTTTCAAGAAACTTTGTTTTTGGACATTGGTTGTCTGCAACTGGCTCAATACCTGAACAATGTCAGCAATTTTTCAATAAGATGACTGAAAGTGTTAGCTCAAATTCTAAATGTAATTTCAAAAATTTAAATATAAAGATAGAAAACCTTTGCATAATTGTTCACACTTATTGGATAGCTTTCATTGAATGAGTTGTAAAGGATGTTTTTATACAAGTTTAAATCATAATAAAACATAGTAATATATTTTTAATATCAATGAAACAGGTTTGATTGGATAGAAAATTTTATGACATTGATGTTGAAATATGATTTTGGCCATGTGGCCGCCACGGCTGGCGCGTACAAGGCGCAATCTGAAACACTAATTTTTACAAACTTTTCGCAGCATTTGTGGCCGTATCTCGCCGATAACTCTTCGAATGTTGATTTCCAGGTGTTCAATTGCTTGCGGTTTATCGACGTACACAAGTGACTTTTCATAACCTCAAAGAAAATAATCCAATGGGGTTAAATCACACGATCTTGGGGGCCAATTAATTGGGCCATTTCGTGAAATTATTTTTTCATCAAAAGTTTCCTTGAGTAAATCAATTGTAGCGCCCGCTGTGTGGCATGTGGCTCCGTCCTGTTGGAACCACATATCAGCAAGATTAATGGCAGCTAATTGAGGTACGAAAAAACTTCGAATCGTGTTCCTATACCGTTCACCATTGATAGTAACATTCTGACCATCATCGTTTTTGAAGACATGTGGGCCAATGACTCCGCCAGCCCATAAAGCGCACCAAACAGTAATTTTCTGTGGATGTAATGGTGTTTCGACAAAATCTTGTGGATTCTCCTCACTCCAAATACGACAATTCTGTTTATTTACGTACCCATTCAACCAAAAATGGGCTTCATCGAAAAATAAAATTTCCCATGAAAATTTTAAATCAATATCAATTTGTGCTTCAGCCCATTCGCCGAATCGGCGGCGCATGCGATGGTCGTTTGGCTTTAATTTCTGCACAAGTTGAATCTTGAAAGGTTTTAAGCCAAGATCTTTTCGTAAAATCGTCCATTAAGTGGAAGGCCACAACCCCAGTTGCGGAGAACAGCGACGAATTGATTGATTCAATGCTTTACTGTACAGCGGCTACAGATTCTTCAGTGCACACTGTTCGGCGTCTCACGAGATGCACATTATCAGTAACAGTAAATGTGGTCCGAAAACGATCTATTCTTCTAGCGATTCTTCGAACTAGCAGCTCTGAAGGACGATTATGTACGCCATGAAATGAACGAAGTGCACGATAAGTTTGACGAACAGAAGCATTATTTTGAATCAAAATGTCCACAATTTGCACGCATTGCTTTGATGTAAGTCAATCTATAATAAAATGTCAAAGCAAATTTAACAAAAAGCAACTATCAGCTATTAAATGAGTGGTCAAATAAAGCAATGATGCCAACTCAAAGTTGTATGACTCTATAAAAAACACCCTTTACTTCTATTTAAGGATAAGGAATCAAAGAATGATCAGAAACGAGGAATACAACAAACACTTCTTTCTGAGTCAGCCTCTAATAACATATGATTATGCTTTCAAACATTATAAGATTAAAAAATTTAATTTACTCTGTCTTTTAAGGTCTGTTTTGAAGACTTTACTACAACCCATTAATTTTCAATGCTGACTAAAACTCGCCTTAAAAACTCGTATTTCATTCATTCAACATTATATATCCTAAGATCTAATAAAGATAGAAGAAATTCGTTACCAGATCATAAAGGAATCAGTTATCATAAATCAATTGAAATTGACAATAATATTGAAAAGACAAAAAAGTTTCTTACACACTGTGATGTTTAAAGATATTTTGGAAAGGAAGATATAATTATATTAAGATCAAATTTTGAGTATACACTTTTCTATCTTATAGTTATTGTTATTGATCCTTTTCATGTTTACAATATATTATTTTCAAGGACACTCTGAAATAGGCATTTAGGGTCAGATCGTAATGAAATTTTGTATGTTTGTAATATATCCTATTATCAGCTGATTTGGCGCTAGTTTTAAACGTTTTTCATACTACTTTAAAAAAAATATGCCATTTTTATGGACATTCTAGAATAAGAAAATGACCTTATATAGGAAAAAATTCTTTATAATCAATATTTGGGCTAGTACCTATGACTTCATATTAAAATCTTTGCAATATATTTTTTTTATTAATGTTTTTCTATATGATTTTCTATGATTTAAATACAAATTCTAAATGTTTGAAAGTTTAAATCATACTTGATTTTAAATACAAATTCTAGTTGTTTGATAGTTTAAAATCGTTTATTGCGCTTTAGGTCAAGGTTAGAACATTTAATTGCTCTAACGAATTTTTTCCAAAGAAACAACAACAATTTTTTCAATATGAAAAGGAAAACATCACTAGCTGATTTTATTGCAATTTCGGCCCTGCTACAGGTTTTATCAGAAATCTTCGTTCGGAAAAAATTCGTTAGAGCAATTAATTGTTCTAACTTTGACCTAAAGCTCAATAAACGATTTTAAACTATCAAACAACTAGAATTTATATTACGAAAATTTTACGAAATTAGTAGACTTCAGAAACAAGAAGTTCCCAATTTACAAACAGCTTCTAATTTCTAAGGTTCTACTGTATTAACATAATTTTTAAAATTATTTTTATAATTTGAGTTCTGCTTTAAGTTTGTCTAGTCGAGCTAAATAACTTACTGTTAAGGGGTCTTTTCATTTGAACAGCTAAAAATAAAACACTGTTAAGAATTTTTTTTTGGAAAAACTATTACTATAAAAAACTAAACATTAAAACAAAACTTTTGTACATCAAACTACATATTATAAATTATGTGGGGTACTCCATACACAATTTAACACCACCATTTTTTCCCCCATAAAAATTTGTTTTATAGTTTAGTCAAAAATATTTTATACGCATTTTTTTTTATTCCAATATAAAAAAAAGGTGTTTTAAATATTTTTTTATTTTACGTTTTAAAAAATGACCTTTTTTCAATCGCTTATGCTGCAATAACTGATGAAGATAGAAAAATGTGTCCAAGCGAAGACTTGTGCGCCTTTTTGTTAGCTTTCAAATAATGTTTACTAAAACTTAATCATATTATATTTTTGATTGCGAAAAATAAAGATTTACAACTAATTGTTTTTTTTTTAATTTGGACCTAAATTTTTTTGTTGAGCAATGCATTTTCAAGTCAAATAGATTGCAACAGCAGTTTTCGAATTCAGAACATGACATTTCTGACAACGTCATCGGAAGATTTTTAGCAATAGACAATTAACTGACAAGTTTAGATAAATAAACAACTTTAGAAAAGCACGCAGTGGTACGCTTCGCACGTGTAAGTTGCGATTGAAAAATTCATTGCTCCGTAAGTAAATGGCTCGGAAATGGATATGGCGGTAAGATTTTGATACACTATGCGAAAGGCCAATTCATGTCTTTTTAAATGATCAAAGTCATTAAATATTTATTAATTCTGTAACTCCCAAGGGTGTGAAAATAGACCCACCCTCCCATACGATTTTTTGCTCAACTTGACATCACCTTTCACCTCTTTAAATAAATACACTCTATAGCGGGACACCCTATTATAATACCGTCCAAAATTTTCAAAAAATGTGTCCATAAATATTCCGTTAGTTAAAGGTTTATAAACAAATTGGTAAAGAAGTAACTAATGGTAACAATTAGGTCACAAATGCGGCAAATGTGTGCCAAACGCCCAGTAACATGGTTCCAAGGTGAAAAGTCACAGATACTTGTTAAAATATTGTGTTAATCAAATAAATGGTAAGTTTTACCATAATGTGAGAAGAAATAAATGGACACATATCACTTTTCTGTAAACAGGCACATGTTACCACATTGTGCTAATAGCATTTTACCGGACACATTTTATCATATCATACGACGCGATTAAGTGGAAGTTTCATGTGTGATTTTATTTATAACAAGTCAACTTCAGAGAAATGAATTAGCCTTAAAAAAAATTGTAAATTTAACAGAAATAAGAAACTGTTAGATTTTGTATTTTTTATTTTCTAACAATTACTTGAGTAACACGCTTCATAAAGCATTTCATTGCATTCTGAGAGAGCAGCCTTCTCGTCTGAGAGAGCAGCCTAAAGCCTTTAAATTAGCTCTTGTAGGCCAGTGAGACTCACAAAATCATTTTTGATTTTTTAATTTGAATTTGAATTTATTGAGTATACATAAGTATAATAAGAACTTTGTTATTTCACAATACAACAGATTATATCAAACAATTTTGGTTGGATATAACAACAAATGAATAGTTCTTAAAAAATGTATTTAATTAAAACATTTTAAAAATAGATCAAGAGTGTAATTTGTGATTCATTACAAAAGTGATTAATCATTAATTAAAATCTTAATAACCAACAATTTTTCAAATAGTAAAAAAATAAAAAAAAAATAAGAAAATAGTGATAGAAGAAATTAATGAGAAGAAAAATGAGTAAATGCAAATTGCCAAAAGATTCCCCTCCCTGTTATCTTTCTCAAATAACTAGGTAACGCATTCCACAATCTTACGGCATTAATGAAAAAAAGATTGGAAGCAGTTAAAGAACAATGTCTAGGAACTATAAGAACACAACTTCTTCTGGATATGCTGAACTGTAACTTTTCACAAAGATAGTGTGGCGTTTTTTCATGTATTATTTTATGTAGGTAAATACAGTTTCTAGCATTAAGGTAACTTGTCATATCGCAACCAAGTATTGCAGTTCTGAAGCTTGAAAGGTGGTACAATTTTCTTAATCCATACACAAAACGCGTGGCATAGTTATATGGAACATTTAGTTTTAGCAGAGAGGAAGAATCTAGTTTACTATACACTATATCTAAGTATGTAATTACTGGTAAGACAAGTTGCTTCACCAGTATACGCCTTATATCAAGAGGACAAACACTAGCAGACATTCTTAAATTGCGTAGGATATAAAAAACTTCTGGACAACACTGTTTACGTGATCAACACAGGAAAGGGAAGAATTAATACAGTAACCAAGATTTGCAATTTTTGATACTACACTCAACAATCAGTAATTCCTCCAATATATAGGTCAGAGATTACATTGAGGTAAGTTTTATTCTTACAAATAGGAAGTACATATGACTTGGCAGCATTAAGTTGCAGTCCATTGCTGATAGTCCACTGGTCAATACTCTTGAGATCCTCATTCAGTCTGCAGCACAGATCATCAAATAAACCAGTCCTCCTCGAAAGATAGAGTTGTATATCATCAGCATGCGCATGTACAGAAGCATTTTTGCATACAGCAAATATGTCATTGATAAATATAGAGAAGAGAAGAGAAGAGAATTGGACCGAGTATTGAACCCTGTGGAACTCCACTTAGTACCAGTCTATTTTGAGGAAATGATTGAGCTACTTTAACTATTTGCAGTCTATTCGACAAATAACTAGATATAAAGCTGACTGCATTATTACTAAATCCAAAGAGATACTTTAGTTTCAGACATAAATATTTATGGTTCACTTTGTCAGAGCAAGGTCATTGAGGAAGCGTCATATTCGGGACGAATATCGCCTAAAACTTTGACGACAGCCGAAGCACATCTATGGCCTGCCCGAAAACCAGACTGATAAGGCGACAGAAGCACAGATTCATTTAAGTACTTATTTATTTGTTGATTCATTAATTTTTCACATCCATTAAATAATGTGGAACATATGCTTATTGGCCTAAAATCATTTAACCCACAAGGTTTTGACTAGTTAGCTACCGGTAACACAATTGCAATTTCCCACATATCAGGGAATGATGAAGATACAAAACAGTGATTAATAACATGTGTCAATACACTGATTATGTGTGATCAGTGCTTTCAAATAAATTAGTTTAATGATAAAAATAATACAATAATAATAAAAAGTAGGATCAGCACAATCCAGAAAAAACTTATTTAGTGTATCAGGATCAACTTGACATTCAGAAGAAATCTTATTGCTAACCCAGAGATTATTTATATTTTTCCATAATGTTTTGGTAGGAAAGGAAAGCTTTAGCTTCGAAGTGGAATAGCGAGACTTAGACTAACTGATCAAGAGAATAGCATCATTTCTGGCGGACCTATAAATTTCCCAGTGTGCAGATGTAGGGTTTTTTCCCATTGTTTATGAAATTTGTTTCTCTTCTTTATTCAATTTAATACATTATGAGTGAACCAAGGACAAGATGCATTTTTTACTCTGATTGTTCTTAGTGGAACATGTTTTTCAAACAGATATTTGACAGGGTTTAAGAAAGAGCCAAGCTTATCATTTGCAGTGGAAAGATGCCAACAGTCATTAAAAAAAAAAACAAAGTCAAGTCATGATACAATGATGGAAAATTTGTGTTTTTAAAATTGCGATACTAATAAGTAGTTGGAGTCCCATTACGACATAAATTTACGTTTCGCGAAAAAAAAATCAAGTCGTGATTAGATATGAAATATATTTGATTATCAAATATTGAAACTAAGAAGAGATCAGAAACAATGAAATAGTCCAGAAGGCTGGCAGTAGTGTTATTCGAAAAGTGAGTGGGCTCAGTATCATTAACAACAGAAAGACACAAAGAGAATATCTTGTCAGACAAACACTGTTGAGCAGACTCGCTTGTCAAAAGATTCATGTTAAAATCGCCACATAAGAATATGATGTCATGATTAAGGATATAGTTTGACAAAACAGTAAAAAAAAGGGTCGAGCGGATGACATTTATGTGGATTATACACACAAGAAAAACAAATCTTATTGCTTTGATCAGATATACATATATTAATATACTCAATTTCCGGTCCACACGATTTACTAAGAACTTTGGCATTGAGGCTATTTTTACAGTAAACGGCAACTCCTCCACCCTTTTCATTAAATCTGTCATTCCTAAATAAATTACAACCATTTATATCACAGATTTGATCACTTATATTCGAAGACAACCACGTTTCAGTGTTGTGACTCACAACGCGGCTTCCCCAAAATGTTATCTGTTTATAAATGGTCAAGTGCCTGCAATGAGAACTGATCTACCAAAAATCGGGCGATCAGCTTTCATTGCATTACAACGCTTTAATTTAATTCAATGCCAAGGCCGGCACATTCAAAACAGAAGCAATTAAAGTAAACACTGATGCCAGTTGGGCGATCAGCTTTCATAGCAAGCGCTATTTTAAACACAGTAAAAAGAAACCAACAAGTAATTTACAACTTGCACTGCGGAAAATGCTGACACGGCAGAAAGCAGAGGTAAATTAATTTTAAAAATATTTTATTGTTGCAATTAGCATGCATACATTTTGGCTATGCATGTGACCTAATTTTATCCACGCTGAACATGTTTGTACACTTGTCCAGCTCGAATTCAATTAAGAGATAGTATGTAAGTATGTGCAGAAGTGCTGCAATTAAGTATTAAGCAATATTGACTAGATATTGAACAGGAACATCATAATGATGTTCTTATTAGCTAGATTGTAAACTAAATTAAGAAAAACGATGATATTGTAATAGGTTAAATTATTGTGCAAGATGCGGAAGGAAATCTTGCACAAATGCTGAGTGCAGCTAATTAGCATTAAGACCGATTTGTTAAGCGTAAGAATTTTTAAGAGAATAGTTAGTGTGTAAACGTATCTTGAAATTGTGAGTAGTGACAACAGATTTGTGATCGCAGAAATAAAGAGATTCAGTCGCTGGTGGGACTAGCACAAACCTATATACAGAAGCGTTTAATTTCTTCCTGTCTTGTACGTAGTGAAGGACCCAAGGACCATACAACTTCTCGAAGTGGAACTCAAATGGACAACTATAGTAAGTAGTAGCATTCCGGCAACCTCACGGCTGCCTACTGACCGGCTTATCACACCATGCCTAATAATATAAGGTGTGCAAACATAACTAGGGCGTGGGACAAGTTCCCAGCCTGGCAAGCAGGGCTTTAGGGAACAGGAGAACTTACGGGCATCCTACCGGCTGCGCCAATTTTGTTGCATCCTCCCTAAACATCCTCCCTAAAGTAAAATTTTACGACATTCAGCGTCCAAACTTACGTGTATAAACATATTATTGTCCGAGTCAAATCCTGCAGCTTTTACCTCAGATTAACCGCAGATTTGGTACGTCTTCGATATGCACTAAAGGCTTTAAGAACACGATTGCGATCATAAGGAGAGAAATATTTTATGATGATAAGAGATTTTGAATACCGAGGGTTTGGCTTGACACGAAATATATCTTTAATTTGGGGTGGCTGAAACTCTATAAAGAGGCAGATTTTGTTGAAAATACTAAATTTTAACATCAAATGCATTTATATCAGTTTTTAATGCACATTTACATTTTCTCTGTAAATAAAAAGCCAATGTATAAAAGACATGTATAATAATATGTAAATTAATATGAAATATATTCGTGTGCTTATCAATCACCTGAGCAGTCAATATTTACTTTTCGCGACCAGGTGAAAAATTTGTAAGCATTACAAGTGGCTTGCATGAAATAATGTTGCTTATACGTCGTGTGTATTTGAATAGATATAATAATCTAATTTATAAAAATGAATGTTTGTTCGTTCGCTATGCGCTGCAATACCGTTCATCCGATTGCGAAAAAACTTTGTCAACTTATTGCTTGCACTTACGCGAACAATATAGGCATATTTAAAATTTCCACACTTCCTTTTACCGCCCACAAATCAATAAAAATGTTATATTTAAAACAGTTTTTGTCGTATTAAACTAAAATTTGGCAATTAAGTTCGTATGATAACTATCGGTAACTATACTTAAAATTGGCTTGGTCCCACTATAGCTACGTCTACTTTTAAGAAAAGATAAAGAGACTTTGAAATTACTGGTCCGATCGAGCTAAATTTTTGGCAGTGGATTTGTTTCGAGTACGAGATGGTTTAAGAAAAAATTGCCACACCCCCTTTTACAGCCCACAAATATAAAAATAATTCGCGATATCAAATTGCTTTGGAGTTATAGGTCGCACAGCCTCGAAATTCGATATTCAACCACAATTTACACATGCCGTTCCACTGATGACATTTTATGGGAGGTAAACAAGGGGGAGTGGAACCTCCGATACAACCAAAACTTGCGATATCGAATCAATGCGACATCGTCGGAATTCAGTATTCGATCCGAATTTACACATGCACTTTCATTGGTAACATTTTTTGGGCGTTGGACAAGGGAGAGTGACACCTCCCATACAACCCAAATTTGCGATATCGAATAGCTTCTGAGTTATTTGTCGCACAGCGTCGGAACTCAGTATTCGACCTAAATGTATACATGCCATATCATTGATTAAATTTTATGAGCGTTTGCCAAGGGACCTCTTATTTGACCCAAATTTGCGATATCGAATTGCTTTGGAGTTATAGGTCGCACAGCGTCGGAATTCCGTATTCGACCTTACTTTACACATTCAGCTTCATTGATTACATATAATGGGCGTTGGCCAAGGGGGCGTTGCATCTCCATTTGAGATATCTAGCAGCTTTGGATTTATAGGTAGCACAGCATCGAAATTCAGTATTTGACCTCAATTTACACATGCTAGTTCAGTAAGAATGACAAAAATCTATATAAAAGAATTCGCAATAATCTTGATACGCTATACGGTACATATAATATGTACTTGTATCACTGATGTGTTCATGACATAAAAGTAACAAGTAACTATTTTGTGAAGGTTTTTCTTATGTCATGCACAAATAATTCTTTTTTATCAAATTGCTAAGGACATATACATATGTATGTACATTATTTAATTTAGAGTTATACTTGTTGTAAACTTCTTGTTTTTTCAATGATTATAAAATGTAAATATAATAAGTTAATATAATTAATAACATCTATATAACAGAAACTTTTATATTTGGTGCATTAATTATATAAAGTGTAATAAATAAATAGTATTTTTAAGACTCTTACAGAACTCAAATTACACAAATACAATGTCGGTGATTCCATATTAAGTCGCCCACGTTTCTGACATCACTATTTTCGAAAATTATGAAACTTTGTAGGTGGATAGTTCTCCTGAACAGTATTATATATGTGTATTATTTTTTTGGATTTAAATTTTTGTTTTCACATATACACTGAGAAAAATAAAAAAAAAACCTTAAAAAATACAATTAGTGTTTGTATTCAAATAGCTGTAACTTTAAAACCGTAAGTTGTACAGAAAAAATGCATGTATATTTTAAAGACCTTGAATGTGTCTTTTTGGTGGTGTATTTTTTTTTTGTATCATTTTTAAATTAAATAATTTTTTTTAACCTGAAAACTTTTTTCATAGTTACATTTTTCATAGTCTTATCAAGAAATTTTTTATCCCTTTAATGTAGTGTCGTGTTAAGGCATCAATTTAAAAGAATACCACAAAATTTTAGGTTGGGATTCCAATGATGGCTATTTTTAACGAATTTTTAAAAAAATGCCTACAAAAGATTTCCTATTTTTATACCGAAAATTCAATTTTTTTATGTTAATAGTTGTTTTTAAACAGTTTTTCATACAACCCTCGTCTTACTTCAAAACGAGTTTGAGCGAAACTTAGCAACTAAGATCAGTTATAATACAAGAATGTAAATCAATGTATGTATACGCGTTTTAACTATCGAAGAGCAAACATTAAATTCTTAATATAAATAAAGCAAGCATTACACTGGAGTAGAGATTTTATTTAATTCATCATCAATAGTATTGAACATTCAAAACAATATATGTTATATTCAAATAGATCCATGAGTATTTAAATGAAGCCAACAATTTGTAAAACCAAACATTTTTTATTATTTTGTATTAATTTTATTTTCTAACGGGCTCAAGAAGGTCCAAATTATTAAAAATTAAAAACTGTAATAACTTTAATTTTTTATTCTTTTATTCCCAATATTTCGATTGCCGTCGGCAATCATCATGAGGGAAAACTGAAAGACAATACAATAATTTTTAAACTTAAAACAATTTTACTCACAGTTTAATTTATTAAAACATTTTGACAATTGAAAAAATTTTACATCTAATAACAACATTACATAAATATCATTAATTAATCACTAACTAATATCATTAATATCAACAATAGCTACAATGACAAATTAACAAAACACAACCACTTCTTTTGACGTCAAGTTTTTAATTGTTGTTTGTAACATACTTTCTGTATGTGTGTGCACACATGTCTGTGTTGGTTTTGAAGTTTAGTCTCTTCTCTTCTGGTATGCTTATGATGTGTAGCATTTCTAATGTATATTTTCTAAAATAATTGTTCTCTTGTTGTAAAACTTCTACAGTGTCAAAATCAGGTGTGTGCCCTAGTTGCGCACAGTGGGCTGCAAGTACAGTTTTTTGCTCCAAAGGTCTGCGAGTTTTTTGGTCCGATCGATGCGAAGAAATTCTTGTCCGTAGCTTTTTTTTTGTTCTCCCAACATATGCCTGGTAACATACGTTGGACAATGGTCAACATGAAGATATAAGGCAATTGAAGATCCCAGGCTTAGGTCCATTCAGATTATTTAGATGTTCATACACCAAAATTATCCATTTTAGGCTTAGGCCCATTTATCCATTTATAATGTTACATTAATGTGTTTACAAATATCACCCGATGCATCAGATATATGCTTGAGAGAACTTAATCATAATCAACGACGGTACTGCATATAATCTATAATTTTATGTTTGATTGAGTCCATGGATTCACTTAAGGATATAACATCAGATACAAATTTAAAATCACTGTAAGCGCTTCTAAGAGGTTCATTTTGCAAATAATTAGTTCTACAAAAGTTCATGTGGAGTAACTCAAAAGATCTTCTAGGACGAATATTAAAATATATTTTACTCAATAAATATGGACTGTTGACATATGCATGTAACAGTTTTATAATCCAACAAGCATTTATCACAATTCTCCAATTTTTTAAAGAAGGAAGATTTAAGATTTGTAACCGATATTCATAAGGTGGTAAGTGAAAATTAGTATTACAATAAAGATTGATTTGCACCAAACAACTGAAGCGTATTCTAAAATAGGCCGCACTAGGGAAGTAAATAAGGTTTTCGTTATGAATGGATCATTAAACTATTTTGCCCAACGTTTAATAAATCCTAAAGTACTATTTGCTCTATTTATTATTTTATTTACATGAATATTAAAGCGTAGTTTAGGATCCATTGTAACTCCAAGATCATTGAAAATATCTAAGGACTCCAATGGATAACCACAAATTTTGAGGGTACATTTAATTGGTGGTTTGCCCGAGAAAGACATATGCTTGCATTTCTTCATGTTGAGGTTCATGCGGTTCGTTTTGCACCAGTTATGAAGATGATCAATGTTGGCTTGCAAAAATACAGCGTCATAATCATTTTTAAAAGAAAGGAAGAGTTTGACGTCGTCAGCAAACATTAATATACTAGAATTCATTATGACAGATTGCAAATCGTTTATAAAAAGTAGAAACAGAAGGGGCCCAAGATGACTCCCTTGAAATACTCCTGAAGTAACAGGAAACTCAGGTGATTTCTTGAGCTTAAAAAGAACAGATTGTGTTCTATTGCTTAAGTAAGATTCAATCCACTTTACCAACGGTATAGGAAATCCAACAAGATGTAATTTTAAGATCAATAGTTCGTGATTTACAACGTCAAAAGCTTTGCTAAAATCTGTGTAAATAGCATCTGTCTGCATGCCTTTTCCAAAATTTTCTATAGTTTTTTATGTAAATTCGAGAAGGTTAGTAACAGTGGATTTTCCAGAAAGAAATCCATGTTGGAAAGGAGCCATTAAAGATTTACCGCTATGTCGCAATGTAACAATTGCTTCTAAAAGTTGAGGCAAAGCGCTTAATTTTGCGACGGTACTTATCAATTAAAGAGCAAAGGTATAGAACAAGCACAGCAGGCGGTCAACATATTTACCGACGGCTCCAAAATGCCTACGGGGGGAGGTGCGGCGGTGTATTGCGCAGAGCCTAATATAAGGCAGCCATATAAACTGCCGAACCACTGCAGTATCTTCCAGGCGGAAATATTTGCCATAAGGAAGGCTGCTGAGATAGCTCTCAGCATGGACACACAACACTCTAACATCAACATTTTCGTTGACAGTCAAGCGGCGATCAAATCCATGCGCTCCGCTAGCATCAAGTCCAAAAGTGTCTTGGCTGGCAGAGATGCACTAGATGCACTATGCGCTTCGAAAAGAGTGCGCATCTATTGGGTCCCTAGCCACCAGGGCATTGAGGGAAACGAGATGGCAGATGGTTTAGCAAAGGAATGCGCCGGGCTGGAATCAGAACTCGCAGAACATGTATTTACTCCGCTACAAGAGTTGTACAGGAACCTCGAAAGAAGAGCCACACTAGCAGTGAATCGTAGATGGAGAGATACGACAACGTGCAAAATCTCGAAAATCATGTGCAATGCATAATACGAAAAACGAACTCTGTTCATCTTGGCACGCCCGCGCAAAGATTGCAGGACACTAGTGGGCATGCTCACTGGTCACTGCATGACGGCAGCCCACGCGAGGAAGCTTGGCATCACCACGGATGACAACTGCAGGAAGTGCAAGGAACCGGGCACAGTGGAGACCCTGGAGCACCTACTATGCACATGCCCCGCCCTACTTAGATCGAGACTAAAATACCTAGGCTCATCGACATTCCCGTCGCTTAAAGATGTAGCCAGGGTGTCTCTAGAATCCCTCCTAAGGTTTGCGAACTCAACGCAAATCTTTAAAGACTTTTAAAAACAAACACAAAGGTTCCTTTTGTTCGCTACCGGTACCACTAAGGACCTGAATTGGTCTATGTGAGCCTTCACGAAGGCATCCGGTTTAACCTAACCTAACCTTTCAATTAAAGACATATTTCCGGATTTATGCAGCGGAATAATACATGAATGTTTCCAGGCTGCAGGAAAATAGCGGGATTTTATTGATGAAGTCAATAGTAAAGAGATTGGAGTTACTTATTCTTCACAGCAGTATTTTAATATACATAAGGGTCCTGATAACATGGACCACTTTAATTTGATGTTTTAATACTTTTTAATAATGATAAGACTGTGTATGTATCAATTATTGGGAAATCAAAATCCCCAGATTGAATATTCAAACGATAACTTAAATAATCATAAGACGATGATGAATAAGTCGTCTTGAAAAAGTCGGCGAAAAGATTGCAAATACTAAAATCATTATCAGACTGAACAGAATTATACTTCATAAATGAAGGATAGGAATCAATCTTACGTTTTGTGTTAACTCAGTTCTAGAAGGACTTAGTATCAGATTTGATGTTTAATTTTACTTTTGCTAAGTAGATATTATAGGATTGTTTGCATAACTGTTGGTAACTGTATTTAATCTAGGTATAGCATCCAAAATCGCATATGTTATGTGTTTTTTTATATTTTTTATAGCACTTAGATTTCAAGTTCCTCAGTTTTCTTAATTCATTTGTATACCATACCGGGCCCGATGACAAAGAGGCTTTCCTTTGCGGAACAGCTTTTAGAAAACAATCATTGAGCGTTCTATTAAACGCATATACCGCATCATCGAGACTCTGAGAAGATAAACTTTTTGTATTAATAATTAGAATAGAATTTGGCAGGTTAAAATCACCAGTTATTAAAATATGCTCATTAGATTGCAGTTTTGTGCAAACTTTACTAATAGAAGCCAAATGTTTGCTATAAACTTCTAAGGTAGAAAGGGGAGGAATATATGAGCATGTAATAAAAAGGCTCAAGGAATAAATTTAACATGAACACAACAGAATTCAATGTCCAGTTTATATTGGACAAGTTATTCTTCAAAATCACGTAGTTTGCTTTTTTAAAGTTAAACTCAATAGGCGGTTCAGAATCATAGCACTGCACAGATGGTTTTGGAAAATTTAAAATAATGTCTAATGTTGGATGATGAGAATCTTCGGGTGTAACCAGAGGATCTGATTTAGACACAGAAGCGATATTGCTTTCATCTAAAAACACCACATCAAGCAAACGATTATTTTTGCTTAAGATGCTGTTAAGTTGGAATAGGAATGGCTTGTTTAAAGTATAATTATCGGATGAACTTTCAGACGAAGGTAAAAATATTCCAGGAATTTCAGAACAGCAGTTCAAGAAACTGCTAGTTTGGCAGGTTAAAATCACCAGTTATTAAAATATGCTCATTAGATTGCAGTTTTGTGCAAACTTTACTAATAGAAGCCAAATGTTTGCTATAAACTTCTAAGGTAGAAAGGGGAGGAATATATGAGCATGTAATAAAAAGGCTCAAGGAATAAATTTAACATGAACACAACAGAATTCAATGTCCAAGGATTCTGGAATTAATAACTCTTGAGAAAAATGTGTCGCTTTGACTGCAATCAACACATCCCCGCCTTTAGAGCAAATACCAGGAATGGAGTTTCTATCTTTGCGGTATATGCTAAATTTGTTGCACATTATTTCAGTATTTGGAGTGTTAGGTTTTAGCCAAGTCTCGCTGAAAGTAATTATATTAAAGTGAAGGTTGTGACTCAAAATCAATATATTATTTAGTTTTGTTTTAATGCCACGAACGTTTTGGTAAAGGATAAGCAACAATCTAGTTTTTTTGATTCTTGTTAAGAACTGGTAAAGTAGCCAAGGAAGTTGTAAGGCGAGGTCTGGAAATAAATTCATGCACCATCGTATTGTAAGGCCAAAACTTTTGGTCCAATACCTTGTTAAACCAATCTTAAACCAATCAATAATTAATTTGTGGTCCTTTCTTGATATGATCGTGTCCAGGTAGGTTATTTCTCAAAATTAACAAATCAATTCATAACTTTTCTAGCATAAACAAATCTAAAGCCAACTTGAAGACATCCATCACATTTTTAACATAATGCAGAAAATCAGGATTAAATGCAGGCAATCGAAATATTGGAAATAAAAAAATTAAAAACTAAAGCTATTACAGTTTTTCATTTTTAATAATTTCGACTTGAAAATAAAATTAATTTCAAAAAGGTCGAAATATAAATAAATTATTTTCTGTATTTTTAAAAACTTCCACTTATATTTTTATATTTTTGAAAATATGGAATTTTCGGTGTAAAAACAAGAAATATTTTGTAGGCGTTTTTGAAAAAATTCGTTAAAAATAGCAATCGTTGGAATCCCAACCTAAAATTGTGTGTTAGTCTTTAAAATTGATGCCTTAACTCTACACACTAAAAATAAAAAAACTTGATTGCGAACACTATGAAAAATGTGACTGCAAATTTCAGGTTAAAAAAAAGAAATTTTCATAAAAGGCTACAAAAAACTATACCAAAAAAAGACAAATTCAAGATCTTTAAAATATATGAACACTTTTTTTCTGTACAACTTACTGTTCCAAGACTAGATCTATTTGAATACATGCACTAATTGTATTTTTTCTTAATATTTTCACAGAGTATAACTTTTGAAAACAAAATTCGAAAAAACAACACAGTTTTAGTTATTTTTGTAGGCACTACTAACCTACAAAGTTTCAAAAAAATCGGAAACACAAAGGTCAGATTTTGCTCAAAATTAGTCGAATTGATATGGAATCATCGATATATTTTTATATAAGAAAATTACTCAAATTTTTATTCTTACCGACGAAATATGTAAAACAACAATTTACAAAACAACGATACATTAATGTGAAAAATACCGTTTTACTCGATTTTAAATAAATAAGAAAAAAAAATAATTTTATTGAAATAAAAAACTCACCTGACCTTATCCTATATGTTCTTTTTAAAAATGATTGTGATGAAGTTGCTGTTGATGATGCTGTTATTGAAACTTGTGTTGCTTTCGTTGATGAAACTTCCGTCGAATATGTTTTTAAAAAAACAAACATGCGGATTTCATACGAACTAATTCGCACAAATTTCGATTTATTAGTTCGAATGAAATCCGCGACACGCGTTTAAAAGCAACTGCAACAATTTTCTGTACTTAAAAAATAAAATAAACTGGCCATTTCAGCCCTTGGAAGGACTTTTACCTAGCTTCTATTGATCAATTGTTTTGTGCGTGTTATTAAATGTTTGATCACAAATGACCGAGAACTGGACCTAAGTGTTTTATGCCGACTCCGAACGGCTTATGTTCTCAAGAAGATTTATATGGCAATTTTTAGTCTCTGAGGTTTGCCATTGTCTGCAGAGAGGTGACGACCGAACAGAAAAATTAATTCAATTCAAAAAACTTTCTGTCTGAGCTGGAATTAAACCCGGGCTACCTCGGTTCTTTAGCTTAGGAGCCACGCACTCTACCCACTAAGCTACGGTCGCCACTGTACTTAGTTTATACAAATAACGCACAAAGAGGAACGCAAAAGGAGAAAGAAGAAAAATAAATTAAAACATCAATTTAGGTATCAATCATGGTATAAGGATAGAGGCAAGCGCGTCGGAAGCTAATTTCATCTGGGGGGCAGTACAAATGGGGGGCAGTACAAATGGGGGGCAGTACAAATGGGGGGCAGTACAAATGGTGGTGCAAAAAAAGTTCACCAAAATTTCTTCAAAGAAACATGAATGTGAATAAACAAATTTTTTATTTTAGTTTAAAATAAAAAAAATATAAAAATATATAAAAAATATTAAAATTTCATTATTTTTAAAAGTTCTTCCAATTTCAATATTAGAGATCATTCTTTAAAGGATCTTTCATATGGTAATATGAAAATATAAGAAATAATGGTTGCTTTTATAAAGCATGACTAGGTATATCTTTACATGGTTTAAATGCAATTAGGTACAAGAAGTTATATCAATTTAAATTATTCCAAAATATTTCTTTCTGTCCTTGCGAGAAACAAACACTTTCACCACCTCCATCGAATTCAATTCTTCGGTTTTATCTTTGTGAATGTGTATAAGTGCCGCATGAGTGAGTCGTTTCTGTGTCATAGTTGCTCGAAGATACGTTTTAAGTCGTCTTAGTGCACTAAAAAAACGCTCAGATGAAACTGCTGATGCAGGCACAGTCAAAAGCAAAGCAATAAGTTTTTCAACTTCATTTAATAGTTTTTTACAGTATCTGAATTTTTTGCAAATTGGGATACAATGCCACTACAATTCCAAGGTGTTTGGCCAGGCAATTGCTTCAGCAATTTAAGTTGCGCGTGGAGGTCGCTCACATCAAAGTCATCTGCATAAAGATCTAGTTTTGTTTTTAGATTTTGTTCAGAAGGCACTTTTCCGTTGAAGGCTTCGATTACAATATTTTCCAACGATTCTAGAGTGTCAAAATCTGTTTAAATGTACAATAAGATTTACAAAGTGCCAGTTTACACTAGCTTCACTCAACCGACTCACCGAATGTTAAATCAAAGTGAGTCGGTTGAGTGAAGCTGGTGTAAACATGCAAAATTAAAAAAAAAGTAAAATATCAACCTGTTTGATCAAATCTAGCCGTTATCTCATTTGAGAGAAGATCTAAAATTTCGAAATAATCTTTTCGTAGACTATCATATAATGGCAACTGTACTGAAGGAACCGGCTTTGATGTTTGTTCAAAGCGTTGAGGTGGATTTTCATCAGCTAATTCACAGTAGGAGCTTTCGCATGGTCCAAAACATTGGACCAACACGTCAGATTGTACAACATGTAGTACCATGCGTAAGCTAAAACGATAGTTGAAATTTTTGTTTTTTTCTGCCGATTGTACAATATTGTACAACTATGTAAAATTACTGCTCAATTGTTAGGGCATCTAAAAGTTGCTTAGCTATTATCCGGATGTGTTCTGCTCGAGAGCTTGTAATTAATGATGTTGATTTACAAGTTGGATCGTTCGAACGCTCAATCAAATAGTCCCATTAGTTTTCCATCTAACTTATCGTACAACATGTCGTCCAATATGGAAAGCCCCTAAGAACATGCCAAATTTTTTCTTACCAGAGTTGCAAAATGAACAAGCATTTAGCTACATACTTAAGGGTGCTTTTTAACTGAAGTGGTGGGTTTGCAGTAGAAACTCTACATTTTGTTCTATCTTTTTGCAAACACAGAGAAAGAAAATGGTTATCCGCAAGCATGCTTATGAAAAAGAGAGATAGAAGAGGAGAACATATACAAAAAATATTATCGTTGTAAGAAAAACTGATATTTTGAATAACTTTTGAAGTTTTCCTTTTAAATTGTTTATCTAGCTAAAAAAGTGGGGGGCGACTGCCCACCTTGCCCCCCGCTTCCGACGCCAATGGATAGAGGTATATGCAGCGCTGACTGTGCTCTCTCTCTCATACTGCCATCTCTGTCAAAGTCAGCTGTGTTGCGAATGCAAACAAAAGAAAATAAATTTTCTTACTCCAATTGCAAATTTGTGTTTTGTGAAATAATTTGATATTTGACTTTTTGATTTGATATTTGCTAATTTGATAAAATTACTTAATTCCTTTTTTAAAAATAAACAAAAATGAAGTGCGTGTTGTGCCTGAAGCACTTAAATAAAGTAAATGGACCATATTTTCGTGTTCCAGCTGAAAAGCCCAGGCGGCAACGATGGAACATGGCGTGTTCGAGAAAATTGGCTACAATCACTTTTATCAAAGTGACTTTGCGCAACCTTCTGGATCCAGTTTACCGGCTCGGCTGAAGGTATGTGCAGTGCATGAGATGTTGATGAAAACTGTCCATCAGAAGACATTGCGGTACTAGGCGTCAACTTTGATGTCAATCGCGTTTCACGGGTTAGCTGCTGCACGCAAACTGAGTAAGTAAAGCTTTATCTATTGCAGCCAGTTAGTAGTTTGATAATTAAATATAAATTTAATTTTATTTATCTGCGTATAAAGTGCTGCCGAGATCTCGGAAAGCACACTTATGTCGTTGACCTTACTCAAGCAAAGGGTGAACAATTTAGAGATTGAGCTAGCTAAAGTAAAGGCAGAGTTAGATGAAGCAAAAACTTTAAATGAGTCCATGAGCTCAGTTTTCACTGCAGGGCAGATAAAAAAATTGCAGCATCCCGAAAAGAAATATATCCAATGGGAGTCGGATGATATTTCTAAAGCCGTTTGCTTTCACATTGCTGGGCCAAAAGCTTACAACCATATGTACAAGCAAGGTTTTCCTCTACCGCATGTTACCACACTTCAGAGATGGGCGCAGAAAGTGGAAATAAGCGAGGGAATTCTGGGAGTTGCCGTAGACTGCATGCGAAACAACACAGAGCTGTCAGTATGTGAGAAAATCTGTGTTCTTTCATTCGATGAAATGAAAGTGGCTGCAGTCTATGAGCATGACCCATCGACAGATTCCGTGAGGAATCCTTGCAACTACGTACAGATGGTGATGGCTCTAGGATTGAGAAAATCGTGGAAGTATCCCGTATTTTACTCATTCGACTGCAGAATGACGAATAAAATATTAGCTTAGCTTATATGTGCGCTTAAGGAAGCAAGCTACCCAGTAGTGGCACTCGTGTCTGATACGGGCTCTACTAATCAAGCCTTATGGAAAGAGCTTCGTGTGTCCAGAGGTAAATAAAACAGAAGAGTGGTTCATCTGAAACATATAAAGTACTTTTTTTATATTTTATAGATCAACCATGGTTTGAAAGTCCAGCAGACAAAAACGAAAAAGTTTTCGTTTTTGCCGATACTCCACACCTTATAAAGCTGGTTAGAAATCATTTTTTGGACACAGGGATCATCTGGAGCAATACTCTTCTGACAGCGCAAACCCTTTAACAGGTGTTGCATTATTGTTCGGACTCTGATTTGTCAATTGCCTACAAGTTGAGTGATGAACATCTTTCAACTCGAGGACCAGGTAAATGAAAAATGAAAATTAATGTATGCTTACAAAGATGAAAAATAAAACTATCAGGTCGCAATAAAATAGTTAAGTTAGCTACGCAACTTTTTTCCCATACGACAGCTAGCGCTATACGGTGGTGCAACGCTAATGGAAAAGATCTGTACAATCTCGAAGAAACTGCAGATTTCATAACGTTGATGAACGACTGGTTTGACGTTCTCAATTCTAAAATGACAATATTTAATTTTCCCGGAAAGGTAAGTAAAAACATAACTCTCTTCAATAAAAAATTAAATATATATTTTATAGTAATAGTAATATAACAGAACCAATCAAAAACTATGTATTTTATTTCATTATAGAAGCCCTATGGAAATGATATCCAATACCAGGACGATATCCTTATGAGAATGGATACATTTATGGAATCAATTATAATTCCAAACAAGAAAACTCTAGCACCATTTCAGAAGGGAATTTTAATGACAAATTCGGCTCTACGGCTCCTGCACGATTATGTTAGCGAAAAGTATAACATGGATTATATTTTAACATATCGTCTCAACCAGGACATTCTTGAGCATTTTTTTGGGGCAATACGCAGCAAAGGTGGTTTGTATGACCACCCAAGCCCATTATCTTTTAAATACCGCCTGCGTAAATATATCCTTGGTAAGTTTTCTGCGTTAAGGTGATTTTTTTTTAAGTTTTCTTCATTAATATTTTCCATAAATGTATATTAAAATTTTTTTCTGAATTTTTTAAGGAAACCACTTCGCTTTGACAATTAGGATTACGACACTAGGACTTGGACGTTAGGTTTAAGTGTAATTAAAATAAGGTTTTAGATTAGTTATAACTATATTTAATTACATTCAATTAAAAAGAAAAATTCAAAAACTATTATTTTAATGTTTTAAAAAATATAACATTAAAAATAAGAAAAACCAAGCCAAAAAGCCAAAAGTAATAATAAGTATAATTATAAGGCTAATAATAACACAACAATTACACTTAAAGTAACAAAAAAACAAACTAATAATTACACTACAAATAAGACTAAAAGTAAGACTAAAACTAAGACTAAAAATGTAACTAAAAATAAGACTGGTAATAGGAGTTGTATTAAGAATGATACTAATAAGAAAAAAATGTCTACATCATACAAAAACTCAGACTAAGATGATTATAAGTAGGAATTTTTGTACAGAAATGACGTAGATCATAATGATATATTCTTATAATTTAATAAGTAATAGAAAAAAAATACGTTAGTATTAAAGTAATTGTGAAAATGGTTGATATATTAATAAGCCTTGCACAAAATTTCTTTTGTAATATTTAAGAAGCAAAAATAATGCAATATATCTTTTTTGTATTAATATTAAAAATAACGAGAAATACACAACTTTTAAACAACTCTGGAAACGTCGAAGCTGACCAGACAGAGTGGCTGAATGCATCTTCTAACATCTGGAATTCAGAAAACATTTTTAATTGGGTATGTTTTGCGCCGTCATTCGAAGACTTCGAAGAAAGTTTTGAATTTGGAAGTTCTGAAGAAGTGTCAAAATGCAGCGCATCAACATATGACAACGCAAATGTTGACGAATTACCTCCTGAGTTTGGAGATGTAGATTCTTCTTTAGAATTTAATCCTTTACACGAGAGTGCGCTTGAGTTCATGGGCGGCTATATAATTAAAAAGCTGAATTTGCTCGAATGCGAGGACAACGACAATACAAAATTTACTTACGTCGATCAAATTTCAAAAGGTGGTTTGCGAAAGCCTTCGCAAGCTTTCCTTAATGAAATCACAGGCTTAGAAGCAATTTTTGTTAAGTTGAATGGAGACAAAATTCTCAACAACAAAAATTTCAAGGCAATTATGATGAGCCACAGCGCTGACGTGCCACTGTCTGAGCCAATAAATAAGTTTTTCTTTAACCTTTATGTCAACGGCAACATACCTATTGGGATTGGATCATCCGTTTGGTAGATAAAGCCCATTTACAAAGTTGCACCCTTACGTCAACAGCATACATACCTGGGTATGTATAGTAAAACGCATGCAAATATGATAATATAATTGAAAAGTATAGTTTATTTTGAGTGAAAAAATACTTATGGTATAAAAATTATTATAAATTATAAAATACTTATGAAAAAATTATTAAAAAAACTACGAAAAAATTTTAAATTATTGAAATTCAATTACATCTATCGCATTGCGGCAAGTCTTTGGAATGCTCTGCGCACATTGGTTTGTTGCATAATGTGCATGCTTTACGAGTAGGGCGTCGTTTGGAGCAGATGTAGCAATTCCCCTTTACTTTTAGGCGTCCCGTACTATCACGCTCCTCCGCTTCATGTGCTCCAGCATCTACAACTCGGATGGGCCTACCTATCATGGCTTCGATGGCGTTGCGCGTTGAAAAACTCTGGATATTCTGCTGTTATTCGCCCTTCTCTCTATTTCTGGCTTGCATAGTTGCTCGCTTAGCTGATGGAGAAACATCCTACGGCAGCTTGTTGACTTCAGGTGAGTGTTGTTGTCAACGTATATTATGTATGCAGAAAACGCAGCAACGTCCACAATATTATAAAAGAAAGCCAAAGGCCATCTATTTTTGCGCCGCTTGGTACTATATTCGGACAAGCACATGTCCATGTTATCAACTCACCTTTGGTTTTGTTGTTGTCCAATATAAGCAATGGCTTCTTCTTAGGACCGGCCGTTTCTGTTGTATAATGAGAAGTGGACAATATTACAACTGCCTTGTTTTTCTTGGGCACGTACGAGTACATAGTAACGTGATTATAGAACCCAAACATTGACGATTCAGCCTCACGTCGTTTGGGGTTGGCAAATGCTGCTGGCACGAATGTACGCCATTTGTTGCACGTACCCAATATAGATAAATTATTGTCTATCATCAAAGATTTTGCCAAGTTGTAGCTAGTGAAAAAGTTGTCACATACAATATTTCTTCCACTTCTACCAAAAAAGTTGACACATAAATCTTTGACACCTCTTTCACCAACGTTTCTTTCACGTTCACCAGACGGTGCCATTCCTGTATAGATTTGTCCCTGCATTGAAAAATTAAATTCAATTTAGTTGTTATTATTTCTTTTTGTTTTAGAAATTAAATAAAAAAATCCCTTGAAAATGTTGGAAAATAGCCAACGAAACGTCGGGAAAAAATGAATTAAAACTGTGTTTTTAATTGCATATAAACAGCCTATAAATAACATTAAAAATATTTTGAAAATTGAATTTGATCTAACCTAAACATTATTAGATATTTATACTTTCAACAATTTTCAACAATATTGATAGTACCTGCAATGGATAGGACGAAATAGAGTCGCATACCCACCACACTTTTATCCCATATTTGGCAGGTTTTGATGGTATGTATTGCGTGAAGCCAGTTCCACCACGATAAGCATACAATTGTTCATCTACGGTGACGTTGGCTCCTGCCACGTAATATCTACGAAGATATTGCTGCTGCTTTGTCAGTTTGTTTGCGTTGCTGGCGTGTGTTTCCATTATCAAAACGAATGAAGCGGCTAATTTCCCAAAATCGTCGTACACTCATTGCAGCACATATAATGGATGTGATTTAGTATTCCACAAATCTTTCGTATGCACGTAACCAGAATGAGTAACGCCACTTAGCAAAAAAAAGTACGCCCAAATATACATTAAATTCACTTTCTGTTATGGGAATCCATGATCTCGATTCTCTTGTTGGATGTTTTGCATTGTCATCATCAAAGAATTGCCTTGCCTTTCGATTTGATTCACGAATAATTATGTCGCATATTTCGTCTGACATTATCAATTTGAACGTTTCTGCAATTCTCAAACCTTGCGTTTCCCGTACTGGTCCAGATTGTGCACTTCTTAGAATGTTGTGCGTACGTAATCTTACAGGTTGCGGTTGTATCGAATACCAAACATTACCATCTCTGGCAGTAAAATATTCCCCAGTTTCAATTGGTGCATCTTCAAGTTCTTCATCAGAATCACTGTCGTCCTCTGGGTCATATTCTGGTAACGTGGGCTCTTCAAAGTCTGAGTCATCACCACCAATATCACCTACACATTCATCTAAAGCCTCGTCACCAACTACTGAATCGTGGTCACTTATTTCTTCTTGGCTCTCTTCAAGCGTTTGACGAATATATGCTTGCTGTTCTTCGTACGAAAGTGCGCTTAGTTGTCGTGGAGTAAGCCATTCACCATCTGCCATTTCACTTTTATTTTATTTTTTTATTTCCACAAAATAAACAGAAACGTCTTTTCACTTCGAATCACAAATGTAAACTAAATTTGCTGACGAAACTACAGAGAATGAAGTTACTGCAGAGACTATAAATACTTATAGACATTGCAACTGAAAGGTCCGGTACGAAATGAAAAATTTGTACGTACAAGACAAGAGACCCGACGAGTAACAAACCTAACGAGTAATCGCTTGCAGCAATTTGTGTTGCTAGCACAACATGTATATGTTGCTTAAAGCAGCCTGACTTTGTTAAAATTTTTTTTGCTTGATTTGTTGTGCTTGATTTTGTTCAAGTTTTGGAAGTATTTCGTTGATCATCAGATATAAATAATTTTTTGCGATTTTGTCTAACTGAAGCAAAGGCGTTTTAGATAAATCGCTACATGTTTTTTATTTCTAAACGGATTGAAATGCTCTTAAGGACAAAGTTTTAGAAAATTGAGTAATCTTTCAAATGACATTAAAATGAAATGAATCAAAAATGAATTCAATTATTTATTATCTATTTTAAACAGATTTAAAACAAAAACTCTAATCTGCTGCTCAGGGTTAAATCCACTCAATCCTATTAATTTCATTTTTTAAAGAAACTACCATCAATTTTACTTACTAACTTACTAACTTATTTAAAAATCAAACGGCTGGAAGGAGACCAAAAGTAAGACAAAAAGGGGAAAATTAATTTTTACTTTATGTTAAAATTAATTCTGATTTTAGTTTTTGAAGCACCCCAAGCTTATTATAACATAATAAAGAGCCAACAAAAATTAAAGCATTTGTTCATTTTGGATCGCTTTCGGAATTGGAATACTTTTATAAAACATTTCAATTAATCGAAATTTAAAAGCAAAGGAAAAACCTTTAAAAATGTCATTGATTTTGTAATTTTCAAATTTTCAAAG